>JAODJU010000062.1:17350060-17363627 GCA_026776725.1 Gnathonemus echidnorhynchus | reverse complement strand
CTCTCCTGCCCTTTGTCTGTGCACTCCCGTGTCTCTCTCCTGCCCCCTGTCTGTGCCCTCTCGTGTCTTACTCCTACCCACTGTCTGTGCTCTCCTGTGTCTCTTTCCTGCCTCCTGTCTATGCCCTCCCGTGTCTCACTCCTGCCTTCTGTCTGTGCCCTCCCGTGTCTCTCTCCTGCCCTCTGTCTGTGCCCTCCCGTGTCTCACTCCTGCCCTCTGTCTGTGCCCTCCCGTGTCTCTCTCCTGCACCCTGTATATCCCTATCCATCTCTACACCCAGGCCTGCCCACATGACTGTGAGAGAGGGGGAGAGAGAGGTCGGCATCCGGGTGCCCTCTGTACTTGTGCAGAAGATTTTGCAGGATGTTCCCCCAGAGAAGCTGAACAAGGCCGTGGGTGAGCGCCCCTTGGTCATTCTCTTCTTTGCTCTGTGTCTGCCTGACATTTCACTACTGGGGACTAATGTCAGTAATCCAACTAGTATGTCGGATTTCAGTGTGCTGGTAGAATGGGTGTCCCTGTCTAGCCAGCTCCTCCATTCCACAGCTCCTGCCTCAGACAGAACATTTGTCCAGGTGGTGGCTGAGACACTCTGCTCTCTGCTCTCCGATCCCGACTGCACCGCATCCCTGACTATCCACAGCCACTTCCAGTGTGATGAGAACAGCATCCCTACTGCCAACGACCTACTCCTGCTGGACTTCACCCTGCAGCGTTGATGATGTTTGCAGGATTTATTATCCTGAATTTCATGTACCCAGCCCCACCTGGTATTGGCTACAGGCTCGCTGTGACTCACTGTGACTCGCTGTGACTGCTTTCATTTATATGTTGTCTAATAATCCCCTTTTATTTAATATTTTATTTTTTGTGATTGTATTGGGATTCTGATTCCATATTAGAAGTTTTTTACTTCTTCTTTGACTAATAAATAATAATTCCTTACTAATTTGGCGAATAGAATACACACTGTAATTATTTTAACATTTAATATCTCCTTCAGTACTGTATTTCTCAAGATGAACGTGAAAAATGGAAGAACTTTATTTACGGAGTACTTCAAAGACATTTCCATTTGAAGAACTTTTACGTGTATATTACATATTCTTTATAATATAATATTAGGTCTTTCCAGATATCTTTAGAGCTTTAATGAGAGTTCCGCCTGCGAGAGCGTACATGGTGTACACCGATTTTGTAAGACGTTCTTGTACAGACATTGGCGTTTAAGGAGAGGCGGGGCTTGTGTAATTGACGATCACTCAAACCAATGAGCTACAAGAACGCTTGACGTTCATGCCCACGGAATTCCCCTGTCGGGGGATTTCCATTTGATGCTGAAGTGCAAGAGGGGGTAATTGTGCAACAGAAACATTCATTTCGATTGACAATAACCTGTATACTGGCTGTTCGGATAACTGAGTAGGGAAATTCTGATGGAACAAAACTAGGATTTCAGTTTGCGTCTCAATAATATCCATTATTGCTACAGATATTGACGAGTCGGCCTCTTCCAAAACCTAGTGAAGGTAAGAAAATGTTTTGCTATTGGATATACATAAAAAGTGTTATGACTTCCTCTGTAGTTATTAAAGAATATGCTTTGACACAGCTTCCCGAGACATACCCACTTAGCACATAATATTTTGTCGTTCCTTCGGTCAGAAAATAGTTATACTGTTTTTTCTTTTTTTATATAGTTTAGTAATGTTATAGATGTTACACGTACGGGTGTAGGGCTTGAGTGACTATTTACATTTATCTCATCAGTCTGTCAATAGAAGTGAAAGAAGTGCTAAGTTGGGACGTTAGAAAGAGGATCGGTGGCGTGCCAACGAGTTTTAAAAAACGATTACTCATTACAAAGAAATGCTACGCCGAGGGTCTTCATCTCTTTTTGGCAAAGCATTTGGCATATAAACTTGTGTATTTATCCTAGGGGAAGAAAAAGTTCTCTTTACGAAGATGTACTGGTACAAAAACGAGAATCGATTGCATTGTAGGCAAACCAGCATCCGTTATAGGCTAACACGGGGCTCTGGAAACGGGAGTCTTCTGGCCGTTCCCTGGCTGCAAGGGTTTGGAGCATCCGCAATGCAAAAGCCCAATGTTACTGCAGAGCTGAAGAGCTTGATCGGAAATTCCCTGGGCGCTGGGGTGGGAGGGAAGATTGCTATGTACTGTCAGGAGAGCCGACAGGGACTGTTCGCAGTTATTTCCGAAACAGATTTGGGGATTATTTACAATGACATGAGTGTGCGATCTAAAAAAGTTTGCATCTTTCAGAGCGCCGTCAGTCTGAAAGCACAGCCTGTGACAGGAACGATGTCCAGTACAATGAGGTATGTGCATTTTACTAAATCACCTCTACTGAGTCTTTCATGTTTTAAATATTCACTATTAGTAGAAAAAAACAGCAATTATGCAGCTGCATATGCTGAAATTGGGTTACAGGAAGGCAGCACATGAGGGAAAGAGGGGTGACAGGTCATTAACTCAGCACTTGTATTTCACTTCACTTTTTATTTTTCCTTCTGCTTACAGTTAAGAAATTTGCTATTCAGATATTTCTGCGCAATCTGTAGGACGTGGTAATATAACCTGGTCATCCGTGGCAGCTCATAATATAACAGGATTGTTCATTTCATTGGCGTAGAGACGTGTGCACCCTCTGTGGTTAGTGGGTTGGTTGAGTGACGGTTAAGAAATTGGTGATTAAGCTTGATAATGTGTATCTTGTGGATGTAAGAAACGTCACAGGGCATAGAAGAATGGGCTTGCAATGTATACGGCTGAGGTTTCTGAAAGTGTTGTGGGGTTTTATTAGTATAACCACGCAGAATTGGATCGCTGAAAATCCATTTATATGACAGTAACAAACGCACACTGTATAGTGCACGGTTTATGTTTCTAGGATTTCTCCAAAATACAAGGCATGGGTTATGTTCCGTTAATAAAAAATGAAGCCCACAGTGATAATTTACAGTTTAACAGTTTAAAGTTTTCAGCCCCAATGCATGGTTGATTCTCTTGCAAATCACGCACGAAAAGTAGACGAAAAAATCTTATATTAAGGCCAGTATGTTACCCCGCGAAATCTCTAAAACAAAAACAATCGAGCAGGTATTAAACCACAGGCAATTAAAAAACAAACAAACAGTGTATTCGCTGTTGAAATGTGAATGAATTCAGAAAATACGGCATCCAGGCATGACCACAATTAATAGAAAAGGAAAAAGATTCTGATTTTCTGTTATTTTGGCCAAGTGATGAGAATCGCAGAGTACATTCTTCTCCATGTTGTCAGAACACTATACCACGTCAGCCCTGCTGCCGGGAATGATAATAACGTCATTTCTGTTCAAAGCAAGACTTTCTCACGTCAAAACATAACTGCACACAGTTGCATCATTCTAGTGGAAAACCAGAGTGGGATTATACTCAAATTACGAGAAAATCATCAAGATAAAGAATGCATTGAATGGAAGATGTCAGGTTAGCGAAAGGTTGATTTTATCAGACACGGACTGATTATGTCCTCAAGATCACAGTTTTCATAAAAACTAGGAACAAAATGAAAGCTTTATTATTTATATTTTATCACTTATTATCTCTGTAACGTATATTATTTCCCATGAACTGGTACCGTTGTACTAAAGTAATTCAATACTGTTTCTGAAAACTGAAGATGACTGAACAGACTTAGATGAACCTTTTCACAACTTTGCATCTTGCTCTGTAGACTTATCTAATGAGGGTATTTCTCTGATTCATTTTTCATTTTTTTGTTGCTGCCCTCCTGATGCCTGTGACTCAGTAATTAACGTGCCATGACACTATAAAGTCAGTTTGTAACATGCATCTTCACTCTTGACAGATCTACTTCCTTTTAGATACCTTGGCAGATGCCTTGACTTTCCCAGAGCAGAACTGGGTGTGCTTTTAAATCTGCGGATATTTAGCTGGATAAGTGAGGGTGACCCTGCATTGTGGTGCAGAGGATGCTTTTCCTATGCTCCTGGACACCAGGACATTCTGTGACAGGGTATCATGGGCATTTCAAGCAGCACTTAGAGCCCCAAACTGGGAACACCTTTCTGGACTTGACGGGGTTACAGCGTCCAGACAGGCTGTCAGATGAGAGGTTCTAGTTCCTGGTTGGCATGAACCCTGATGTTCCCTCAGAGATGCGATAGAACACACATGCCCAAGACACAATCAAACCACCTTTATTTGTATGCGTAACAAACAGAGAAGTTTAATGACCATGACCAAGTTTTATCTGCTGATATATACTCAAAATTTTCATCAGTGGGGAGCTGCTGAAACCTGACAGCACAATCATTAAAATTCACCTTAAAATTCTGCGCTCCTAAGTACATTAGTGTGTGAACATGTGCCATTATTTTTACATAAACCCTGAAATTGCATTAATTAAATCAGCAGTTTGTTTCAAGATGTCCATCTGCTTTATTCTTTGGACAAGTCTGTGCAGATATTTTTCTCGCAAAAAAATAAGCAAAAATGTAAAAATATAGCCTAAATGTAATAGTAAAGCGTGGTTATGCAGATTTCCTTCTGTGAAATCCCTTAGAATTGTCAAAGTTGCTCTTGTTTCGCAGGTAAGCTGAAATGGAAGCCGAGGGTTTGCCCCTTTGGGGTTATTCCAGGCTGTTATGAGAATTCGATTTACGGTACTGGGCTCAGTATGTGACAGATAGTGGTTAGGCTCTTACGGTCCATTGAAAGTTCTGAAAGCATTTTTTGCTAAGAAGTAAACAGAATAAAATGGGTGGGACAAGTATCAGCACAAACTGGCAGGAGCTGAAAAAGATGGTCAAGAGAGCAGAAACGACCCAGATGTGAAGCGAACTGCTTACTGAGAGCCGTGAACTGATAAGACTCAGGGCTTTTCATGGCGAAGGGAGGACTGTGGTTTTTGGGAAGCCCTCTCCCTTCCATGGGGGATACGCCACTCCCAGACAGGGTCTCCACCTCAGTGGGTGCGTGTTTGCGTGTGTGTGTGTGTGTGTGTGACTGCGGAGGCCTCTGGTATTTTGGGGGCTTTCCTAACTGGCTTTTTTGCTCATATGTTTCCTGGAAACAAGTGACACAAAGAGAGAGCAAAAGAGTAAAAAAAAAAAAAAGAAAAACATTAACCGCAGCAATATCTTAAGCCATCTGCTGAGAACGGAAACTACACACACCTTTTGCTGTGCATCATTGATATCTGGTGTTCTATTCTTATTCTTAGTCCTGCTTTGAAAGGGAAGGGTGAAGATTAGTGCCAGACATGTAGGTGAAGTAGGAGCATTTCTTGTGGAGTAGAGACCTGTCTCGTAAGCATGGGATATGTCAGCTGTGTAGAGGTGTGTGCAGTTCTGGCTGCTCTGGCCCGTGCCCTGTCGCCACTGCAACCCAGTGACCCTGTGATCACCTGCTCAGTCACTGCACACCGATTGTGACATTTGTTCTTTTTTCACTTTTTCCCTCAGCTTGGAAGAAAATCAATACAACATCAACATGATTGAAAATGAGGTAAGAGTCAAACGTGGTAGTTCCCCAGGCAGAGTACAAGGACACACTATTCAAGTATGTTGCCAGTACCGGGGATTTATTGATTTTAGGCAGTTGTTGTTCAGATCCTTTAGCTTTTTTAACAGTTTAACTGATAGTTCGCTTCAAGCAGAAGATCTCCAGCTTAGCTCTTTCTGTGTAAATAAGGTCAGTGTAGCTGCACTGAAACTCACACTGCTGTTTCCGTTTCCCCCACTCCTCTCGGTAAGCAGTTCATGATGGACTTCCCGTACTCATTCATGCCGTCCGTGAAGAGTGAGCCTTACCTGCCAGAGACAGGTGAGTGCCACCCCCGAGCACATCTAAGAGGCAGCCTATCACTGTGAGAATGACCCTGTGCCTTTCGTTTTCCACAGCAAACGGGCCATACCTACAGATCATCGAGGAGCCCAAACAGGTGAGCGTGGCATCTGTCTGTTTTAAAAGATCAAAGCCTATTCCTTGTGGTCCAATTCAGAACCACAGGGAGAATTCTGGGGTCACTTTGGTACCATTTTTGTACATTATGTAAGAGTATGGGGTAACTACTTAATAAAGCAAACTGGGTGCCAGCCTGATTTGCCATTCTGTCTGCGGGTTTGCATGTCAAATGTAAACAGATTATGTGACAAACAAGCAGGGCCTTGCTTACGGGCGTCACTAGGTCAGCTGGGAGACTCCTGCCTGGAAAGTTATGGACAGGCTCCACTTTGGGGGATTAACCATTAAATCACTGCTTCTGTCCAGAGGGGATTTCGATTTCGCTATGAGTGCGAGGGCCCCTCCCATGGTGGTCTGCCCGGCGCCTCCAGTGAGAAGAATAAGAAGACTTACCCCACAGTCAAGGTACGCTGCCCACCCCTGTCTGAACATGTGCCCCCAGGTGGCCTGGTGCTGCTGCTGCATGCCGCTAGGCTGTGACAGAGTCGGCCAATCTGAAACAGATGAGTTTTAGCCCCGGGAGAGTGAGCTGAGCAGCCTGCTGTCTGGGTGGTTGACGCTGCGATGGTTTCCTCCAGGTGTGTAACTACATGGGCTACGCCAGGGTGGAGGTGCAGTTGGTGACGCACACGGACCCCCCTCGGGTGCATGCACACAGCCTGGTGGGCAAGCACTGCAACGAGAGTGGCATGTGCAGCATGGAAGTGGGGCCCACTGACCTGACGGCGCAGTGAGTGCCGCACCAAAGGCTGTCTGTCATCCTCTGATCATGTGACTATTACCGCATACGCAACTATGACCGTGTGACTATGATCATGTGACTGTCTGGTGCCTCCACTGGGCTGAGAGCACACCCGCTGCATTAGTTACTGTGTGGTTGTTAAGTCTCTTTTTAAAAAAGAAAAAAAAAAAAAAAA
Source organism: Gnathonemus echidnorhynchus (assembly GCA_026776725.1). NCBI lineage: Eukaryota > Metazoa > Chordata > Actinopteri > Osteoglossiformes > Mormyridae > Gnathonemus > Gnathonemus echidnorhynchus. The sequence goes on along the minus strand of JAODJU010000062.1, from coordinate 17,356,713 downwards.
TCCTTGAATGTTTAGGCTTTCTAGCAAGATTTTCTTTTTCCAGCTCAAGTCAGTTTCAGTAAAAATTCAGGAGAATAGCTGGTTTGACATTAATAAAATAACATTTTTCAGGTCCCCACAAAGATCTCTGAATGCAATAAAAAAACTAAAAATGCCAAAAGTCTCATATTTTGTTTGATTACTTATGGGTAAGGCTAGAGCAGAGTAGGTGTTAAGGTCATAATGTTGGGATTAGGGTTTTCCAAATAGAAATGAATGGAGAGTCACCACAAAGCTATAATTACAAACCTCTGTGTGTATGTGTGTGTGTGTGTGTGTGTGTGGTCATATGTCCTCACAATGTGTTATTTTTAACGCAAGGGGAGATTGAATTTAATGAAAATCTATGAATGAGATCAAAAAACTAAAAATGCCAAAAGTCTTCTATTTTGTTTGGTTAAGTATGGTTAAGATCTGGACCTAGTAAGGGTTAATGTTGTCATAGCTGAGGTTAGGGTTATGCTCATAGACATGAATGGAGAGTCCCCACAAAGATAGGCACCTTCACTGGAGTGAAATGTTCTGTAATCGAAATTGTTGCTCTTGGTGTAACAAGCACTGTTGTTGATTCTGTCTTACATTCAAGGTTCAACAACCTGGGCATCCTCCACATCACAAAGAAAGGGGTCTTTGAGGTCCTCTCCAAGAGACTTAGGGAGGAGAAGCTGAAGCAAAAGGGACCGAACTACCACTTCACTGGTAACCTCCTCCAATCATTACACAGTGGACTGACTCTAGTGACTCTAGTAATACACTGTTCTAATGTTTTGCTATGCAGATTTGGTCAAATTAAAAATGTCATGTTAAAAACAGACGCAGAAGAGCAGGAAATATTAAAGGAGGCCAAAGAGCTGGGCAACAAGATGGACCTGAATGTGGTGAGACTGAAGTTCACGGCTTACCTGCCGGACGGCGATGGGGACTACAGCAGAGCCCTGAAGCCGGTCATCTCCAAGCCCATCTATGACAGCAGTGAGTCCTGCAGCAAGAGAACACACACAGCACACAGACTCATCTGCTCAGAATCATTAGTCACATGATCACACTGTGGTGTCTTTGCAGAGTCACCAAATGCTTCTAACCTGAAGATCTCCCGCATGGACAAGACCTGCGGCTCCGTGCTGGGTGGAGACGAGATCTTCCTTTTGTGTGACAAGGTGCAGAAAGGTAATCTGCTGCCAGTGACTTTCTGGCAGTTCTTTGTAACCCTTGAGGAATCCCACTTCCCAGAATTCCCAGCAGACAGGTATTTTTCATCCAGTAAGCAATAATTAATTCACTTGTGTTTCTCCTCTTTCCCCAGATGATATCGATATTCGCTTTTTTGAGGAGGATAAGGAGGGAGCCTGGGAAGACTTTGGAGACTTCTCTCCCACAGACGTCCACAAACAGGTGAGTCCAAAGCATGGACACAAGTGGCAGTGGCACCATGGATATTATTAACAAAAACTAAAACTGTAAGAGAACATTTTCAGAAACTGAAATAAAATAAAATTATAGGAAAATAAAATAAATAACTACAACTAAATGAAAATAAATAAATATTTCTTCTGAAACTAACCAAATTAAAATAAAAACAAATGTCAAACACTTTCCATTACCGTTTTTAAACACTATTTAGCTAAAATAACGATTTATCTTTAATTACCATTAAAAATACCTGAAACATGTTTTGCCCATTAAAAATGTAAAAATCTAAACTAAAATGACACTGTGTGACACCATCTTCCCCGCAGTACGCCATCGTGTTTAAGACTCCCAAATACCACACTCCGGACATCGAGCGGCCTGTCACCGTGTTCCTGCAGCTGAAACGGCGGAAGGGAAATGACTGCAGTGAGCCTAAGCAGTTCACCTACGTGCCGCATGTGCAAGGTAAGCCGACTCAAGGGAGAGATACTGCAGTATTTTCAACCTGTTACTATACTAGAGTGCTGCCTTAGTCTAGGTGTACTGCACATGGTAGCTGTACACAGGTGGCATATGCAGGGGTGGGGCCATAGGGGCACTGGCTTCAGCTAAAAGCTGATTGGTCCCTGAAGTTCCCCCTCCTTAGTTACTCAATAGTTTGAAATATATCATTGGCTAATAATGTTGATGGCTACTTTGTAAGCAATTATGGATCCTTTTATGCCACATACCTTAAAAATTCTAAAATTGCCCCTAACTCTGCACAGTCAAAAAGCCAATAAAACCTGATAATGTTTCTTGTCAGTTTTGAACATCATGTCCTCTGTGTATCTTTCTCATGCCGGCATCAGACAAGGAGGAAGTTCAGCGCAAAAAAAAGAAGCCCCTCCCTCACTCCTTTGACCCATGGAATGGGCCCCCTGGGGGGGCTGCCGGGACTGGCCGAGGACCGGGGAGCTTCGGAGGGTCAGGTAGAGGAGGAAACGGTAAGAAACCGCAGCTGTGCAAGCTTTTGGGGGATGATTTTTGTGCTGACTGTCTAGATTTGTGGCTTTGATTCATGGGTCAGCAGGCCTACAGCTGAAGCTGATGCAGTTCTCCCTGCCCCCCTCCCTCCCAGGCGGATTCCCCTTTAACCCACAGCTGGACATGGGCTTCAGCTCCATGGGCACCTTCATGGGCAATGGTACACACATGGCAGCCTCGGTGCCAGCCCCCAGCACCCCCGCCGACCGGCAGGAGGGCAGCAGGGTGCCACCAGGAGGGCCACCCCTGCAGCAGCAGCTGCTTCAGATTGGTGAGCCTCCAGGGGTGGGAGGGGGGGCTGGGGCGCAGGACTCATGATGTGTCTGATCCACCTCCATTACTGATCCAAGAGTGAAGTAGCAGCCGTTTTGGCAGAGGGGTCACTAAGACCACACATCGTCCCACCCCTCCCTCCCCATACAGCTTCCATGCTGCAGAATCGCGCCACTCAGACAGCCCGGCGTACCGCCAGAGCCCTACTGGACTACTGCAGCACGGGCGACGTGTGCCTCCTGCTGGCCGTGCAGAGGCAGCTCTACTCCGTGCAGGACGAGAATGGAGACACGTGAGTCCCTTGCGTTGCAAGGCAGATGCAGCACGCCCGCTCTAACCCACCTGATACTTAGGATCCAGTATCATCTTCACCTTATTCTGCCAACTCTTTTTTCTTTTTTACCATTACAATCCGGCACAAGCACCTGAATTGACCCCACAACCACTAGCACAAGCTCCTGTGCTGAGACCTAGAATATCAGCCTTAAACAGCTCCATCACTGATCCTCTCTGTGACTGGAAGCTCCACTTGTGGTCAGCTTTACCTGTTTGATGTCCCAGGCCCCTGCACCTGGCCATCATTCACCAGCAGCCTGCGGTGGTCCAGCAGCTGGTGTATATGATCAGCACCATTCCCCAGCAGCAGATCCTCAACATTCGCAATCACATGAGCCAGGTAAGCAGGGCCAGCTCTGCCCCCAGGGTCCCTGTCTGTCTCGCAACACTGCACTGTAGTGTTACCGTCCCCTGTGAAGCACTGAGAGTCCTTTGTGTGTCCACCCCCCGCAGACTCCCCTGCACCTTGCAGTCATAACAAAGCAGCACAAGGTGCTGGACTTCTTGCTGAAAGCGGGGGCCGACCCCACCCTGGTCGACCGGGATGGCAGGTCGGTGCTGCACTTGGCAGCGGATATCGGTGACGAGTTTGTGCTGCGCATCCTCCTGACCCACCTAAAGGAGAACTACGGCCACCTGTTCAACACAGCCGACTACCATGGTACGGAGCCGAGAATGCAGCCATGCAGGCATCACACCCTTCCTTCCTACCCCAGTTTCTGTTCTCATGACATGTCTCTCGTTTGCCCCCAGGGCTCCACCCACTGCACCTGGCTGTGAAGAAGGGGGGCGAGCGCTGCCTGCGGGCGCTGGTGCTCTGTGGTGCCCGTGTCAATGCTGCCGAGCTGAAGAGCGGCAACACGGCATTGCACCTCGCCGTCAGAGAGAACCTCTTCAAGGTGGCCTGCATGCTCATCACAGAGGTATGTGTCAGAACCTCAGAACCTCCTCACCAAGCTCACAGTGTGGCCAGGTGACACTGCCAGGGTGCTACTGTCTAGGGCTATAGGGCTGTTAATTCCGACATCACATGTTATGCATATGCAACTGTCACATTACAAGGAGCATGATAGTCAGCTGGGTTGAGACCATCCTTATTTTTTGCTAAAAAATTACTACTCTGTCATAGGAAAAAAAAAACTTCACAGCTTTTTCAAGGTTATCAAGTATATGTTAAAAAATACACCCTAAAGTTTACCGTCGCTGTTCCTCTCCATCTGCAGCTGAAGGCCGACGTGAATGCCAGCACATTCTGCGGGAACACACCCCTCCACCTGGCAGCCAGCCTGGGCTCCCCGACACTCTGCTCCATGCTCATTGCTGCAGGTGGGCCACTCAGTCAGGAAACATACCATGATCTTCCTCCTGTGCCCTTCGCCGATTTGCTTCGGTAGTCAATTGCAGGTCAACTTAGCGCTCAGGTTCGAAACCAGCTACTGATCTCTGCATTTGCCCCCCTCAGGCGCCAGGAAGGACCTAGAGAATGATGAGCCCCTCTTCCTCAGCTCCTCTGACGAAGAAGACGATGATAAGGAAGATGAGGCTGTAGAAGAGATGAGCATGCAACAGCAGACAGCATCGTCCCCCAGTGAGGTGCCAAAGAACCCCCGCAAGAGAGCTGGAGGCCATACCCCCTTAGACCTGGCCAGGTGCCAGAAGGTGAGGAACCCGCCCCATTTCCTGGCATTATTAATCTGAAATTGAGTCTCAGAATCTAGGAGCAATTAAACAGAAGTTTTATATCTATACTCAAAACTTCTCTGTTCCTTAACTGTGACCTGGGCACCTTGTTTTTTGTTTATATCCTCTACTTCATTTCAAGAGCTTGAATAATGTGAGCTCCCCCTTGTGGCAGGTAAGAGCAATTCTGGACAGTAAAGACAGTGACAGGCCTAGCAGAGAAGTCGCCAAGCCCAGCGAGAAGCAGGAGGAAGGTGAGAGAAAGACATGCAGCTTAATGAGGCCAGTTCCAATGATATGATCTGACAGTCTGTCATATTACTGTGTTTTTGCTTAAGCAGCTGGTGTAACAGATCCACTGTTTTTAATAGAATTTTAGTATGTATCATGTTAATAGATTATTGTTAATTAGAATTTCTAATGTTGGACAGTTGGCTAGTGCCTCTGCCTGCACGGCCCCTGACCCCTTTACCAGCAGGTCTCTCTGTAGCCTCTGCCTGCATGGCTCTTGACTCTTTTGCCTGCCAGGCCTCTCTGCGGCCTCTGCCTACATGGCCCTAGACACTTTTGCCTGACAGGCCTCTCTGCAGCCTCTGCCTGCAGAGCTCCTTATCATTGTATCCGGCAGGCCTCTCTGCAGCCTGTCTGCACAGCTCCTGACCCCTGTGCCTGGCAGGCCTCTCTGCAGCCTCTGCCTACATGGGCCTAGACACTTTTGCCTGACAGGCCTCTCTGCAGCCTCTGTCTGCACAGCTCCTGACCCCTGTGCCTGGCAGGCCTCTCTGCAACCTCTGCCTACATGGCCCTAGACACTTTTGCCTAGCAGGCCTCTCTGCAGCCTCTGCCTGCACAGCTCCTTATCATTGTATATGGCAGGCCTCTCTGCAGCCTCTGTCTGCACAGCTCCTGACCCCTGTGCCTGGCAGGCCTCTCTGCAGCCTCTAACCTCTTCTTTCCCTACAGCAAAACCACAGATGGACATCGAGACACTCAGCAAACTCTGTGGGATTCTGAGCCAGGCCAATGTGCCGCTGCGGCAGCTGGCTGAAAAGCTGGGCATGCTCACACTGGCCGACCTGTACCAGGAGAGTCCTTCACCCTGCCAGCACCTGCTGGAGAACTACCAGGTGGGCTTTGGTGTCCTGTCTTACTGTGACACTGCCTTAGGTAATGCTAGCCAGCCTTAACTGTGGTGTATATTTGGCTGCACAATAACATTTTATAACTGAGTGTGTGAAGAACTGCAAATGTGCACTGCTTCTACACAGTGGTTCCAACAGTGGTATTCAGGGCACCCCCAGGTGGTATAGCAGAAGACCAGGGTAATTTGTTGTGCACACTGAAAAACATAGAAATCCATCCATTTTCTGAAACCACTCAATCCCAACTGGGGGGAACTGGAGTCTATCCTGGGAACAATGGGCGCAGGCAGGAACCAACCCTGGGCACCCCTGGCAAAAAAAGAAATAGGAATTGAAAATGAAAATCAATGTAAAATTACTTGATACATAAAATTCATTTTCTTAATAGTTCTCAGGTTTATTAATATATTTTAACCCCCTGGGGTCAAGTGCATCATCGGCGATTCAGCGTATTTTTTGCGTCTATTTCAGTTTATATCTCACTGAAATATTTATGTATAATCATAAAAAAACTGACTAAATCCATAATCTGTCTTCTTTTCAAAACGTCCATTGTCAGAAGTATTAAAGTTTTTAAAATTAGGCTAAATCGGGAAAAAAGTAATGTAGAACCCACTTCACCTTGAAGATCACTATTTGCATTCTAAATAGCCACATTACCGCATACAAGAGGTGGAGATTTCAGGTTCAGAAAGTACAAATCCAGACCAAGAATTTGTTTCAACCAACCAGTTGAGCATGAAGAGT
>JAODJU010000062.1:17321871-17347957 GCA_026776725.1 Gnathonemus echidnorhynchus | reverse complement strand
TTGCTTGTGTGAACAGTCAAAACAAGCAACTGTGTCTGGATTACAAAGTTCGCTTTCAGTGTCCTCCTTCATTTTGTTCAGGTAAATCAGCACCGATCTCTCTATGTCTAAATGCAAGTTCACATGGTAACACACATGATGAAGCCAGCATTCACACCCAAAACTATATTCTTGCCTTTATTATGGGATAAATATGGTAATTTTCTTTAAATTCAATCTGCACTGTCCCCTACCGTCCACAAACTGTGACTGGTTTGTAGCAGGCCTGATTGGGAGTTCTGTAGCAGTGAAATGAAGATGGAAAAATGTTCATATTTAAATTAGATGATTTTCTTTCCTACTGTACAGAATCTATCTATTCATTCATTTACATAAAGTACTTATCTAGTTAGGGTCTTTGTTATCCAGATCCTAATGTAGGACACATCAGCAAGCAAAGACATGTCTTGCAGAGGATGTCAGTCCAGTACAGGGCCTTCACACTCACACACAATGTCAAGGATGGATCCGTGTTCAGTTTCTTAGACCTGGAGGTGTGAGGCCACACAGCTCATTGTTACTCGCTTGAATGCGCTGTAAAGAGACTATTTGTGCAGTGAACTTTGCATGTCATTTTTTGTATTTTACCTGATTTTCTTCTTTTTTTAAATGGTTGTTATATTTTTTTTGCTGTCCGTAGAATAACACATACCTCCAAAATTCCAATAGGGCCTATTGCAGGAACATGAAAAAACACATTTTCTCTGAATTTGCTTTAAAAAGTAAACCTGAAACAACGTCATGAAACACCCTTAGCACCACAAACAGAAACCTATCTGTACACAGACATTAGAGATTAGTAGTTGGCAAGCCCTACAGACTGTTTACAAGGTAAAAAACTATTACATGTAAATGGATTTGCAGACTTATCTCAAATTGAAAATCTCACTCCAGCCAGCTGACCAAAGTTGGCAACCCTGCGCTATGCAGTGTTTTCTGAAATGTCAATACTTTCAATATGAGTGTTTCATTTTCATGATCTGTACTGTCTAGGTTGGGCTGGCACCAAATACTTGTGTCAGGATCAGCAACGCAGACCTTGGAATTGGATCAAATTTGATTAAAGAAAAATAAAATAATCTGTGGCATTTCTCATCCCTACTGTTTACTCTGAAAAGTGCTGAGGCAGAGGCTATCAATTAAACTGTGTATTGCATCAGCTGACTTCCTATATGGTAGATAGTTGATGAACAGATGAATGGGAATGGTGACTGGATGTTGAGTTACAATATTGATGAAAAACTGGAATGGCTCCACAGGATTCCTATAGTAGTAAATTGGAAACTGAAATCTGTAAGTTGTTGACCTTTGTAACAATATCAAGCTTTGACACCGAGGTATTCAGGAAAATGACTTACGTGGAATGCCGGAAATAAGCAAATGATAAAAAGTAATAAACAAAAAAGTAAAATTAATTTGTCACTGCGTCTGGACATAAGGAACACATCGTGTCTACCTGATTAAATCTCTCACTTTCCTCTGCTGATCAGTATGTTGGACTCAATGGTTTGACCGAGACGATCCCAGTGGAGTAGGAGACTTTGAAACTCTACAGGATCTTCGCCGAGAGAATCCAGGAAAGATCTGCGATGCTCCAATCGCAATTGAAGCCACTACTCTGTCTGGGACCCCTGCCTCTCAAACAGGGCAAACTATCCAGAAGTAAGACATTTATTTCTCTACATCCAAAGATGCACTTCCATGACTTGTCAGTATTACATACAGCAGAGTTTCTGTTAAGAACCATGGTCTTCAGTTGGGTCAAAAGGAAAGGAGATTCAGAGAAGAGACGTATTTCTAATAGGCTTTCATTGCTAAAACATTTTTTCCCAGAGTGTGTTAACACTTAAATAGTATTCTTTGTTTATTTAAATATCACCAAAAATGTAAAAACACATTTAATTTTATAACTAAAAGAAAAAATAATACTAAGTAAACATTATGTTATAGCACTGATCAGAATCTGTTTTTAATATTTCTATTAGTATGTGTTATCGTTATATTTAAAATTTGTGGTATGATTGTGTGACAGGACATTGCTAAGTAGATGAAACTGCCTGCATCCAATTAGCATGGCTACATTATAATGTGATCTAAAACAAGCCGTTTAATGAGTCTTTCTATTCTGACTTTCAGCTATGATACCACTGTTGGCTTTGCTTGTGTGAACAGTCAAAACAAGCAACTGTGTCTGGATTACAAAGTTCGCTTTCAGTGTCCTCCTTCATTTTGTCCAGGTAAATCAGCACCGATCTCTCTATGTCTAAATGCACGTTCACACTGATGCACGTTTTGACATCCCAAGTTCAGAAAGTCTTTTGTCATTTTTATGTATACATGTACCAGCAGGGCCGACCTGTGGCATAGGCAATATAGGCAAATGCTAAGGGCACCATCCATCCAGGGGGCGCCACAAACGGAGGAAGAAAAAAAGTGTAACATTCCACCAGGACCGGTCGATCTTATAGGTGACATAGGCGGCCGCCTAGGGCACCAACTTCTTAGGGGACGTCGACTTGCCAACCATTTTCCCGATGCCTGGGACGGAGGTCGCTGGCGCTGATGCTCGCCTAGGGCCCCTCATCGGCTAGGACCGTCACTATGTACCAGGCTGTTAAATTAGTATTGCAATATCATTAAACATTTGCAAGCATTTTAATATTCAAGGTCTTCTCCAGAGCTGTTATCAAAATTTACCTTAATTTTATTTTATCTAGCATTTTCTTAGAAAGTATAAGAAATATTACAAGATCAGTAAAATTAATACAAATAGTATTTGATAAAACTATTATTCAATCAATAAAACACAGTATTATTGATTAATAATATGGCAGATACTTAAATTTACTAATCAGAATATCACTGCATAAATCTCAGGAGTTCGTAACACATACAGTGCGATCTACAAGTATCTGGACAGTGACAGAGAATCAACTCTATACCTTTTATCTTCTTAATTGTGCATGAATTGATCATCTTATAACACACACCAACCCAGGAAACAGCTAAGCAGACAACTATCCAAACAATTTAGAAGCTGACAGTCTGCACTTGACACAGCTTGTTTCATTCCAAATCCATTAATTCTGAGGATACAATAAGTCAAAATTACATATAAAAGTGTCCATTTATGAATGGTACTGTATAGGATATGTTGTGCTCTGTGGTCACACTAAACACTGTAACACTTATGTCTCGACTTCTGTGTACTTGTCTCAATACATTGTTTCAATTAAAATTATTATTCTCCTTACAGCATAAAATCAGGTTAAGTGCAACTGTAGACCAGCAGATGGAGAGGATTGAGGTCAACGTCAACGTGTTTTCATTTTTATTCTGTTTCATCTTTAATGATTTGCTGTTTCAGAAAATTTCATGTAGTTTTGATTTGGAAATGATTCATTATGAAACAATATAAAACATAATTCCAGATTTTATAAAGGTTTGTGGGTTTAAATGTTCAGACATTTTCAAACTGTATTTTTGATGCTTATTATTCAATCCATCTTTGAACAATATCCTGGTCAGAGGTGGTGGGGGCCTTGAGCAGCACAGGGTACAAGGCTGGTACAAGCAGGCAAAACAAGTACTGATGTCAGAGTGTAAGGACTGACCTCATATACCAGTTTCTTCAAATCAAGGAATTTCATATATATATAATGTATACTTCACAATGTGATCCAAATAAAAATAGTCATAAATGACGTTTCTTGATTTTTTTTTTTACATATGAAAAATTGAAGATAAGGAAATAGGAAAAAAACTCTAATAATCCTGACCCATGTCTTGTACATGAAGCCCCAACTAGCGTAAAGCTCCCTAACCTGTGGTGGGAATGGTAAGAGGTGGAACAAGTATAAGTGGTCTGATACCAGTTTACCTTCCACATCTCATGACAGAGTTAAGAACGTTCATCAGTCAACCTCTAAGTTTAAATAAATCTTAAGGATTATTTATGTTAGATAGCTTTTTTACTGTAAGAATCCAGCTTTTTGAACCTCATGGATAAAACAACTTTATAATCAGAGTCCTTCCTGTGTCATTTCTATTGACAACTGTATCATAGCTAATACGTTATAATAAACAGCCAATTTAATTACTTACAGGTAGAACACTTCTACGGAATAGAATAGAATAGTCACTTTTATTGTCATTCAGAAATACACGGGTTAGTGCACAACGGAACGAAATTTCGTTGCATTTTTTATGCTCACCATCGGCCTGGCAGAATGTGTAATATATATATACAGCAGTGATTTTTTGTCTGAGGCCTTTGAGCTGCCAAACCAGATGGAGATACAGCTGGTCAGCACACTCTCTATGGTGTGCTAGTGGTGAGGATGGGAGAGGAAAGGTGTGCTCTCTTCATCCTGCACAGGAAATGCAACCGCTGCTGAGCCCGTTTTACCAGTGAAGTTGTGTTTGGTGACCAGTCCAGGTTTCCAGTTATCTGCACACCCAGGAATTTTATGCTGCTGACCACCTCCACGGCATCGTTGTCGATGACGAGTGGTGAGTGACCGGGCTGTTTTCTCCTGAAGTCCATGATCATCTCCTTGGTCTTCTCGACATTCAGGATCAGCTTGTTATCCCTGCACCATCCTGCCAGTCGCTTCACCTCCTCTCTATAGGACAGGTCGTTGTCGTTCCTAATGAGACCCACTACTGTGGGAGCCCCTTAGGTGTAGTAATTCATGCTCTCCGATTAACGATACCTTCTGTTAAAACATCTCGCACGTCCCAGCGGCTTGCCGGAAACCAAGGATGTCAAACTCCAGTCTCAGAGCGCTGATCAGAGCCCTGCGTAGCTTCTTTCTTTCCCTGTTCCACCACAAATGGTTCAGCTCAAGAGCTGTGTGGTAATTAGCACAAGGAGTTCAATCAGGTGTGTTAAATGAGGGGAGAGCCATACATGCGTAGGGCTTCTGACCTCCAGGACCGGAGTCTGACATCCCTACCGTAAACTAACTCAAGCGCAAGAGTTATTCATTGGATAGCACGAATCACTAACTCCGGAGCACGAATTATTCCTTGGAGAGCATGTAGCCTATTACTAATTCGAGCGCACAAATTACTAGATTGAGAGCACGAATTATTAACTCGAGTGGACAAATTATTACGAGATAATGTCGTAATTTCTCTACCATAACACCTAAAGGCAGAAATATACTCGCTGTTAACTACGTACGTATATACGTACGTACAGCCGCGGTCCGTACGCGTTCTTTGCGTCGGTTTTTGTGCACGTACTCAAAAATGAACGGAACGTATACGGAGATGCAATACCTGCGTAAATTATAGGGGGCAGTGTTGCGAGATCCTCACCTGTTGATTGAGCAAGTCTGCAATTATCCTCATTTATATGACGTGACAGAGCCTCTCCATAGTAACAAAATAGCATGTAATAATAGTTGGCAAGAGATTTCAAACATCCTGAATGTTAATTCGGAAATTTGTAAAAACAAGTGGCGACAAGTGCAAGACCGGTATGTTCGAACGCGGAAAGTTAGCCGCGAAACGAAGCAGTGATCCTGCTGACTCGGTGTTTTGCCCAGCAATCATCCGCCGTCGCACACTGCGATCAAAATAAAACTAAAATACCCCTTGTAGTTTTAAAACTGGCTGCCGCTATTTCGTGGTGCTCATATCCTGAAGTGTTTCCCATCGATTGATCCTAAACAATTGGGATAATTGCATAGAGACAAAAAAAACCCCCCTTAATGCTTTGCCATTTTTTTGATCAGGGTATGCAACAAACTTGTTTTTAACGATACCCATATTGCTTGGGACACTTCACTGACAATGCGCCCAACTGTGGCTGAGCCAAGCTTGTAACTGGCTGCAAGGGCTCTATAGCTCATCCCAGCTACGAGAAACCGAAGGGTGACAGCCAGTCGATGAGCGCTGCCTATTGGGTTACTGAGAATCTGATTGTGTTCAATATGAGGGCGAATTCGACGGAGCAATTCGTCAAACACTTTAGGAGACATTCGGAAATATTCCCGGTGTTTCTCCTCGCCAATGTCTCTCATTGGCAAAACCAGAGAAAAGAATTCCCCATTTTGCTGACGAGATCTATTAATTGATCGAATGTACTATCTCCGCGATTTGCGTTTTCTTCTCTGGTGCCGTCTCAGTATAATGAAGATTAATATTTCTTCGACTGAAGACATGTTTATTCGTAATAACAGGTGACGATTTTAAGATACAGGTATTCATTCATTTATTTGGTTTGCGGCCTCGACACTGACTCCTGGTGGTAAGGAGTACACGCTACAGATTACGACGCACAGTACCGACGCAAGTAGCCTATATCATCACGAACGTTAACAACGCAACTGTGTACGGATACGCATACGTAGCTCACAGCAAGTGTATTTCTGCCTTAAGGAGCTCCGTACGCTTCACTGTGTATTGAGTATAATTTCTCAACAGCAGGTGGCGATGTTAGACTATGGTCTGCTAACCTTTAGAGCGGTGGAGCCATAAGCAGTAGAGAGAGTACGGCACATTGCACAAATTCTACAGCTGCACACGTTTCGAATAGACTTGACTTTATAATAGCTGTGAGGTTCTTAGTGTTGGAAGCATTGTTTGGTTTTTTACAGATACAACGTAAAACACCCCAGCCAATGTCTGGAACTTTTGGCTTATGATTATAATACTACCCCGTTTCCAAAAATGTTGGGACGCTGTGTAAAATGTGAACAAAAACAATGCAATGAATTGCAAATCATATAAACTCATACTTAATTTAAAATACAATAAATACAACATATCAAATATGAAATTGTGAAATTTTATTTTATGACAAATATGTGCTCAATTTGAATTTGATGCCAGCAACACGTTTCAAAAATGTTGGGACGGGCCACAACAGACTGGAAAAGTTGTGTGATGCTAAAACAAAACACCTGACTGAATATCACACATCTAATTAGGTTAATTGGCAACAGGTCAGTAAGATGGTTGGGTATAAAAAGAGCCTCCCAGAGAGGCGGAGTCTCTGTGAAGTGAAGATGGGGAGAGGGTCACCAGGTTCTGTGAAAGACTGTGTGGGCAAATGTAAAGAATAATGTTCCTCAGTGTAATATTACAAGGAATTTGGAGATTTCATCATCTACAGTACATAATATCGCTAAAAGATAGAGGATCCAGAGAAATCTCTGTACATAAGGGATAAGGATGAAAACCAATATTGGATAGTCGTGATCTTTGGGTCCTCTGGCAGCACTGCATTAAAAAGACATGACTCTATAGTGGAAATCACTGCATGGGCTCAGGAACACTTCCGGAAACCATTTTCTATGAAAATTGCTACCACCACAGATGCAGGATGAAACTCTACCATGCAAAGAAACCAGATCTAAACATGATCCAGAAACATGACCAACTTCTCTGGGCCCGAGCTCATTTAAGATGGACTGAGACAAAATGGAAAACTGTCCTGTAGTCTGACAAATCAAAATTTCAGATTCCTTTTTGAAATCATGGATGCGGTTTCCTCCAGGCTTAAGAGGAGAGGGACCATCCAGCTTATCAGCATCCGTGATGGTATGGGGGTGCATTCAGAGAAGGCCTTGTATATTTCAGCAAGACAATGCCAAACTGCATTCTGGGCATATTACAACAGCATGGCTCCGTAGTGGAGGAGTCCGGGTGCTAGACGGCCTGCCTGCAGTACAGACCCGTCACCAATTGACAATATTTGGCGCATCATGAAACAATATGACAAAGGAGACCCAAAACTGTTGAGCCGTTGAGATCCTTTATCAGGCAAGAATGGGACAACATTTTACTTTCAAAACTCTAGTAACTCAGTTCCCAAACATTTATAGAGCACTCTTAAAAGCAACACAGTGATAAACATGCCCCTGTCCCTTGTTCTAAACAGGGTTGCGGGGGGGGTCTGTAATCTATTCTGGAACCTACAAGCGTAAGGCAGGACGGGGACCCATCACAGGGTACAGAGTCACACACCATTCACTCACACATGCACACCTATGGACAATTTGGCAAGTTGAACCTGTCTAGCATGTTATTGGACTGTGGGGGGAAACCGGAGTACCTGGAGGAAACCCCATGAAGACACAGGGAGAACATGCAATCTCCACACATAAGAAACCCTGGTGGAGACTTGACCCCAGGACCCAGAACTGTGTGACAACAATATTAACCACTGCACCACCATGTAACCCCCTGAGACAAACATTCATGTTTTTATTGAGTGTTACTTTCTGTATTTCTGCTCTATCATGTAGCCCATATCTGATCAGTGCCTTTCTGATCATAAACACGAACCTCAGCCTGAGATGTTTGCAGATCCCTGTTAAGTTTCTTTGTGAAACTTACAAAGAAAGTATACCATAGTATGAGAAATACGACCAGCTGGCCGTTGTTTTTTTATTTGGAAATTATGGCACTTAGTCTTGTGGAAATGCCTTCATAACCCACAGGCAACCACCCCCCAGCTTGATGGTCCTGCCCCCACTAGAACCTGTGATCTGATGACTCTAGTGTCAAGTGTTCAAATCCAAGGGATTTATATTGTACAGTGCTCACTCAGACCAGCTGAATGCTTGTCACTTTTTAAATACCACATTCTCATCGTTCCTTTATGTGGGTCGAGCTCTTCTTGCAGGGCTCATCTCACACAGGAAACCTGTTAAAGTGACATACTTAAAGAGCATATGACAAGCCTAATAAATCCAATAGCTAGAAAGTATGCCACATATGAGACAACAGACTTCCTTCACAGAAACAGAGGATTAACCCACATGTTTTGAAAAACTGCTAATGTAGTGCTTTGGGGGGAAAACCATGTCATTCAACATGTAGAACGTGCTGGTTTTCAGACCCATTAATGGACCATCCTCTTCCATTAAGTTGCTCAACATGACCTACATTCTGTCTCACCCTCTTCAGTAAGCAAGCCAAAGCCACCTGCAGATCCCTCCATGACACAGAAATAAATCTAACTCTAGTTACATCCCGTGCACATTTCCTCGGTGACGGAATCAGCTACCCCTACACATCCCACCGTCAGAGTCCATCTCAACCTTGAAGCAACATCTGAAAACTCTAGCACAATCAATCCCTAACCTGCTCTGTCTATAGCTCAACACATTTCCTCTATTCTGCCAGAGCTGATTAATCTCAAATTTAAAGTATTAAAAAGTGTTAAAGATAACCTTCTAGATAACCTCACTATGAATTTACCCCTTTCAATATTTAGACGCATTTTAATAACCTCCCAAAATTAATGAATGCAAAATTTGCTATTTGCAGTGATAAAACACAACTAACCACATACTGTTTTAACAAATTATATAGCTTAATCAGAAATTCACTGGAGAACCAAGAAACTGCATATGAAAGGAATGAAATCAGAAAACTTATGGGGACTTAAGGGACGCCAGTGTACCATCATTGCAGGAAAAATCAGCCAATTTTTATCCAAACAGATGCATGAAAATTGTTACGAAAATAAATAGGTTGAAAGAGCAAAGAAGATGCAGAAAAATATCTACTGGCAATCTCAGTAATAGGAAAAGCACCAGAATCAATTTAAAAATCCTGTAACTGCAACAGCTCTGACAGGTTAGTGGAAAATGAATGTAATTTTGGTATAACGCCATCCAAAGACACACCCATATTGCACAATCCAAACTTGTTAACAAGACACTACCTGTATGCTTAGAAGGGAGAAAAAGGGGATTATACATTCACTGCATACTTTATACTAACACTATACTAATACTGGGTGAGATCATCAGGGCATGGATTCCAAAAGATGCCAGTAACATTCCTTTGGGATTTTGGTCTATGCTGACATGACTGCATCACACAGTTTCTGCAGATCTGTCAGCTGCACATCCGTGCTGCTAATCTCGTGTTCTATTGGATTCAGATGTGGTGACTGGCAAGGCCACCGTAGAACACTGACATCATTGTCATAAAACCATAAAACCAGTCTGAGATGACCTTTGTTTCATGACGCAGTGCATTATCATGCTGGAGGTATTCCTGAGAGGACGGAACCATCGTGGCCATGGAGGGATGCACATGGTTAGCAGCAATACTCACAATGGCTGGGACAGTCCAGCTTTGGCCCGAAGTGTTCCAGGTAACATCCTCCACACTGTTACACCACCACCAGCCTGGGTCACTGACACAAGGCAGGTTGAATCCATGGATCCATGCTGGTGACGGCAAACTGAGACTCATCCATGTTCCTCAACAGAAATCGAGATTCATCAGATCAGGCTACATTTTTCTGGTCTTCACCTGTCCAATGCTGGTGAGCCTGTGCCTTCTCAGCTTTCTGTGTTTGAAAGGAGTGGAACCTGACAGTCTTCTGCTGTTGTAGATCATCTGCCTTCAAGGTTCGACGAGTTACGCATCCAGGGATGCTTTTTGTTGTACAGGCTGGTTATCCAAGTTACCTTGGCCTTTCTGTCAGCTTGAACGATCTGGCTGTTCTCTGACCTCTCTCAGTGACAAGTCGCTTATGTCCGCAGAACTGCCGTTCACTGGATGCTGTTTGTTTTTTGCATCATTCTGAGTAAACTCTAGAGACTGTTGTGAATATCTCAGGAGATTGTCAGCAACACAAATACTCAAACCAGCCCATCTAGAACCAAAGATCATGCCATGGTCAAAATCACTGCGATCCCATTTTATACCTATTTTGCAGTTTGATGTGAACATTAACTGCAGCTCCTGACCTGTGTTTGCATGATGTTATGCATTACGCTGTTGCTACGATTGGTTGATCATAGCATGAATAAGCAGGTGTTCCTAATAAAGTGTATACTTCCAGCATCCAGTCTGCCATATGTGCAAGAGCAACATGGACAATATCTTTAACTTAAGAGTGTGATAATTAGTCAATGCAGCTAATGATAAACTGACAAAATAGCTCAAAGAAAATACATTCTAGATTGTACACTCTACTAACAACTACAGATTCTTGAGATTAGCACCATCACTGACTGCTGGATCAGGATCAGAAGTACTTTTAGAATAACTAACGAACTAATAACCAACATAAGAACCATGATCGAAAAACAGCAAAAACAGGACTTAACTCAGACATATACGTACTGCACTCAACACACTAAAAACTGCTTCCACGACCTCCAGTCCAGCAGTGCTGGCACAGTGTAAACACCAAACTATTATGTATTTTTAAATGTTTGTTCCCAGAACATCTCTCCATAATACAACGTTGACACTACTGACATAATACAATTACAAGAAAACAATCAATCTATTTACTATATTGGACAATTTCTTGAATCCCACTCTTGCAATTTATGACATACACACAAGCACACATCATTCCCTATTCCACACACAGTGAAATGAACATTTTTCCATTATGTTATTAAATTTAGTTCCAAAATTGTCTTTTATGTACTTCAGTCATTTCGTGTACTGTATATCTTTAATTAAAAAAAGTTGAAGCAATGAAGAAAGCACTAAACTATTGAGACTGGATAACAGGGTTAGTTCAGGGTGCAAAGTCACAGGATATTAAGACTATAATCATAATAGAAATCTTTTATTTATTTATATAGTGCTTTTCTAATATTCAAGGATACTTTACAAAATCAAAACATAAGAAAAGTAGACAGTCACATAACAGCATACAAGTATATAAATGAGCAAAAATACATGCAGGAGTGTACAGAGGGTAAAGATTAACAAGGTAAAACAAAAGTTACACAAATGGGGGGGGCATGAGCATGTGAAATTAGCAACTCAAGAGAGAGGAAGCACTGAGTGAAAAGGCGTGATTTTGGCAGAGACTTCAGGGTTTAAATAGACCAAGTGTCCCAGCCACTGTGAAGAAGTAAGTTCTGTAGGAGCATGACACTGGGAATGAAAGACAAGTCTGTGGATATGAACAGAATCTAAACCAGAGTTTGTGAGAACAGCAGTTATTTAAATCCAATGGAACAATGTCAGAGGCAGGCGATCTGGTTAACTGGGTGAGGGACTGGGGGTGAAATATCAAAGAAAGTTTTAGAGGTGTGCTGTGGGCAGGGGCTAACTGACACGATGGGTAAGGAGATGGGGGGGTATGGGTAAGGAGATGGGGGGGTATGGGTAGGAGGGGTAGGACGACACTGGTAGCTCAGTTTTAACTAAAAATATGAAAAGAAATTGCATAGTTGATCAGAGGCAGAGGCAGCATTTACAAGGGACTGGAGTCTACAGCTAACATTATTAATACAGGAGGACAGTGGGATGAGAAGGCAGCCTTCAAGGCAGTTCTGTCTCCATGGAAACCTGCAGTGAAGACCTAAGGCCTTATTATAATCAAACATCTGCAAGCAGCTGGTGTGTGAAACTAAAGAATCATTTTTCTACCAAAAAAGTTCATAACGGACAAGCAATACTCAAAGCTAGCCCGTTAATAGAATATATGGCCCTTAATAATCATGACAAATAATGAGCCCCCTGCTTTGGCACTGCGGAAATAACATTTCCACAATCTATTACAAAGAAAACCCCATACAGAACATTAAAAACATTTTAAAAGTCAATCTAAATAGGTTCATGGCGAACTATTGCTTTTTGATAGTGGTTCCTTGAACAAAATGACAAACCGTTTTTTCCCTCAGAGAACATTAATTTAAAAAGTGCATTTTACAGAAGGCACTGCGGCAAAGGTCATACGGCGACTGGAAGCTCAGGTGCGAATGAATTGTTTAGTCAGACGCAGTGCTCCATCATTCCATGGTGCTTAAAGGCCAGTCAGGGCTCCGTGTCACTAGCAGGTCATTAGTATTGCAGCTTAAACATCAGTCCTGCTCAGGAGCCGCCCTCCAGCAGTATGACTGGCTACCCCTGCAGATTTGAGATTCGTTCTTGACATTATTAATATAATTATGTAACCCACAGTGTTGAAGGGCAGGTTATCTGTCCAAACAGCATTGGACTTTGACATTGTCATGCATAAATCATATTGCACTCATTCAGAAACATAACAACAATAATATTACTTCTGCTAACATGGCACCATTGCCTGAAACCACAGCAATACGAGTGTCTTTCATTTCAATGTATTAGTGGAGTCTGTGTGCTGCTGATCATCCATCCACCCGTTTTCTATAACCGCTTGTCCTGTTCAGAGTTGCGGGGGTCTGGAGCCTATCCTGGAGGCTATGGGTGCAAGGTATGTAAGAATCCGGGATGGGGCGCAAACCCATCGCAGGGCACACTAACACACACCAGTCACTCACACATGCACACCTATGGGCGATCTGGTAACTCCAATTAATCTCTGCATTTGTTTTTGGACTGAGGGGGGAAACCAGAGTACCCAGAGGAAACCCCATAACGACGTGGGGAGAACATGCAAACGCCACACACACGGAGCCAAGGTGGAGACTCGAACCGTGGTCCGAGAGGTGTGAGGGAACAGTGCTGAGCTCTGCGCCTCCATGTTCCCCTGCTGCTGACGATGGTCTGTGTTTACCTGCATATGTGCTGAATCTCTGCCTTAAGGCGCATGGGGGGTTTAATGTAAACAATGACTATTGGTGCTATGAACTGCATTGCACTTTGTGGCCCTTAAAAATCACACAGACTTTGGTTTAAATAAACAAAAACCCTTAGGTGCCACACACAGAATCACCCTGCTTGAAAGGTGTGGGAACAGCTGTGGCCCCTAACGAAGGCTGTGGCCCGGCGTTTGCCTGGTATGGAGTCCAAACTGAGGATTCTGAGTGACTGTCTGAGGTTGCTCATGCAGGTGTACCTGCCTGTATGTATGTACATCCATTATCTGCTTGCTCCCCACAGATGGGGCTGCACACCATATGCCAACAGTCATGTCCACATTGAAACCTACACATAATACATATAATTTGGATGCAGTCAGATAGTTCCTGACATGCAGTTGTGGCAGGAGCAGTCACATTCCAAAACCTAATGCAATCCAGCAAGATGTACAAAAATGTGTGCGGAACATGTTTCAAAGTCGTACTTCTGGTCGCAAGATCCACAGCAGAAGACTGTTAGATCTTTTGTGAAGCACCTGTTGTCTTTCCCCACCCTCTGCTTTGTCATCCAAGGTCACGATCCCATCTGTTTAAAACACAGAATAAGAGTCAACAGAAGACAGTCATACTCCACAAATACATGCATACATTTATACACAAATAACTTCATGCTAGATGTTTTCAGACAGGAGAAATAAACCCTGAGAATCAGAAGATATGAGAGCCAGAGATTTTTACTATATCCTGCATTATACTGCAGTTCTGTTTTGAACCTAGAACCCTTGAGGGGCCCCTGTGTTCCCCTTCACATAGCACCTAACTTTTCATTACTGCAGAGTACCTCAAAGCGACTGTAGACCTTCTTCTCTTTGCGCATGCTCTCAATCCTCTTCAAAAGGACCTCTCTGTCCTGAGGGTTAGCCCTGTTGCTCTGGACATGACTTGTGCTCTGCCCAGCTGCCACACTTTCCGGGGCCTTGTCTGCACCGTGCGCATTATCACCTTCTTTGGCATCATCCGTAATGGGGGCAGCTTGCTTAGCTAGCTCCATCCTGCTTTGGCTGTTTGCAGAGATCCGTTCTAGTATGACCTTGGTGTCATCCCGGAGGTTACTGCTATACAGAATGTTTGTGGTGGCGGCCTGGTAACGGGACTGACTGTTTCTTGAGGATGTTAAAACATGTGCACTTTGGTTGACATCTGCCCCTTTGCTCTGAGCTGTCCCAGGTACATCAACACTGCTCTCAGGCATGGAGACATGCTCTGCTTCACTGGCTAACTGCTCTGATTTTTCAGTGCCAGTGATTACAGTCAGAGTTGTTACATTCTCAGTTACAGGTTTAGCATCACCTTCTCTTCCCTTCACTTTCTGAACTTGACTGTGAAGGTGGTCATGGACCTCATAATCCTGCTTACTATCTCCAGTGAGGTGGACGGTGTCGGGAGATGAGCCAGACCCCTGACTCTTGTCTAATGCCTTACTTGGCTCACAAAATAAAATGTTGCTGGCATTGTGATGGCGTGACTTCATTAGCTGAGTCTTCCGTGCATCAGTAGCATCTCGCAAAAGCTCCTCATTGCAAGACAACGCAGAAGCAGCAGTAGATGTTGACATGAATGCTCTCAAAGTGTCCTGTTCACCTAAAACGCTAGGTTGCTGTTTGACTGCTGGCTCCTTCTTGACCACCTCAGCTATGCGGTTAAGCTCTTGCTGACTTGCATTCTTTATGTCTTGCTCCAGATGATCAAGTGTCAAAGGTTGTGGGACCGGTGGAACCACAGCTCGACTCTGAGAGACTTCAGAAATTGAAAGAGTGGGAGCGACTGACTCAGATGCGATTTTGGAGGCCTTTTGCTTAGCAGCTAATTCTTTAAAATACAGGAACCTAGTCTCTGGATCATTCATGTTCATAAATGAGATTGAACTTTCTGAAGCTTTGTGAGATCCTTCTGTCATCTTCGCTGGTTCCTCTTGCACAATTTTATGTTTTTCCTTTGAATGTTCATTTACAGAATCCAATAATTTTATGTGTTCCTTAGAATGACTGGTAGTGATAGACTCTACATGTGTTGTTAAGGAATTATTAGTTAGTGTCTGGGACTGATCTATATTTCTAACAGGAGGTTCTGGGTTTTTTGGCTCAAACCTATTTTCAGTTTTTGAAACCTTTCGCTTAGCAGCTAATTCTTTAAAATATTTGAACCTAGTCTCCGGATCATTCATATTTATGAATGAGGTTGCGCTTTCTGAAACTTTGTGGGAGCCTTCAGTCATCTTAGTTGGTTCCTTCAGAACAGTCTTGTGTTGTTCCGTTGTATGTTCATTTGCAGAATCCATTGGTATTTTGTGTTCCTTTGAAACACTTGTGGTGTCAGACCCTACATGTGGTGTTGAGGAATTCTTAGATAGTGTCTGGGCCAGATTTGTATTTCTGAAAGGAGGTTCTGGATTTTTTGTTTCAAACTTATTTTCAGTTTTTGAAACCTTTCGCTTAGCAGCTAATTCTTTAAAATATTTGAACCTAGTCTCCGGATCATTCATATTTATGAATGAGGTTGCGCTTTCTGAAGCTTTGTGGGAGCCTTCGGTCATCTTAGTTGGTTCCTCCAGAACAGTCTTGTGTTGTTCCGTTGTATGTTCATTTGCAGAATCCATTGGTATTTTGTGTTCCTTTGAAATACTTGTGGTGCCAGACCCTACATGTGTTGTTGAGGAATTCTTAGATAGTGTCTGGGCCAGATCTGTATTTCTGACAGGAGGCTCTGGATTTTTAACTTCACACTTATTTTCAGTTTTCGAAGACTTTCGCTTAGCAGCTAATTCTTTAAAATATTTGAACCTAGCCTCCGGATCATTCATATTTATGAATGATGTTAATCCATATAAGGGTCTGGATGTCTCCCCTGCTGCTATCTCTGTTTTTTCTTGAGGTCCAACATTGGCCTGACTGTCTTGTCCTGGATCCTTGGATATGTCCTTGTTTTCTGAAATATTAGTACAGTCTGGCATCTCCATTAATTTAAGTGAACTTTCAGATGAGGCTTTATAAAGGTTCATTTTCTCACCAGAAATATTAGTACACTCATCCGTTTTATTTATTGAGGTTGAAGACGCATTCTGTACAGTCTTCTGCTTGTGAATGCTCCAATTATAGGGCTCTCTTGGCATAAATCTCCTCTTCCCCAAAATCTCAGCAACCACAGTGGATGTTTTCAGTGGATCAGTTTCCTTTTCTTCAACAGGGTTTTCATTATGCTTCAGTTCGGTAGCAGATTTCATCTCTGTGGAAAAGTGCTGTTCCAACTGGGAAGAGCTGAAGATCAAAGATGATCGTAATCTGGAGCTTCTCAGGACAGAAAGATTGGCCCTGTTCCGAAAAGACTCATGCCTTATCTCTCTAGGTTTCCTGAGCTCCACCACCTCAGCTTTGTCTCCCCCAGTGATGGACGCTGACCCTGAATCTGAATCTGACACTGATCCTGCGGCCTCTGCTGTTTTTTGAGAGTCTGCCCCGAAGTAAGGCTGGTTTTCAGATCCTTTAAGCACTGGCTTACCGAAGCGTGGGAGCAGATTTGGCCTTATTGTGGGAATCTGTGGACGGTCTCTGGCACTAAACTTGGAATGTTCAGCTTCTAGACCATACGATTCTTCCTCCGATTGATGTACGGGTTCGTCAAAGGCATCGGGACCAAGGGGTTCTGGCATACCCTCATCTGTGGAATCCTCCAAAGCACTGAGGTATGAACTGATCCTCCACTTACGCAGCCCTTGTTTAACACTGGGGTCTCGCGGCTGGTGATCCTGATTGGATTTAACAAAGAGCTGCTTATGGTCAGGTGGATGTGATTGAACAGGTGAGCTCTGGCAAGGATATGGCTGGCCAAGGCTTGGCCTCTTTGTGCTTGATCGGCCACAGTGGCCCTCAACAAGAGTTGGTTTTGGTTCATAACTGTGCCTGATCTCCCTAGATGAGTCAGAGGATACATAATCCAACACACGATTATAACTATCAGGCGGCTCTAACTCAGGCTGGTATTCATACTGCTCAGAATACTGATCTGCATAGGGATGTTCATGGGTCTGTAGCTTATTGTACATGCCATGTCCCAAACCAGAACCTCCACCTTGGCGGTAGTGCTGCTCCCTCTGGTAGCTGTTACGGGACTCGACATCCTCTGGGTTGTATCTGATATGATGCTTCATAATTTGCCGTGAGGAGGAATAGCTCTCCTGGTTCCCTTCTGCATAGCAATGCCGCTTGTAGGTGTTCATCTCCATCTGCCTGGCGGCCATTAAGGACCGGTCATAGCCCAGAAAAGATCGCTCCATCCTCAACTGCTGAGAGGAGTATTTATTACTGTAGACCTGCACTGCCTCAGGGTCTTGAAAACCACGGAAGGGGTCCTTCCTCCTAAGGAGTGGCATATTGCGTTCCATCTCCATATGGTCCTCCAAGGGATAGCCCAGCAGTTCAGAAAAGTGGGGGCTCTCCATGTGCAGAAACTCTCTGGAGTTTCTCATTTGAATGGGATTGGGGTTCATAAACTGCCTGACACCATAGCTGCTTTTCTTAGGTACTGGTACCGGCACCAGGGAATTCTCAATGACCAGTGGCTCAGATTGAGCATAAAGAATCCGGAATTCCTCATCAAATGTGATGACCAGTTCCCCGAGAAACAGGTGTGCAATGCAGCGGTGAATCTTCTCAAACGTCCACATGAAGCTGTGAGAACAGATAAGAGTGGTTGGATAAGTAAATAGTAAATATTTTGGTTAAATTGAGGCTGAAAGCTAGAGATTCCATGAGATGATCTTGACTATAACATTTTCCCCCTGTACTAGACTGTAGTAACAGTACATATTATTACTGTTACTTCCTGACAGTAACTTATATTGCAAACACTGACCCGTTTATACTCCACCTAAATCAACATGTAGTTATCAGCAGATGGCTAAATCTTACCTGTAGTTCCCACTCAGCACAGCTTTGCAATCCACCATCAGGAAGCGATCCATCATTTGGCCCTTGAAGGACTTTCCTGTGCAGCAGAAGTAGGTGCTTCCTGAGACAGTTCTCACCCGCATTGACTGCAACACCAACACACAGGGTTAGTAGATCTTATGTCGGGGGCAAAACAAATTTTTCTGTGCCACACATATCTGAGATTCACTCTAATATACACTTAATATATTTAAAACTTCTTAATCTTTTTCACTATTTCAAAGGTAGCAGAATATAGAATAATTAAATTAATAATTAAACTAATAAAACATGCCTTTTTGGTTAATTGGTCAGCATTTGACATCACACACTTCTTGCTTCTGCTTAAAGAACCGGCTCACCTGAACCATCTCTAAGTTGACTCTGCAGTTGCTGACCATGGTGGAGAAGTAGTGTGCATTCTGCTCATCCAGCAGTATGTAGACCGCCACGCGGCGCGCGGCAGCAGCCAGCAGGTCAGCAAATATGTCGACGTCTGTGAACATGTCCATCGCCACGGCGATCACCTGCAGGAAGCACATCAGCACAAACCAGCCATTTAAAGGTTGTCTTTATATTTGGTCATAAACATTCCTAAACATTTTATACATTGAATAATATAGTTTCTATAATATATGTCAAGCATTAAGATTAATTCAGACAACACATTATAACAGGAAAGTGACAAAGGACCGGGCCTTATAGTCAAATTGTGTTCCGAGGCAGTTTACTGCTGTACAAAAAAAGTGCAGGATTATGACCACTCTGGCTATATTTGCAATTGTCAAATGCTTCAGAAATACATTTCCTAATTATAAAGCATTTACGTTTTTATTTATCTAAAAAATGCTTTTGTCCAAGAGTGAGGTGCGGATCGGAGAGCATGGTTACTTTGGTCAGCCACTGTCCCCGGAGCAACTGGGAACAATGGTAATGTGATTTCTCTGCCAGCTGTGGGGTTTGACCTCATGACGTTCTCTACACATTGCCCAACTCACTGATGCAAACACAATTCTGCCTGAACAAACCCCATCTAATTTTGGTACATGTCAGCGTAAACTGGAGTGTAAAACCTCAGTTCCAAGCTGACCTGTGTGAGAACAGCCCATTTTAGACTCACCTGCTGGGCACTTCTGATGAGTCGGCGGACCTGCTCCTTGATGCTGGGCATCTCCGGATCTGAGGGGTTGACCAATGTGGTGACCTCCGTGGGGCCAATGAAGCCCTGGTTCATCGGCCAGCCCAGGTCCAGGCACGGGGCCTCCATGTCAGAGTGGACAGGCCAGTAGGTATCGGAAGAGCCATCAGGCTCAGACTCCAAGTAGAGTAACTCAGGCTGGGAGATCTGTCGGGGTGCCTGCACTGTATTCCTAATGCGCTCCACTTCCAGTTGGGAGAGGAAGTCCACAACGCCTGCTCTCTGCAGGAAGCTGTAGTAGCCCTCCAAGTCATGCTCCACCAGTGCGTCGATCGCCAGCCGATACTCCTCCCGATAGTGGGGCGGTAGGTAGTTTGGGGCAAACGGGTTGTCCTCCAGCGAGGAACGCTGTGAACGGTGGGCCATCGTGATATCCGAAGGGGAAGGGGGAGGGATTCACCCCAGTGGAGATCTGTCAAAACACACCAAAACACCGACTGAAAAAGCGCACAGATTTAAACTTCACACATTGGACAAAATTTCATTTACCATGTCAATGGTTTCAATGAACAGGCAGTTTCCCCTTTTGGGGGCATCTGGTGGAAATTGCAGTCATGATGTTGACTCCATCCACCCCATCTAATGATCCCATATATTAGCTTACTAGCTGAGTGTTTAAATCACCATTAACTAACTTGGGATTCAGCATCATGAAACTGGTCAGCACAAGGCCAGCAAGATAATGGTAAAGCAATGGTGCTGTGTGGTTAATCAGCATAAAGCCAGCAACATCAAACACAGAAGGTAATAGGCAGCCGGTAACCAGCAACATCAAATGGTGAGGAAGACCTCAATGTGACTGGCCAGATATAAACAAGCCAAAAAGACGAGCAAACAAATAACATAAAATAAACCTGCGGCAGCTCAGAAGCATATTTCACACATATTCTGCGCTAGTGTTACTTGTCTAATGTAAAAGGGGTCATTTTCTGCCATCCATATTTGGGAACTGCAGATCATCTGACTAAAGAATCACCAATAAAATCTGACCTGTTTCTGGGAGACTTTTGTTCGTCATTATGAAAGCCTTACTGTTTAAGAACACTATTTTAGTTTCTACTGTCCATAAATTTCATCAGGCAGTCACAAGGGGAAGCAGCCATGATTAATGGCTGTCAGTATGAAGGCCGGTTGATCTCATCTCCTTCTTTTGTTCCACAACTGGAGATTATTGTCATCATGCACTTTATAATCAACAAGCCTCCTAATTCTGATAGTCACTTTACACCAAAGCACTTCAAACAGCTGAAATAATGTACCACACATACTGTACAAATTTTCATATAGAAAATAAACGCTATACCATGTTGTGAGAGTAAGAAAATGGTTTCAATCTACCACCCCAATATGTTTTTGTGATCAAGGCACCAGACTCCTAGTTATGAATCTGTTCAGCCTCCAGAATCTGTTACCAAACAAAGCATTTCCTTCCATCTTTTGTCCAAGATCCTGTGGCTGATTAACAGATGGTTCATGTCCCTGTGATCGAGGGTTATAACAGTACACTTACTCATCGCCTACTGTTTGGTACATCATTTTCAGTTCGGGGTGCACAATGAAAACATTTATTGACATAGGAAGAACCTAAATTCACAAGTAGATGTTCAACACAAAAAACATTATGCTAATTCTGGCTATGAGTTAATGCTGGTTACAGTCAGTGACAAATTGGCAGTTTTGGAACATTTTGGTTTCCCAGTGAAAATTACACCAGCGGTGGAGAAAAAGTAGTTGATATGACCAAGACTACTGGCTCTGTAATACTGAAGTCAATTACGTGCAAATAAGCTTCTCTTGGGTTTTGTTATTCAGACATATCACGTTTATGAATGTAGTGTGGATGTTGTATTAAAAATACAAATTTTACTAAAACTAACCATAAACTATGTACTTCCAGTATGCAAGGCAGGGTTATTATTGTTCATAAAAATGAATAACTAAACTAAACAAAATAACAGTAACTAAATAAAATACAGTATGAAAATAAAATACAACTAAACAAAATCTATAAATGCTACTTTGAAAACATGAAATGCTTTCTATTGCCGTTTTTTAAATGCTATTCATCTAAAGTAATGATTTGTTTACCTCAGACTCTCGTGCAATGCAGAAATAGCCAACGGCGCCACGATGGGACATTTTGTGGTAACTAGTCCTACAACTTTCCGTCTATCCTTAGAAATAAAATCACAAAAACTTAAGCTGAAACTAAAATATATATAAAAAAATGTACATAAAATATATTTCAAATGAAAATAGAAAATAATATAGAAAACTAAATTTAAAAAATGAAAACTATAATACCACTGATGTCAGGACATAGACATGTACATGCGCTGCAGGGCATTTAATTTCAGTTTGCAGTAATTCGGGAGTCTTTATAACCCTGTAGTAAGGAATCATGTGAATGCCAATGTTTTCAGACTTCCTCAGCCAACCATACTGCAATCTTCTGGTAGGGCTGTTGATATCTATGTCAATAATCAAGTGATATACAAATTAATCTGACAACTTATTGAGCAATTGTTTATATATTATATTATATTATATAATATTATAATACATTGCAATTGCCATGAGACAGAAGCCAACCAACCACTGCAGTTGCCACACACACCCAGGATGAACGTGCAAACTCCACATACACAGAGTAGCAGTGTATGGCAACAGCACTACCCACTGCAACACTCCACCACCCCATAGGCTTGTACGATGTGGTAAAAAAATACTCTAAAGTTTACTGAGGATGCTTTTGCATGAGCTCTGCATGGACTTCCCAGGACAATCACAATCATTCGCTTCCTTGCTCAGTCATGGACCAAGTGGATCCTTTGTGAGAAGTTAAAAGTGAGTGAAGAGGGGAAAAGCCAACAAGAACGAACTGGTCACAAAAAGACCATTGTCTTCCACTGTATGGAAACATTTTCTATTTCACACAGATGATAAAGCAAAAGCAAGTGATTTGTTGGCACAACATTGTGTCCGTTGATACTACGTACGACAAAACCACCGACTTATTTGACAAGACTGTTAAACCGCATGCCTCTGGGCTAGAGGAGGACACCGATACGAACGTGGACAACATGCAGATTCCACACAAACCCAGCCGAGTGGGAATCAAACACACAGCAGCCATTTTGGGCCACACTCCCTGCTATACTGCCACGTCACACCATCGGATTTGTTGCCATAGTCACTGCATTTTACCTCACTATTCAGTTTCAGATGATATGCATTATTTGATGAAAAATACTGGTAGTTCATTAGGCAATTGGTGGAAGGTCCCTGTTTTGGTATTTAAATGTACAGTCTTGTAGTGACAAGCCCAGTTTTTTCACAACATGCATGTGGGAAAAAATGCATTGCTCTGTTTACAGCCCGACCTATCCTTTGACTATTTCGTAACTGAACACTTTCCATTAAACATTAAGTTGGCTACACACGCAACAGAAGAACAGATTCTCGGCAAATGCCTAAGATTTCATTCGACAATTTGTTTTTGGGTTGCTTTGGAAATCTTTTGAGAGCTCCTGTCACAAAGGCTTCGCCAGGCGGTGGGTGTATGCTGGGCATGAAATGAGGCAGGGATGGATCCAGGCTGTTTGCTAGTACGGGCCTGTGGGATTTGGGATGGAACATTCCAGCCATCTCAGCATCCACAAGGAAACACAGGACCTCTGCATCTTGAAACACGGTTCTCCGGTTCTCCACTGCCTGCCCATTTCACCGGGGATGTTAATACTCTGCCTCACAGTCAGGCACACAGGCTGTGGTTCTGTGGTATTTGTCATGGTGACGACGGTCCCTCGGCTGTGCAAAACGCGCAGTTACAGGTATGGGCACAGAGGGTGGTGTGCAGGCTCACTTCCGCAGGGGGGGAACCATCCCAGCAATGCGAGGAACGCAAGTCTTTGTTCCCAGTGCATTTTTTAATACACTGACATCTGCCAGAGAGGTGCTTGTCAGTGTGTGTGCATATCTGTGCCTGAGAGTACGTGAGCATTCTCACCCGCTTGGGCGGACATGTGAATTTAAGAAGCCGCTTCCTCCCCTTGGTATCAGTAACCTATGTTAGGATTGCAAACATGGCTAGCAGATAGAGCTGTCGCGATTAGCAAACATGGCTAGCAGATAGAGCTGTCGCGATTAGCAAACATGGCTAGCAGATAGAGCTGTCACGATTACTCAGTTAAACTTGAATATTTAAATGCATCGATGTAAAATTTTCCTTCTCAGTTACTCAGTAACAAGGTGGCTGGAAGACGGCGCATAGCGGACGAGGATCGTAACAAAGAGCAAAAACATCAGTTCTGTGGAAACACCTCACATTAAACAGTTAATGAAAATGCAGTCGTTTGTCAGAATTGTAAAGCAGAACTTAAATGTCACAATAACATGACTGCAATGCGACTACATCTTAAAAGAAGACATTCAGGTTTGACAGACTCACCCAATAATATTCACATGCCATTCAGCCTCTGAGCAGCCCAGCCTGTCTTTGTCATGATTTTGACTTAAATTATTCTGCTTAATTTACATTCTATGATTCCCATATGTGAAGATCATCACTGATAAAACAAACCTTAGGGTAGCTAGCTTGCAGAATACGTGATAAGCAGCACATATTATTTTTTGTGAATGTATTGCGTGTTTTGATTGAACGTAATTGAACAAAGTTCATATTCTGATATTTGAAGTTTTTGAGATATTTAGTAATTGAAAATTAAGTTCTATTTGTTATCTATTAATGAGTGGTGCCTCTACATGACTAAACACGCATGTATGAGGCCTCCAATGGACTGGCAGCCATTAGCCTGAGCTTCCTGGAACGGGCTGCAGCTTCACCGTGACCTGGTACTGGGTTCATTATGGAAAATGGATGGACGTGTAACAGATGTGACTGGGCTTTAGTTATAGTTATGGTTCATGAAAATCAGTCAGATCATCCCTGAAATCACCACTATCTTAACTTTCCATTTGTTTAGGCATACAAATGTTCCTCCGTTGTATATCTGATACTTAAAAATAAATCATTTGAAAGATTATTGTAGTTTTGTAACACCGTCATTTCAATGCTTAGAAATCATATTAATTCTACATGACTCAGAGAGTTTATGAATTCATACTTGGCATTGCAGACCAAAGGAAGTCATGCTTATTGCCTACAGGTCTGACAGGTACCATAGGAATCTCACCCAGAGCAGCGCTATGCACTCTTAGTTTTGCCAAAACAGTTCTCCTCCCTCGACATCAAACACCCCCTATTGAGGTGGATGTGAAGGTGATGCCAGCAGTACTGTGGCCTGTCCTCAGGTGGCTGGCAGCATTTAAATCACTTTCTGTATCCAAAAAATCGAGGCAATTCCACCCCGTGACTGACAGCACCACCCAAATAACAGATATCATTATTAATTTTAATAATTCAACTTGCTAACCATTTTCCAAAAATGCATACTAGCACAAGGTTACAATAATACTTTCAACCAAGTAGGTTCTTATTCTTTGCTTATTGGATTGATATTAATCAAATGTTTTGACTAGGTGTGTCAACTGTTTGCGTTTTGTCTGTTTTATGCCCAAGGCCACTACTAAAAATCTAATGTCAAGTTGTTATGCTACACCAGAGCTAAATGAGCTTCTTCAGCAACATCAAGCCTGTCTTTCCCAAGTAATAAAAAAGAAAGTAAATACAACTGTGGTTATCAAAATGCTGAGCCTTTGGGCTTCTACTGAGTCAACATCAGTTTGACTTCACAAAGGCTTCATGCCACAATGTTGACACAGGTTTCGAAGGTCAGCCTTTCTACTCATTTAAGATTGTTCTACTACGACACTGCAGGACCACAGCAGAGCATTTGGTGTTAGTCACGCAGTGTTAAAATATGAACTGCAGCTAACAGAGCATGTGAGGTCAAATGTGATTTCATCTCCTTCACCTGAGCCGCACGCCTGGTTTGAATGACCTCATGCACCATCCGAATGCTTCTTCAAATGACCAGCAGGCACCGTGACAGAGCATCAGCACAAATGCCACAGAGCTGAAAAGACATAACATTAGGTGTCTATGATGAGTACAAAGATCCAGTGGCCTTTCCAAAGCAAAGGTTTTACACCAGGTCCACTGTCATTGTTAGCTTAGCATGTTAGTTGATGGCCTTTCCAAAGCAAAGGTTTTACACCAGGTCCACTGTCATTGTTAGCTTAGCGTGCTAGTTGATGGCCTTTCCAAAGCAAAGGTTTTACACCAGTCCCACTGTCATTGTTAGCTTAACGTGCTAGTTGATGGCCTTTCCAAAGCAAAGGTTTTACACCAGGTCCACTGTCATTGTTAGCTTAGCGTGCTAGTTGATGGC
>JAODJU010000062.1:17310969-17321450 GCA_026776725.1 Gnathonemus echidnorhynchus | reverse complement strand
CTAATTAAATCAAGATCCTGCTGTAGCTGCTGAGCCGCTAATTCAGTATCTGCTACACCACCCACCTTGGTGTCATCATAGACCCATATCAATACTTAATGTAGATTATAAACTGTATACCTCAATTATAGCAAAACGATACAAACACTTTATGAGTGACATCATAGATCAGACCAGACAGCTTTTATTAAGGGATGGCAAACTCAAGATAATATTAGGAGGACCTTGCATATTATTGACCATATTAGACGCAACAAAATAATAATAAGCCTTAATGCTGAAAAGGCATTTGATAGTGTTAATAGGGCTTTTCTATATCAGGTACTTAAGAAGTTTGGACTGAATGTGAAGGATGTTTGATGTATTAGGACACTTTATCAAGGCTCAACCACGAAGATTAAAATGAATGGCAATTTGACTGAGAGTATACAACTAGAACAGTCAACCGGACAGGGCTGTTGCTTATCGCCTACATTGTTTGCAATTTTTATAGAACCCCTGGCACAATTGATTAGGCAGAATGAGGATCTTAAAGGGATAACAGCTGGGGATGAAAAACATGTTACTGGGCTTTTCACTGACAATGTAATTTGATATTTAGAAGATCCTGGTACAAGCCTTCCCATATTACTTACTCAACTCAAGATGTTTGGTACCTATTCTGGATACAGGTTAAATTTGGCTAAAACACAGATTCTAACATTAAATTATGTCCCTTCCTAAAGTATACAGCAAGAATATAGATTGAATTGGAGTGCAACTAAAATTAAATATCTTGGGGTTATCTTAACAAGAGGTTTTGATGAAGTATATGAAGCCAATTATATCCAAATGGATAAAGAAATTAGGAGCGATCTTGAGAGGTGGGATGTCCTTTCATTGATTTTAGTTCACAAATAGAAGTGATAAAGATGTGCATTCTTCGACGGCTTCTTTATTTATTTCAATCATTGCCCATCGAGATACCTGAGAAACAATTTAGAACCTGGGATAAAAGGGTGTCAAGGTATGGAATGGTCAAAGGCCAAGGGTCAAATATGTAACCCTACAGCTTGGGAAACATGCAGGAGGTATGGCATTGCCAGACTTTAAGGGATATTTCCATGCAGCACAACTTAGACCTGTAATTTGCTGGTGTGCTAAGGATTATGAAGTGAAATGGAAAAATTTAGAGCAATATGCGCAAGGGAGGGAAATTCAGAGTCTCATTGGAGATGGAGATGAGGCAAAAGACTGGCTTACGGAAATGGATACTGTCACGCAGTTACATTTAATATGTGGTTTAATATAGTGCGGAAATATAAACTTGAGGGAGAACTCAGACTACTTCGATGGATAGCTTATGACAAGCACTTTATTCCAAATACACTGGATCAGAGATTTAAACAATGGATGATAAGCGGAATAACAGTATTATGTACAGGAAAGAAAGATGGAAATTTTATGACCTATCAGGAGATGAAACAGAAATATACCTTGGGTAACCAGAATCACTTTAGATATTTGCAGCTAAGGGATTTTTATGAGAGGGAGGTAAAACCAAAAGTAAATGGCATAATTGGCATAATTAGGATTATAATAAGAACCTACAACTCTAAGAAATACAGAATAATATCTGCTTTATATCAGCAACTAATGGAAAAGAAAAGCAATACAACATTATATGTAAAAAAACAGAAATGGGAAGAGGAATTAGGGGTAAATATTTCTGAGAACAAGTGGTTGTGTATTTGGAGATCCCAACATTCTACCTCATCCTCGCATATTTGACGAGAATATTGTTGGAAAAACTTAATAAGATTTTTCATTACCCCCAAACTTAGGAGTAAAATTCTACAGGTAGCACAACCATGTTGGAGACAATGTGGAGCAATAAATGTAAAGCATTCTCATGTTTTTTGGCTCTGTCCTGCTATTGTACAGTTCTGGGAGAATGTCCACTCAACTATTGTTAAAGTATTGGGTTATGATATACCTAGATCGTGTACGGTGATGTATTTCAGCAGTATGACAGGGAATATTGTGTCAAGAGATGATAGGTATTTGTTAAAAATACTGTTAGCAGCCAGTAACCATCACAAAGAGATGCTATAAGCCAGAACCACTAACACAAGATGAATGGTTTGACATAGTAGATGGAATATATACCATGGAGCAATTAACTCACAAAATAAGAATTCAAGAGGACCAAGGTCTGGAGAAATGGAAAAAATGGACTGTGTTTATGTTCTCGGCGACAGGATGAGGACTGAAATACTGATAAATCACGGGATAAATGTGTAGTAGCTATCAATCCAGACTGTTCACAGGTTGGGGTTTGGTTTTTCCTTTTTTCTTTCTTTTTTTTCTTCTTTCTTCTGTATTTGTATTTTGTGATCTTTTTTGTAATGGAAAAAAGCCATAATAAAAATAGAATAAAAAAAAAATAAAAAAATAAACTAAAAAAACTATTACTTCCAAAACTAACTGAAATAAATTAAAAACAAATGTCAAATACTTTCCATTACTATTTTAACTAAAGTAATGATTTGTGGAAATAGCCAACTACATCTCAACATCCATTTATCCATTTATCCAAATAAAATTACTAAAACTTTAACTGGAACTAGAAAATATAAAAACAAAACATATACATCTTTAAAATACCATGCCGAAAACGAACTAAAACTAATCTGGATTTCAAATAAAAATCGAAAATGATATAAGAACTATATTAACGATAAAACAAACGACGATGACACTAATGCAGGGACATTTACAGGTATATGGCGTTTGCCGTACAAATGCATTTTATTTTAGTTTATAGCCATCTGGGAGTCTTTAGAATCCTTTAGCAAGGAATCATATAAATGCCGGTATTTCCAGACTTTCTCAGTCAACCATTCTTCACATCCGCTCGCCAGTTTTGTTATCATGCTGATCATAGAGGATAGAAAAGGTGTTTATATACAATCTTGAGTCTATTTTCTTTCTGACTACCTGCTACTGTTCCCCTGGCCAATGAACGATCGAAGCTTGTTTGCACCACTAGAAGGACCAGCTGCAGTGTTTCAGTTTTCGAGTGGCATGTGCCCTCCCGTGCGGCACCCCTATGCGGTCTCCAAGGCTGGCCACTAGAATGGAAATTACGCCACCATCGCTGCATGCGCCATAGCGCTGCCACATTCTTGTAAATATGAACCAGTCTTAAGAGGGGAGGTAAACACCAGCTTTCTAGTGCAGTGAGTAGGATCTCACCCCGTTAGACCTTTTGTCTAACATCAGTACCTACTCCACACTCTGCCACTATGACACCCCCTTCTATCTCTGCTGTCATGTACAGTAATGACTGACCTCCATTTCATCTGCCTGCCTTTGTATCAGATGCCACCGTAGACAGCGGCTTTGGCAGCCATGTGACAGAAGATGAACAGGAGGAACAGGAGATCCAGCAGCCTGTGATGGCCAACCCATGAAACACCCAGCTGACCTGCAGAGGGGAGAGGAGCCAGCCGGGACAACACCTCACAGTCTCACACAGCTCATGTATTTCAACCAGACCTGGGTCCCAAGAGACTCTCTTGCAATATACATGACTGAGATTGGTCCGCTCATCTGCTCATCGAGGTGGGGTTGGGAGAGGGGGGTTGGGGATAAGACTGCTCTTAGAAATTCTCGTTGTCATGGTAGCGGTATAGCTAGCGAATGACGTCACAGGAATCCAGCACAGGCCTGTGATGGCTGAGTCATCGGGCTGGGATGCCACTGCATTTACGGATGACCGACTGTCATTCAGACCTGCACAGAAAGGGAGAATTCCCTGTGTGAGATGCTCAATAGACTCAGAGATCTAAAAACCCAACAAAGCAACAAAATAAAAAGCCGCCACTAGCACTTAAGGTTTACACAGCACCCAGCTTTAAGAGATATTTATTTCACCAATTTCCACCAGCATATGTACAGAACTGTCGTCATTATCTGTGTTGATTGTATTGCATAGAAGTAAAAATGAATGTGCCATTTTCAGGCCATGATAAATGCTAAAGATTTATATTGGAAAATTAAAAGGTATAAATTGATATAAAAAACATGGAGAGGCTTGTTCATTGTGTTTGCCTTTTTGATTTATGTAATTATGTGCATAGATCAAGGGGGAAAAAGCAAATTAACACCACCCTCTCAAACCACCATATTTTATATCATCCATGAAAGTGTCACAGAGATTAATTATTTGTTACAAGATGATTAACTAGTTAAAAATCTGTCTGCAAATTATGAAAAACCATAAATCAAAATGACGGACACTTTCTGCTTATTTTTAATTGGAATCTTTATTTTTCCAGTCTGCTGCCAAAAAGCTTATATATACAAACACCATACTGATTCAGGGCTGGTTTTACAGGCTGCTGGCAAACATACATCTAAAGTTCAACAATCCAAATAAAGACATTCATATTAATCACTGAACACTGTAACAGATGCAACAGAAGCTGAGGTATTACACATAATACCTGTATATAAAATGACAAATATAATTCGATTTCCTGATGCATATTTTAATATGACATTTCTCAGAGTACACTATATGTAAGACAACTAAAAGAATGAGTAGTATATACACATGGTATTTGACAGTGCATTTTTAGTGTGGGTTAGGGCTGTAGTTGGTCTGTGTCTCCCTGATAGAGATTTCCCAGCTGTGGGTGGTCAGGTGGTTTCCATGTCAACAATAATCAGAAATAGATCCTGATTCTGGGCTGCCTACAGTGCACAAGATGGAGACAGTCACTGTGTTAGATTGATCCAAAGTTTAAAAAAAACAATGCTGGGTGGTCCAGTGGATCTGCTGCAATCAGGCTGATATGCTAAATTGTTTTTTACAGTGGAATTCTCCCTGTCTTCACCATTTCACTGGTTAGCTGGCTCTTGGTAAAATGTCTCCTTCTACTCCATTACAGCACATTTGCAAATCCCACAAAGCCAAAGTCATTACCATCCAAATCTCTAACCAGCTGGGAATTCCTAATCCCACCTTAACCTCTGACCCGCTAATCCTACCCTGAGGATCACACACACAGACAAACACCTGTGATCATACGCAACACTCAGACTGAGTTGCAGAGCAACCATGAACAAGAATCATTTTGATAATAACAGATCTGGAGAGCAATACCATACATGTAGTCCACAGATGTTCCACTGGACCAGAGAAGGGCTGTGCTACCTTGCTGAGCTTGGTCCATGGGCTGCTTGGAAACAAATGCCGAGGGAGACAAGAGAGAGAGAGGTGCACCTCCCCTTCAGCTGGGGGATCCTGCAGTCCGTCACATGGCTGTTACCTTGCAGCCACTTTAGGGTCACCAAAACAGTCCAAACACCTGGAGATGTAGCTTTGAAACTGCTGCAGTGCCGTGTTCCACCCCCATCAGATTAAAAATCGCCCCTAAATTTTGGGGTCCTGTACAACCTCAAGGTAAATTTTGGAGTGGTGTCTGGCGCACCACAATAAATTTAGCCATCGACTCACTGGGAAAATGAGTGCAGCCCTGATCAGAGTCAAACACATAACAGAATGGGATTTACCTATTAAACAAAGGACATGGACAAATAATGCCACTACTTAGCAACCTAAAGCAGAGGAGTGTCTAACCTTCTGGTTAATCTCCAGAGTGAAGGAGAGCCCACAGGGCAAGGAATGCTTGAAGTGGCTGGAACCTCACATGCAGACTTCCTTTTTCTATGGAATCAGCCGAAGTTTAAATGGCCCAGTGCCTTGGAATCAACCAGCCGCGATCCAGCAGTGCCGTGACCAGCCAATAAATATCCTCTGCAATATACTGGGTGGAGATGTTTCTAGAAGAAAATGGCTCCCTCTATTGATAGAGTGCTGGAATTACTGTGTATGGTTTTCCATTGTGCACAACGCGCTCCTGAGTAGAACATACCTTGTGACAAAAATATGACATGAGGCATGAGACCTGTTCTAATATATTTACACATTGCCAAATCTCTAAAGGAGATTTATAAATTGTCTGCAATTTTCATTTGT
This sequence comes from Gnathonemus echidnorhynchus, assembly GCA_026776725.1. Classification (NCBI taxonomy): domain Eukaryota; kingdom Metazoa; phylum Chordata; class Actinopteri; order Osteoglossiformes; family Mormyridae; genus Gnathonemus; species Gnathonemus echidnorhynchus. Next base: position 17,315,422 of record JAODJU010000062.1, on the reverse strand, counting down.
TCTTACACAAATCTCTTCTATATTCCAGTCCTTTCAGGCTTTCATGTATTTAAGTTGTGAGCAAAACTAACAATACCCAGTAATTTTCATAATTATAAATGTTCCTGGCGCAATGGTGTGGAAATAAGAACTATTATTGGGATACATCCAAAAAAGACTGACTATTTATCATTGTAGCTACCGCCTGAGATAAAATGCATTTATAACCAAAGGTGAGTTTAAGGTGCCTAAACAAAATCTGAGATTACAGACTCTTTTCCCTCCTTGGCTAGCGAGGTAAAGACCAAAGACTGGACCTTATATGTGCCTTCTGCTGACTCTTCGTGGCTCGAAGAACAAGAGCATACACATGCAAGTCTGACTACTGAACTGGAAAAGGGACTGAAAGTTTCATACAGCGAGCAGGACAAAACAATGTTGAGGCAACCTGACAGAGCAATCCTACTGTACCTGGTGGGTATGTGCAAGTCAGAACAGAAAAATAATCTGCATATCCTCTGAAATAAATAGATGACTTACATCATTGCCTCAATAAATAAATAAATTAGCCTAGTTATTAAGTTCCGTGGTTGTTTTCACAGTAAATTCGAAGGAAATGGAAACAAAAAACAAAACAACAAAATGTTGACTAAAAACATAATTTCTCCAGCAAAAATATCCCTCCTAGGCAGGACATGGAAAACACTTTGATGACTCAGCTCCCATCACCGAGCTCAGATCTGTGGCCGTTGGAGGCAACGAGTGTGCCAGAGGGAGGGAGAGGCAGTGCAGTGCATCGAGAGTTAGAGCGGGCAGAAGGACTCCCAATGACTTCAGGCAGGGATCCCAGCTCCCAGTGCTGCCTGCTGGCTCGGCTCTTTGGCCAGTTCCATCGAGATTCTCTGTCTCTGGCCAACCAGCACCAGCCTTGCAGCCAACGTGCCCCCCCCCCCCCCACAAGCTTGGAGCTGAGCCCTATGACCTCAAATTCCCCTGGCAGAGATGCATACTGCTGATCCGAGCCCCCCACCCCGTGCCCCCATCTCGTTGATGATGCAGAGAAGGGCCTACCTCAGAGGGGAGCCATACAGCCACTGGCCAGCAAGAATGAGACACAAACGCTCTGAACACGGCACTGGCCTCTGGAGGAGGAACATCACGTAGGCCCAAGTGACCCTCAAACAGACTACTGAGATCTGGAATTTTGTGCTCCAGACTAAATTTTAAAAATTAAGCTGAGCAAAATCGATCCCCTTATTAGATGGTTAAACGAAATAAACATCCACATGGTGCTCCAGGAAGCTGGCAATGATCTGTGTTGCTATTGCCCATTCTGTCCCTTTTCTGCCAACAATCACTACTAGTCAGTCACAAGACTGTCAGCTTCCATGATTGGTGAAGGAGTCCAGGAAGGACTGATGGGCTCCACCCCCTTCCCAGCAGCCCGGCAGCCCCATCATGGCTTGACGGCCTGTCGGTAGCTGTGCCTCTGGCTGTCCCCACGTCTAGTGGCCTTGCTGCTGCCTGCCTGGCCCCTGTGAATGGACTCTGGCTGGAGTGTGGGGCTGGAGTAGGTGTGCTGCAGCCCACCGTCGTCATGGAGACGGGACTCGAATGCAGAGAGATCCACTTCTCCAATTCGGATCTTGGCGCGAAGCAGCATGGCGTAGGTCCCGTACCGCGTTTTCTAGCAATAAACAATGACAAATGGACATCAAGAAAAGGAAGCGACATCTGCCATGTGCATGACAATCCACGGCAAGCTTTATTCCGGGATCTTCTCTGTTTTTTGTTTTTACAGTCAGGCACTGGGTACCCGCAGGGAAATTGCACATTTTTTCAGTTTACAGTCTTTTCTAAAGTGATCAGAACCCTGGCAGTTTTTTATACTTTAACAGTCAACAGAGAAAATTCCAAGCCTTCACTGCATGTATATCTATACTAATTATTCACAAACCAATACTGTCTAAAACAATAATTACACTTCTCAGAGCTCCCAGTGGTCATTTCCCACCTCAAATTCTAGGTATTCCTCTCTCTGGCGGTACTCCTCCAGCTCACGACCTTTGACCTTGCGGTCCGGAGGGGAGGAACGCAGCTCGTTTAGCTCTGAAGAAGCGGTTTGAAAACGAGTCTCATGGGACTGCACCTGCTCCTCCTGCCAAAACAAACCCCAACAGCCTCAGTGGAAATGTGACTGGTGCAAAGGGAGAATTCTGCGGTGGTGCAACAGAAGGGCTTGGAGTAAATACCAGACTTAGGGAAAGGGATATTATTAAGGCAGGGTTAGGGATAGGGCTAAGGCCAATTCATACATTACTTTTCCGCACAAAAAGTCACCAGTGATATGCGCCAGACAGCATGCATGTAGCCCAGATTTTTGTGTCTGGGGGAAATCATGCACGTCTGTGCACATTGACTGTGCATGTGCAAGGAAAATTGATTAAGTATTTCCAGTAGGTGGCAGCACTGACTTTCACAGAGCAGAGGTCAACCGAGAAAAAGGAAAGGAAAAATAGTTTTTGTTTGTAGTAGTTATGGTGAGCAGCTGTGTGAGGATGTGCAGAGGTAACCCTAAGGTTAGGGTTGAAATTGGGGTTAGATTAGGGTTGGGTTTATATTTACATTACAGGTCAAATACCTCAGACAGTTTAGTGGTGGAACCTGGCAACAGGGGCCGACTGAACTTCTTCTGGGAGCCAATGGCTGCTGGGAAGGGTGGAGCTGAGAACATGGCCGCCACCGTATTAATGCAGGTGATCCAGGACTGCATCTGCTCTGCATTGCTGTAGGTGTGAAACACACTCACAGCGTAAGATGTGGCTTCACACACATGCTGCTGTGTCTTAGTCAACATCATGGTCTTCTTTAACATATCAACCTGCATTCATTTAGTCGTCTTAAACAATCCTGCCAACAATCCTAACATTGGGTGCGTTCAACTTCATTCAGCCACTTACAGCACTGGTTTAAAGCAATGCATTCTGGTCCTGATGCAATGCATCATAGTTAGATTTTTTTTGTGCTACTTAAGCCGGCGCTGCAAAACGTCACCACCCGTCACCATGTCACATGGTACAAAAACCTCGCAAAAGCAAGACAACTTAAGACAGATCATGCAGCACCTCTCAGCCGGCTGCACAAACTGGAACCACCTCCATGACAACACAACTTTGCCCATTTTGGTTGAAGATTTTAGTCACACACATGATGTCTGTATCCCAGACAGTTCCTATCTGCTATTTCTCCTGAAAAGCACGTAAAGCAGTGAGAACTGGTTTTCAGTTAATTTACCTGGTAAAATAAATTTTAAATAAATGAAATAAATGTTCTAATAGTACACGCACGTTAGTTGTTTATTTATTGTTAGTTACTGTAATGTTGCTCTACTTTGTTTAATCGTCTAGTCTGTGAAGAAGGCATTCAAGTAAGGATTGCATTGTACTCTGTACATGACAATAAAAATTTTGAATCCTTGGAGTAAATGTATTTGATCTTTTTCCTGGCAGCTATCTTTTTGCACAAGGCCACTATACACAATAGTTTTTCTCACTGCTAACAGTTTGGATCAAAAGTTGGTTATTGTAAAAGAAGTAATGTGCATGCAGGTGATATTTGTATAGATTTATCTACACCCTTCTGGCAGTGCGGCCATTGCAGTCAGGTCTCGCACACTACGACAAGCAGAAGTTGTCCGACAGTCAGTTTATACTCGACTCCTGCAGCCGCCGGCAGATCTCATTCCACGTCACATCAGCTGCAGACACACCAATGCCCAAGTCGAACGCATCCATTAACATGTGCTCTGTGACTGTCCAAGCCATGTGCAGCAGGACTGTACCATCCTCAGGGTTCGGGGGGGGGGGACTCACGGGGCCTGGAAGAGGAAGACCCTCCAGTCAGCAGTGCGCAGGTAGAACACATTGGGCCTCTTGCTGTAGTCAGATGCCCGCATGGCCAGCGAGTGGTGGATGGACACAGCATTCTTCAGGTCCTCGTCGGACAGCTGCTTCTCTGGCCGATACTCACCCTGTGGCCAATGGGAGAGGCAGGAAACATCATGTGTCTAATAAACAAAGACAATCAAAAATACCAAAATACCAAAAAACAAAACATATGGTGAAGAAGCCTCCCGGATGTAAAAATCAACATATTTACATAATATGACATCATAGTCTTCCTGTGAATCAGAAGCAGAATCCCCTCTGTGTTTGACCTGGAGCCACCCAGGGTATTTATCTACAGTATTTTGTCACAGGACATGGGGTGCTGTGACAGGGGGGTCGGGGCAGCTACCTTCTGCAGGTACAGGATGAGGCCTTTCAGCACTGCATAGAAGGCCTTCCAGCCCCTCTTTCCCCGGGGAGCTGCGGGACACAAACAGCATTCATGAGAACATAAGAAATTTATAAACGAGAGGAGGCCATTCGGCCCATCAAGCTCGTTTGGGGAGAACTTAACTAATAGCTCAGAG
>JAODJU010000062.1:17278346-17310869 GCA_026776725.1 Gnathonemus echidnorhynchus | reverse complement strand
GATTTAAAGGAACCCAGGGTTTTAGCTTCCGCTACACTAGCAGGAAGACTATTCCATACTCTAACTACACACTGTGTGAAGAAGTGCTTCCTCAAATTTGTTTTAAAATGTTCTCTGAACATTCAGGGAAGTATGACAGCAGAATGGGGGATTTCTGGGGGAGATGGTGAATGTTACATGACACTCATAAGTGCAAAGAATAGTGTTTAGGTCTATGATCCTATGAATCAAATGTGATTAAACCTCACTTTCATTGTGAGCAATGAAATCATGACTGATTCAAAATTGCTAAAAGAAAACACACCATTTGTCTCAGATTCAGCAGAGACCAGAAAGGCAACCCTCCCAGGTCCCGTTTACCAAGCCTCAGGAGTTTGTTAACACTGAAATCATTCGGTGTAAAGATTCTGGCAGACAGAGCTGCAACGATGGGGAATGAGTGGTGAGCAAACAGGTTTTTAGAGTGGGCAGAGTTACGCACTTTTCTTGCCGTCGGAATCGGCATGGACTTTGCGCACCAGGAATCCGTTCTTGTAGAGCAGAGCACCGGGCTGCTGCGCCACTCCTGCAAAGGGGTTACTCCCACTGCTGACTCGCTTCATGGTGTGGGAGGCGGAGTCCGTGCGGCCATCCGCCAGTTCCGAGAATGACTTGCGCAGCTCTTCCTCATCGCTATAGAGACAAAGGAATACCGTGTGTCATGTGATCATGATCTCAAATTTGATAAAAGAAAATGCTTAAAGCATACAAGATATATAAATAAAAAATGCAAATGAACAGTAAGACAAAAAAAGTTAAAAAGAATTTCTTATTTTCTTCAAAAAGTTACTGATATCTTGGATGGTTAGATGAACACCACTTCAGCTCCCAAGTCTCTCCTCAGGGGCAACCCAGCCATTCCATGTATCCATTAAACTTCACCACCAGCTCATTCAATGATTCAGCTTAATTAGCTGAATAATCTGATGAGGAATTGATTGGCTAAAGATGGTATGCTAGTGGTCGAGTCAAAAAATATATGGGCCAATTGCCTAGTTGCTGCAAATACCGGGGTAACTTTAACAGATGTTTTGAAATGCCTAAGCTGACACACTAAGACATAATATCATAGTTTTACACCAATATGAAGATCAATTAAACATCATTTTCTTTCACTACCTACTAAGCTTAATTCTTTTAACCTGGTGAAGCAAACTATAAAGCAGCCAGATCTGATTTATTGCCAAATCTGTTTATCAGAACGTGACACAGAGGTGTATTTACAGCCAAACATGGACCATCCGAATACTAAATCCACTTTGTCCTCTGCTTCTTTCTCCAGGGAGAAGCACTCTCCTGTATTAAAACAACCAGGTGGAAATGATGGGTGCACTGGGAGGTACTGAGCATCGTTGTCACTGCTGGAACCTCACCCAGATGCACTTCTGATTGGACAGTGGTGACATCAGGAGACAAGTGTCCTCCATTCTGTCCTGAAACTTGCAAGCAAAGCCAGCTGCCAACAGCACCCCCCCACACACCATGCTACTTGCTCCAACCATTAATTTCATCACCACCACCCCCTTATCTTACTGCAGTGAAAGATCACTCTGTCTAATTCCAGACACACTCGCCTGGCTTCGTCAGGGTCGGGGACGGTAAGACAACACTAATGAAGGCAAATATTAACAACAAATATTTTCAGATGCTAAAACATTGAACCATTTCAGGCTTGTTCCTTGTGATGGAAAATCCCTAATCGCCAGCAAGCGCTGGCAACGGCACAGGTCATTGGGAGATCTGAGGAACAGCAGATCCAGCATACAGCTCTCTGTTACATAAACACCAGCCTGTTCCCGGCTGCAACAATCACTCATCTTGCACAGATTGTGAATCATAATAAATACAGCAGCCCCTCCCCAATGAGAGAGAAAGAAATACAGCATGAAGAAAATGGCTGAACATGACAGGTGAAGGTGTAACCCCCCCCCCCCCCATTAACCCCCAGTATGGTCACAAAATGAGGTAAGGGTGTCTGCTTTTTGCCTGTTGCCCAGGTAACCAAGACATACAAGGAAAACAGACAGGGAAACACAAGGAAAAGGAGAAAAGGTGAGAAGCATGAGGGAGAAGAGGAAAGGAGGAGGAAAGAGGAGAAAGGTGGGAAGAGAGAGGGAGAAGAAGAAAGAAGGGAGAAGAGGAGAAAAGGGCGAGAAGTGAAAGGAAGAAGAGGAAAGAGGAGAAAAGTGGGAAGTGAGAGGGAGAAGAAGAAAGAAGGGGGGAAGAGGAGAATAAAGAAAGAAATAAAATCACAAGAGGCAAAGTTTAACACTGAAATGGACACTGACAGGAGAGGTGGAGCCAGAAAGAAGTGTGCTATTAAAGCTGAGGGGGGGGCACATTAAGGGTGACATCAGTGACGCTGCATGTGTTTACATGGGTTACGGGCTGTGGCTGCGACTGAGGTGCCGCTAAGCTGACTGTAAATGAGGCAGTCATCTTCTCATGGGTCCTGCACTACTCTGCCTCCTGGTGGAGAGGCACACCACTGCATTGGGGGTTTTGCCAAATGGTGCTGTGTAGTGTGTCAGCATTAGCTTAGCTGTGACATTACTTCAGAAACAATTGACTGACAGTGTCTCCACACAGAGCCTTTGCAGGGCGTCCAAGCTTGTCACATTGCTGTAAGAGATGCCCAGGTTTTTACTGCCAAAACGTTTGCACCCGCGATCAGGGTGCCTTCAGCCCGCAGCCCATAATTAGAGTGGGGAGCTGTGACTATGGCAACAAAGCCTGAAATGACCCGCTTTTAATTAGTGGCTTAGGAGATGACAGAGGCCAGGTTTGGAATACTAACCCCCGATACACAAGCACAGACAAAGAAGAGCAGAGATGGTCACGCTTAACACACCCACCTGTAGCCTTCCACACACGCTGGGGGTACAGTGGGGGGCCACCTGCTCCCACCTGCTCCAACAACCCATTCAGGAGGGATGGATTAAAAGCCCAGAAGCTTCTCTCCTGAGGTAGCCGGGTCCCAGGGGTGACGTGGCTCCCCACAGACTTCTGGGTAATTGATTCCTGTGGTGGGCACTCTGCCCAGAACTGACGGCTTACAGACCTCCTCCTGTACCTGCGGCTGCCACAGGGGGCAGCACCTGTGTCACCAGGAGACTTCATCATATCTCTGTCCAAAACCTATTTCTGTCCAGTGTCTGTCCCACTAGCTGCCAGCATCTCCCATCTAATGCCCCCCTCCTGAAATGGTCCCTTACAACCCTGCCAACCTCTGCCACTGCACCTACAGATGTGAAACGACTTTAATGTCCTGAGAAGTGACAGGATGAGGGTGACACCAAGGTCACGTGAAGGGAGGGTGTGCTGCTCCTTATTTGGTTGTAAACACCCCTGTTGTGGAAGTCAGTCTAGTGCAACGGCAGCTCACAGAGAGCTGAGCGTGATGGGTTCTGGAAAATTCTGAAAAATGCTGGAGACAGAGATGCACACAAACAGACCTTACAACATTCACACATGGCGGCAGATTGACACGCCCGCGCGACGACACTCACATGGTCCACTGCAACTTTTCATTCTTGATGGAGTTGTACAGCGTCTGCAGGAGAAGAAAGCAGACAGTCAGGCTGGAAAGGAGAGGCACTGCAGACAAATGGCACATGCACAAGTGGAAGTTCGAGTGTTTTCATGAAATGCTCCTTTAGAACACCATCAGTAAGGAGTTCAGGGTAACAAAATCAGATCTGATTATGTAAGACCACGTTGAGATACAGTACAGAGTCATTGATAAGCAGCCTGGAGATGCCGCCCGTTGGCTTGACTCGATTTTGATTCCGCTGCGACAGCCATGAGAGCTGTGCATTTTTAGTCATATCTCCCCCCTCTGGGACAGCGCCTGTAGCTAAGCATACCAGCAAAGGGCGCGTTTCATTTAACAGTCACCCTCGGCCAATGGAGGAAAGGTCAGGAGTCGGGCAGCCAAGTGGCCCCTGCTGCCCACGCCAAGGGCCCGTCTTTGGCCTTCACACTGAAACAATCCCGGCCAGGCCGCCATCTGCAGGCCATGTAAGCGCGATCCCAGCTACTGTCCTCCCAAACCCCACTGCACAGTTACACAGGGTGTGTATGTGAATGATGATCAAAACGCATGCAACATAGCTGGCACTTCCAGGCACATCCAAGGCAGAACCCCCTGTGGGAGTAGCGTGCAACTGCTGCCGATGGAGACTGGCTTGTGGGATTGTTTCAATCCCTGCATGGCCCTGTTGAAGGTCCCTTAGGAAATATATTACCCAGCTGTAAAAAAGTCATATATAATGGGGACATCATGTCATCTCCTGGGAGTCCAGCAATCTTCAGCTTTGTTTTTTGCCCAACCAAGTTTCTCTGCCTGTTTGTAAAGATCCAGTTTGTCTTCCGAAGATCCAATGAGAGAACTCCCCATCTCTCTGCCGATGGCCTCTCCGGTTTTACGACTGGTGAGCCAAGATTTTCACCCCCAAGAGAAGTCAGAAGCAGAGAAACAGAACAGTGTTTGTCGAAACCACAGCACAGCAAAGGCCCGCGATGGCCAGCTCCTCTTTGTTCATGTAAGCAAATAAAGCAAAATAAAAGCCTCCTAATAAACCTTTCATGGACCAAATCCAGACAGCTATAAAGAGAACATGAATCACCGCAGCTCAAACAAGATCACACTAATTGATCACAGGTGTAGAGAGGCTTTGATATTTTTATTTATTTCTTTGTTTTATATTTGATATAATCAAAGCCTAACTACCAAAAAGCTTATCGATCAGAGGAACACATTTTCCTCTGTCACCAGTACCATTTAAAATGGAAAAAAATAAAATAAAATTCCAGAGACGTCAGCATGCAAGAAAAGCAATTTCATTCATAAAAACATAAACAGCAGAGAGCAATACCTCATAACAACTTCTCAAACCTGTGAAGAGCACAGGTATGAGCCCCAGCAGACAGGGGCCATAGGGGGTGACCTGGGCCGAGGCTGTGCCACTGCTTTACCTTTTTCTTGCGAGCCTTGGGGTGGCTCTGGCCATCCTGTGACTTGCCCAACAGGTCGGGGAAAGCCCGAGGCTTGAGGGAGCGGGAGCGTGGGGGGCGCGGGTACCGGAAAGGGTCCGTCACTCGGAAGTCGTGGCCGTAGCGCACGGAGCAGAGCGAGTGGGAGCGCAGGCGGCCTGCTGAGTGAAGGCTGTTTACGCCAATCATGTCACCAGGGGGGCAGTCCAGGAACTAGGGATCAGGTATCCGACCAACCCGCACCTCGTGGATGCAAGCCGTTACTCCTCCAGTCTTTTGTGCTGGCCCACAGCGTACCCCTCTGGGCCCCTCGTTCACGGCTGATGGTGATGGCAGGCAACCCCTCACAGGGGGAACCGCAGAGCCTCACGTGCAGGCAGAGCCTGGGGAGCACAACACCTCAATAATATATCCGTCCATATCCATAATGCATGGAACTCAGAGCCAGCTGACCAGAGAGCCCTCTGGCTGGCTCCAGAGCGAGCCTGAGGGTTTGGCGCCTGCACGGCGTGAACCCACAGACCCTGCGGCAGCAGGGGACGCTCTCTCTACCCTGGCAGTAGGGGGCGCTCTCGCTACCCGTGCAGTTTGCACGGTCTTGGGAGCCAGATTGTTTCCGCTGGCCTCACCATGACGGGTGGGTACCACTACGCTCCGCAGCCCTGGTAGCAGCCACACATGGGGGTGGAAAAGGCCGGCGACAGGAAAACGCGCAGACACAGGCTGAAGGACGGCTTCCTCCCAGTCAGGGGTGGGAATTCTTAAACCTCACGCAGAAGGAAAACGGAAGAGCGTTGCCAGGAATTTCATCAGGAAGAAGCGGGAGGATGCCAACTTTGCTTGAGTGAATGGCAGCTAGCTGCAGGTACGGTCAGTCCCGGGTTCCACGGGTGCAGGGGGCCCAAAGATGTGCGCTTCCTCACCGCTCCCTTTAGGAGCCCAAACTGCAGGCCATTTTTGAGAAGCAGGAGAGCCTCTGCTCCTGCCAGATTAGTACGTCCACATGAAGATGCTGCATCTGACCCCAGCAGTTCTCAGCCCTGGCTTCAGGCTGCTTTGTGTCTCCTTCCCAAACCTGCCGCCTTCTTCCCTGCTGCAGATGAAAAGTCTGTCTGTATTGCAGAGAAGTAGAGACCTGATGGGACCAAGAGCTCTCTCGCTCTCTCTCTCTCTCTCTCTTATTCTCGCTCTCTCTCTCTCTCTCTCTCCCTCTTATTCTCGCTCTCCTCTCTCTCTCGCTCTCTCTCTGAGTGCAATGCTCATCCCCTCTCCTTCTGCCCGCAAGCAGCCAATCACAGATTCCTCCTCCTCCTCTTCTCCTCCCTCCTTTAGATGCCAATTAGCATTCCACACTCGTCTCTGTTCCCAGGCAGGAGAGATGAGGAGGGATACAGGGATGGAAGACGGAGGCCCCCCAGAGCAGGAGCAAATCACCCAAACATACGTCAATCAATTCCTCAAACAGCACACATGTAGGGCCATCACTATCGACGTCATGGGACGAGCGAGGAGACAAGCTCATTAGTAACTACTAGTGATAAAACCCCAACTGGTTTTAGGTGGAGTTGGGAGCAACATATTTAAAAAAAAACAGGCACCATTGAAATGCCCGTAAAATTCAAAAAAGGGAGAAACACAGACCAGCCATCTGGGCACTTTATAAATACCTGCGAATATCAGGCAGACAGATATTGACTTTCAGACTAGCAATTAATTCTGTGTCTGCTGGCTGCAGAGTCTTTTTAATTAGGACGTCATGAACAGGAAGAAAGAAAAATCAATAACATTGGGCCAAACTACAGGTTACAGCAGACTAACGCAGGGACCCATCTTCTTAACTTCCATTGAAAAGGCTGAGTAAGGTGCCAGGACCAGGAACCTGAATGAGAGGGGAAGGGGGGGGGGGCAATAGGGAACTCCGAGGAGGCCCATAGGGGGCGCTCTGATCACGTAGGCAGGTATCTGGCTTATGGCGGCACTAAACTCACAGGTTACCTATATGAACTCAGCAGCTGCTCTATAAGCCTATGGCCGGTACAACTTCCACTGGGAAAGGTTCTAGAAGAGTCTGAGGATAGCGTGGGAAAGACTGTCCAGTTATCCATTTCCTCTTTTTGCTTGTCACCCATGTCTCAGTTACACTCTGCCTGGGAGAGACACTTCTGGGGGCACAGAGTCCCCAGCAACCCTGCTGGTGGCTTGTCTGTGCAGTCAGACCAAGACCCATTTAATTTGAAAGTTATGGATGTGGATTTAGTGTCCTCCATCAAGGAACACCAGCCCAGCGCCCCCTAGAGTTTTCTGCTCTAGCGTTCCTGTCTTAAAGACACAAACCAGGAGTTTATAGCTTAGCCAGACATACAGATAGAAATGTGTGCAAAGCCTTAAATGTTAGGCAATGAAGGGATTTGACATTATTCTCTCAAAGTTCCCTTTCAGAAAGCAGTTTGATCCACAAGACATACTGAAAGTCCATCATAATTCACAATACACTGCAGCAATCCATCTCTCCCTAAGCCAGTCGTAAATATCTGAGGACAGGACAAGCAGGTCTGCAGCTTTAGTCTTATTGTCACTGTGATGCACAGAGTCCAAGCTGAATCTGAGGCAAGGACATGACACTTGCTCTAACAGTCGCTCCGATAGGGTGAAGCCCATTGGCTAAAAATGCAAAGCCAAGGAAATCCACATGTTCAGTCCTGTCTGAGCACAACAAAAATCAAGTGCAAAGAGTTATGATAATGCTCTGATGCTAACCTTAGTCCTGCTGAGATGGGGGAGGTAATAATAATCAGCTTTTGATGGGGGCAGAGAAGCCCATTTGGCTCCAGGGGCCCCCACATCAGCTCTGATCCTCCTGGTGACTTACCACTGAACGCCAGCTGGCAATGACAACTGCCCTGATTATCACAACCTTCCTACAAGGGGCAGCAGTACACCTGATGGCACCACTTCAGAGGCTCAGTAACTACAGTACAGCAGAGCCTACAGAGCAAGGGAGCAAGGAGGCACGCAGGGAGGGAGGAATAGGACCTAAAAAGTGTTAATACGTCATCCTGTAATGAAAACGGACGTAAGCAGCACTGAGCACCTGCTGAATCTCCTAGCCAGCAGGAGAGCCGAAGACATCCTGCATTTCATAAAAAGCACTAAGCTAACACTTTGCCAGAGGCGAAACACAAGCTGCCCATCACCTCCTAGGCAGCTGGGCGGCATTGTGAGAAGAGCCAGGTCAAAAGGTCGGCCGTGGGTTTAGGAGAGCCAGAGCAGGGGCACCTGGAGATGGGGAGATGCTTCCAGAGGAGGCTCAACCCACACCCGGGCCCCCCCAGATAACATTGCGCACCCAGGCATGCAGGACGGGGGGGGGGATGGGGGGAGCAGGATGTGGGAGGTGAGACAATGCAGAGGGATGGAACGAGGGACAGAGGAAGAACGTGAATTTGCTATGAGAGAGAGAGAAAGAAGGAGTGGGATGTGAGAATACTTGAAGAAACATATGAATTCACACCCTGCATTAACAACACCTCACTGGGGGCAACATGCTTGCTGTGTTCTGCCTCAAGACAGCCAAGCCGCTACCAGCATTCATCAGCTGGCCATCATTAATACAAATAAGAGCCGGACCGCTTGGTTATCTGAGGTGAGACACACTCTCCTCATCAAGATGGAAATCTCTGACACAGGTGTTCGGAAATGCTGACGCAGAATGCATGTGATTACAGAAACTTCATTATCATGGGCAGTAAGTTTTGGCATCGCAATGCACAAATGTATCTCGTAGCTGTTAACACGACAGACGCTGGCTTCTCATTCCTGGGAACCGTTCACAGCTGCAGCTTGACTGTAGAGTCATAACAGCTGGGCAGTGTGTAGGACGCCACCGTAGCCTGCACTTTTCACACGCTGACCCAGCATGTCACACACCAGCTATCTCTGCCTAAGCCACCGCTGGCCCAACCCCAGCCCCAGGCATGCCTGGCATGTCACACTTACTTCACGTCACCCTGGACTTGGGTCTGCTATGTATGGAAGCTTCTGGAAAATGTTTTCCATAAACATAGTTAACAGGATGTCATTTAAGAAGAGAGTCATTAAGCTTTTCACATCCTTCACAGAGTCCTCTGAATTAATCTGAATGATTGATGTATTCTGGGCTTTGTGTGTGTGTGTGTGTGTGTGTGTGCGTGTGTGCATGTGTGCGTGCGTATGTGGGTGCGTGAAGACTCACAGACCTTGAGCAGATCTCTGGGAAAATCTTGTCCGTCATTGAGCCCTTCCAGGTTGCCAATGAACTGCAGGCAGGACATCCTTTTGCCAATATTCTGGGAGGAAGAACAGAGAAGGTCAGCGCTGACGGCAGGGGACGTGAACGCCATCCACTAATGGAGCGCTTCCCAACCTGCTCCAAGCTGCTATCACTCGAGCTCCTCACCTGAAGTAAACATTTAGCCAAATGAGCTGAGTGGCCAGTCTTAATATGGCATATTTTGTACTGTAAACTGAACATATCACTCCTACAAGCAATTAGATTTAATGATCATGCATGCTTGGAATAGAGTGTTAACTGTGTCACAGAAACGCTTCATAAAAGAAAATTCTAAAGCTAGCGAATCTGTGCGACTCCCCAACCTCACAATCAGGCTCACACTCACCTTTTTAGTTAAAATATCAGTATTCTCTAGACTTAGCAAACAAATGATATAAATAAAAAGGAAATTAAAAGGCTGCCGACATACGCCGTGTCCAGCTCTCACTTACAAACCCACTCCATCTGCCCTTCAAGCTGTGACTGACTCCCTGCACGCAAATTAAGCTCAAGAGCAGCCAAACAGCTACACGAGCTGAGGACCCGCATCAGAACCTGCAGTCATGCTGCACTGGAACACCTCTGTGCCGGAGGCAGCCCAACAGATAGGGGATCCAGTTAGCAGATTAAAGGGGGGGAGGGGCGTAACATGCTGGGCACCATGAAATATGATTTGGCTCCACAGAGGCAATGGGAGTGAACCTGTGTCAGACACCCCCGTCACACCCACAGTGAAGAGAAACAAATGCTAATTCAAACAATCTGGGAGCCCTCCTCTGTTTTCTAAAGCATTAAATTGGATCTTAAACAATCTTACAGGAAAATGCAGAATAATATGCATGGTAAGTTTTGCCTATTGTATGTACAGTATCTGTCAATTAATTGTCTAATTAGGATTATTACTGCATTTTGTCCCGGATCATCATCTACAGCTTTAAAATGTGCTCATTCATACTGAGAGGCTCTCTGACCCACTACACTACTGGCGTCCCCTTTGGGTGGTTTTAATGAACCGGATGCTGGGGGGCCAGGTTTTAAACATACTCATCTGTAACAGTCTTACATCCCTGGCCTTGCCTTCCAGGGAAACAGTCTCAGTCCACCCATGGCAACCCATATCCTTCATCTCTCTCTCACTTACGTGGCCATGTAAGTCCGTGTTAAGCAGCATGAGGGCGCAGGTCAGGGTGTGGACACTGTCTGAAACAGAGGGACACTCTGCTCTAAGGACGAAGGACTGCGGGATAAATCAGCGCAATCATAGGCATCAAACATGCAGACGTTCCTCTTACCTTCAGACGGGATCATTTTGGGGTTGCAGTGGAAATACCGCCTAGAAAAGTAGGACAGCACCCTCTCTCTCTCCTGTGTCTCTCCTGTGAGGGCAAACTCCTTCAGGAAGGCCCTGGGACAGACAGGGATCCCCAAGACACTCAGGATGTCCCCAGTACAGCAGAGAATTTTGCCCCACTCTCAAGGACATAGGTTTGGGTTTCAACAATGGTAGGGTCCAAATAAGCCCCAACTCCCCCCCCCCACGCACCCCCCCAATATGGTATTCCCACAGTATTGGTGGAGACCTGTCCCTACCAGCTCCAAACCCTAACCCAAATCTACACCCTTGCACTCTCTACAGGAAACATTGGGTCATTGACTCAAAAAGTCTCCAAATGGGAGCCATACTGAAGCTATGATCATGTCTGGGATGCAGTGTAATCAGAACAGCGAAACCCTGACAGCAGAAGGGATCCATTAGAATCCAGGATGGAGACACAGCTGCACTAAGACACTTCATACACGCACCGGAGAGCTTGGTCCACCATCAGACCGGTGAAGCTGAAGAACCTCAGATACTCTTCGGCCACCATCCGGCTGAAATCATTGCTATGTACAGAAAGGAGACAGAAAGATGGTGAAAATAGCGGGACACTGCTCACCCCCACCCAGCTTCACCCTGTGTGCTGTTTCCCTGACTGCTACACCATTGAACTGAATCCCATACATCCCACACACTTTGCACCTTCTATGTTGTTTGCACTTTATATACATTGTCTGTCTGTAAATAAGATGTATTTTATATTGAATTTAATCCAGAGGCGTCAGAAGCATTTTGAATGTTGGGGGGGACACACTGGCATAAAACTAATATTTTATGTTAAATGTGGGGGGCTCCAAACAAATAATTATGAAATGTGAGGGAGACACGTCCCCCTCAGATTTAATGGCGGCGACGCCCATGATTTAATCTGTACTGTTTTGTTCTATTGTATTGTAATGTACCGGAGAGACAGCAACTGCCGGAAACAAATTCCTTGTGTGTGCCATAAACCTGATTCTGAACTTTCTAAAGCTTGGCTTTAAAGGTGGCAGCTTTAATATGAGAGTGCTTTTATCTTCAGGAACAGGAAGAGGCCCCCTAGGGTCAGCACAAGAACATGGCGGGTGTGGATTCTGCGCCGATTCCCCCAGGCTGGCGCTCCCCACATAGACCCCCACTGCATCTACCAACCCCCCTACCCCCTCCCCACCACAGCTCACTTCTTGCTTAGGTGACGGGCCACATCTGACTTTTTGAAGCCATCCAGGTTGAAGAGGCGCTTAGCGAGACGCCTGGCGGCCTCCGTGTCCGACCTGCCGCCATTGAGGAGGCAGTCGGCTGGCTCTGGGCCTGGGCTGGGCCCCACCATCAACCGGGCTGGCTTCTCTCTGCGTGCGGAGGGAGGAACGGGTTCAGGAGCATGACAGAGAGTTTGGTGGGGGGGGGGGGGCAGGCCAAGCGAGGCAGAGAACCTCTGTTCAGGATACACCATCACTATCAGCCGTTTAATACCTTGTTTGTTAATATTTTACCAAACACTGTACTGTCCATCATTTTGTAAAAGAAATAAAACCATTAATATAAAAATGTATACAGTAATATAATGTACTGTTGTACAAAGGTAAAACATAGTAACTGCATACGTTATCAAAACTAAGTTATGACTAACATTAGGTCTTGTTTCCTCTGTTTTATCTTGTGACAAAGTATCTTAGTTCAGCTATGCTTGGCTTTGAATGAGTACACTGTCATTTACCTACATACTTTACAGGTGGACAGTCAAAAAACTCAGAAGCACTTTTCTCTAGTAGCACTGTCACCGTAATTACTGTGTTTTGCCTTTGTAGGGCAGTATAAATTAAAATACACACTAGAATACATACTTTACTGGTTCCAGGAGGATATTTGTTTGCATATGGCACCAAAGTACATTTAATGCACAGACATAAACATATGCAAAAACACAGTACAAAGACAGCACACAGACTGCAAACAATATACATTTATGTACTTTTCAAATGATTTATTTAATGCATGTTGCTCCACAGAGACTAGTTTAACTTTCATGAAAACCAGACCACTAAAGCAATTCATTTAATTTCATTTTGCTTGTTAATATCTGAAAACTGCACATGGTGCCATTGAGCTAGACCTGGACAGGGCCGCTCCGCTTTCACATTCACTGGTCCCAGCTGAGGATTTTCCCCCCTGACCGTGAGCAGGGAGCAGCAAGTCCCAAAGGTGCACACACCACCCTTCCTGTTGCGACCGCCCCTGCTTTCATCGCGGCTTTTCTCAATGTAAGTCATTCAGCTGGTGGGCCAACATCATACACCCAAAATATGCTGATCGCAAACAAACAGATGGAATTTAAAAAAGGAGTAAAACAGAATAAAACAACCCCCCTCCCTTTCCAGAAAAAGGCTGCACTTCTGCTATGTTCTACCAAATGGGGTGGGGGGTGACTCTGACCTTCACATATTTACCTTAGTCTCTCGCTGGGTTTTATTTAAACTCTGGAGGACATCTTTAAGCTCTACACCACACGTACACTTCAAATCTGCTTTAATCAAGCAGAACTTGCTTAACTGCCAGTTCTGTTTGCATTCAGTCTGCAGTATTATATCCAGAGATAAACTCTTACAGTTAAAAAAAGATTATTCTTATCAGTACAAATAAGAACTGTTTAATATGCTGTGAGATTACAAAATTCTTATTCATACTCTACTAAAACATTTTCAGTACAACGATAAATGGCGACAGAAGTATGAACATTTCCATTCAGACCTGGTTACCAACATGTCGGACGTTGTGGCATTTCACGCAAAGATCTTGTTCTATCAAAAACTCCCAGCTTCCCTAAATTCCTTTGTGAGAAAATATGGCAGAGTACAGCCCCCTCCCCTCCCCAGTCCTGAAGGTTCAGCAATCAGCCCTTCCCAGCGGAACAGCCTGACACACAACAGGGGGGCAGTTATCTTGTTTATTCTTGAAACAATGGGCTAGCAATACCTCCCCAGAAGAGGAAAGGAGCTCACAGGCGCAGAGACACATTCTAGCACATTCTACCCTTTGTGAAAATCGGCGGATTACTTTTTCTTGTTTAGTACCTTTATCTTTAAACATACATGTTTAAAGTACATGAATTTACTGAGCTTCAGCTTCCCTATCCCAGGCTCATATTCAGATAAAGTCCATTCCTAAAGATAAAAAAGCACACACAAATACTCCCTACAGGCATGTGAAATTGGATTAGAAGTACTGAGGTCCAACAGTAGGCTCCTGAGAGACTATACAGTAAATTACGTAAATTACTTCAACCACTACAGTGAGGATTACCTCATATGTATTTTAAAAACAATAACTACAAAAGTACAAAAGAATACAAAACATGTCACCTCAAATCCCTAACAAACATATGCGTGACCACGCATATTCAAGCTGTTATCCGGGTTGCCTAATTTGCTCCCTCTGTAGTGAAGATACTAATGTCACATTCATCCTCTGCCTCACTTCGATGTCAGCGTTGCTCCAGTATAAATACCCTGCCACCTCACATGCTTCCCCCAACACAACCAACAGCCAAAGCATTTGGCCATTCAGACACAGTTTGTACGAGTAGAAAAAAAAATCAAGCTGCTTGTTTGAATGATGACTGACAGGCCCTTGGGCCATAATCTGTGGTCCCAACAGCCAAAACACATTCTCTATGCTTCATTCGTGAATTTGTGACTCATCATTGAGAAGGTCTATGTTACAATATGAAGTCTATGATCCCCTGAGTGTCACTGTCGTCTACACCCTGTCTGCTTTTCCACTGCCTGTTGTTCTTTCTGTCTCATCTCAATCTTATTTATTTCCCTCTGTGGCCCCAGATACTGCAGGATCTCTCTCCTTCAGGTACCCTTGGGACTTGTAACTGAATAGAGTTAATTTGCAATGATGACACAAAGTGTTTCAAACTTACAGTATTTGTAATGTCTACCAATACCTGCTTTTAAGCACTTTGGGGTAACTGTGAGGCAGAGACTCATATTACAAATAAACTGACCCAAAATCAATGTGATCTATCCAGCAAAATTAGGGCTTCAGTGCTATGTGTCTTTCCTATACTCCAGAGAGAAGCACTAACACATAGCTGTGTCAGAAAGTGCCATAAGAGCCTGGGACTGTGTGTTTAAGAGTGTACACATTCACATACTGTTCCTCCTCATTTGGTTTAGCCATTCAGGAGCACGTATCACACCCACGCCTGAGCCTACCCCCCTCACAACCATCCAAGGACACAAAGCAGGGATCCGCTGCAGGTGACAGGAAGGAGCCCTGGAGTGCTCAGTATGAATGCACGATTCTCATAATGACCAACCATCAATTCTCACTACTCATAACTAGTTTGGGTATTTCAGGTCCAGAAGCTACAAATACCAAGCAAGATTTTGCCTCTGCCAACCAGGAGAGCCCTCAACAGGTTGCTAGAATCAAAATCTTGGTTGGGATTTGTAGCTTCTGGACTTGAAATGCCCAACACTGCATGTGACTGTGTGAAAGTCATTCAACACAAACACACATGCAAATGCTGTAAGGTGATACAGCAGAGCCAGTACATTATAACAAACACTGCAGGACAAGATGACAAAGAAGAATATAAGGTCTACTTCCACAGGGAAAAAAGAATATCATAAACTAGACAGACAATGCCCTTGCAACAAAGAGCATGATGACATGAGGTCAGATAAAGTTTCCGTTGTGGCAGGAGAGTGAATATGTTCTGTAGCTGGATTTGAGGCAAGACTGCCGAAGACCTGGAGAGAACTGTCCAACATGCTTCTCAGCGCTCAGCAATGCCATGCAGTCGGACCAGAACCGGGACAGAACATATCATCAAGATAAATAGATCCCATCCCCTATACTTCATAGCATAAGTCGCAGCAGGCCCAGATGCCAGGAGGTCGGGGAGGGGACCAGGGAGGAAGTGGGGGCCCGGCCGTGCTGTTTTTAGGTCTGCTGCTGAACTTTAACTGCTCTTCATCCCATCTGTGCTCATAGTCAACAATGAACAGTTGCCAAGTTCACTGAGCTGGTACAGAAAATAAGGATTTCAGCTACTGATTAAAAGGCAGGTGACAAACTCTCTGAGGTTTAGCACCCGCATCACCACAACTTATCTTCCCGCCAAGTTGTCAAGAAGCACGGCCAGAATACAGCGCCAGCCTCTTCGGCGCTCACCTCTGTGACGAACTCTGCCCGCTGTTCCCTCACTCACCTGCGGGTGTGCTGCCGAGGGGCATTGCGCTTCCTGTCATCCACCACCTTGCCCTGCCAGCACAGCAGCGAGGTAGCCATGCAAGGGAGAGCAGGTCACCTCGCACCCGGCCCCCTGCTCACGCCACTGCTCGTCAGCCTCCACCTCCTACCCGCTCAGCTCCACTCCAGCGAGTGCCTCACTCCCCCTGCGATGTGTCTCTCACAGTCCCCCTCTATGTCTTCTGCCTGGATCACCGTCACTCTGCTCCTCCACTGTCTCCCCCAGGGCCGTGTCTCTCACCCCCCTCCCCCCACTCTGCAAACTTTTCCAGTGTCCGCTGCTTCCCCTTCACTCACAGTGGGCCAAATAAACTTGGCAGGATCTTACTGTGACTTTTCCTCTGCTGCTCCCCTTCTCCCCCCCTCCCTCCCTCCCTCCTTCCCTCCCCCCATACTCCTACTGCCAGCACTGCTATTCAAGGCAGTTGGAAAAGTAACATTTCCTCTTGTTATGGCTGCTCTCTCTCTCTCTCTCAAACTTTTCAGATCTTTCTATTTGAATCAACAACCTGTTTAATAACCCACTAACTGGATATACATAAAAACAAGATAAATGAAACTTTTTTACAAGATAAATTAAACAAGTACATGTATATCTATATGCTCAGTTGCAAGTTTACTCCGAACACCCAGCGAAAATGAATGCAGACCTGTAAAAAAATCCCCTTAATGATTACAACGATGTTTAGCTTATGTTGAAACAGTCTAAGAATGGGGTGACAATTCAGCTGCATGAACAGGGCCTTAGCCACATACTGATCTCATGTTGGTTCATCATTAATGAATCGTGATGGATCTTTTATTTGAAGCTTTTACTATATTTGTTAATTATCCAAACCTTTGTGAACTACTGAAGGAATGACTGAAGGAACAAGTAATGAATAATACAAATGAAATACAAATGATCTCATTTTTTTATTAATAAATCGTGACCCATTGTTTCTCTCACGTAGCTACTATATTTGTTCACGATTTGTATTGTATTTTTTGTATTGGTATTTCAGTAGTCACTATTGAAGTATTTGTGCCCCATCAAGTAAAGCATTAAAAGCATTACCATTTTTTAAAAAAAATTTAAGTCTTCTTTGCTACTACACTGACCAGTTTATCAGATTAGCTTGATACAAAATAAAGTGCCTGTTTGTTGTCTGGCTCCATGTAAGCCCCTGCAGTCCTCAGCCTCATGTAGCCGCATTGCTGCAGTCAAAGCAGCTGTCACAAAGATTAGTGGATGTGTGAGGTTTGGCTGCTGACTTCTGGCAGTCTCTGGCAAATTTTGGACAAGATTTGGGCCTCCTAGTCCGTACATTGCACCGCTCAGGCTGCAGCCAAGCAGCACAGACAATGCCACTTGCAGGGGCCCGACCTCACGCTTCTTGCTTCTTTCAATTCTTTTCTATTTTAAACTCTGAAATCACAGGGTGCAGGAAGTTAATCTGTGGTTTCCATGGGGACCCAGTGCAGCTGGACAGGCTTCAGATCTGATTGGTTAGTTTACAGGAAACGCAAGGAGCATGGCAGCACAGCTGGAGGCTGACTAACTGTGGCGCGTGCTCAAACACACACACACACACACACACACACACACGTTTGTATTATTATATTTGTGGGAACGGTCCATTCATTTCTATGAGAATAACCCTAATCCCAACAATGGCAACCTTATCCCTTACCCAGCCCTAACCTTAACCATGAGTAACCAAGCAAAATACAAGACTTTTGACATTTTTAGTTTTTTGATTGTCATCACAGATTCTTATTAAATTAAATTTCCCCTTGTGGGGACCAAAAAATGGTCCCCACAGCGCTAAAATAACAGATTTGGTCCCCACAATGTAATATATACATACCCACACACATAAACACACACACATACACATAAACACATGCGGCCTCACACAAAGAACTACACAGACACAGCCACAGGACACAGATCTGATGAAAGATGGCAGGAAAGTACGTTTTCTTCCTCCATGAGCTACATGAGAGAGCCCTGGAACCGCAGCCACCCGGGATTAAGGGTGGGGCCCCTGCTGCCAATCACAGGCGCTTCCTCTGGCTCCTACACTGCTGCAGTTCTGCCATTGTCTGCACGGGTCAGCTTTATGTCTCTGAATCCGCAAGTGCAAACCTGAGGCAGGACAACAAGGCGAAAACGAAAGGGCAGCAACCTCACACTATCAATACTGCAGGTCACCCTGCTTGTACCCCTGTGTGACAGGAGCATACACTCATCATCAGAACCAGCCGATGCTGCTCTCTGTCTTCACTGATGCTCTACATTTTCATTTATCTGGACTTAATTCTATGTTACTTTGTCAAAGTATAAGACCACAGTTATTAGCAATCTAGTTTCATGCAGCTAAAAACAGACACTGCCTTGCCTCTAGAGAATTTACGCTTAACACTTTTTTCACTTTTTTTTTTCACTCTGACTTGCAGATGCCTGACAATTGTGACTCTCTGGTTCCCCCTACTGCTAATTCTTAAATATAACAGTTTGAAACACTTTTCAAGCTTATTTCCCCAATTCAGAAACACACCTAAAACTGAATCCGTCACCACTGAAAACATTCTGCAAATTAGCACAATTATTTTATTTTTTTAAAACAATTCAAGTTACATCACCATATGTCTCCTGGTTTATCTTATAAAACATGTCAGGTTTGTAAATAATCGTAGCAACTTCAAAGGGTCACATTTTAGCCAGACACACAAATGCTTTATGCGGAGATAAACTGCCCAGCTGCACTGTAATGGGTTTATTCCCATAATGACACACATATTCAGAGTCATATGTCAGCCAGAGTTAAATCCTGCAGCCATCTGTTTGGGACAGTTCTGAGACTAGGCAGGGCTGCCCGTCATAAACAGCAGCAAGCGAGAGGGACAGATACTCACTTTGCGTGTGCGTGAGCGTGTGGGTCCATAAATGCCACATCCTTCTGATTTAGACTAATCTTGAAAATATCCCTGGAAGCACAGATGATGAAGGGAGATGTCCCCAGCTGATAAATCTTTTAAAAACTTAAACAGATCACTGAGGAAGTGTCTTTTCAGAAGTTCATGCACATTGGTGGTTTGGGGTAAGAGACTGTTAATTAAAGTAAAATAAGGGCCAAAGAGAACTCCCTGTAGAAAGAGTTCTATGTATCTGTCACTGTGTCTGTATATGTGTGTGTGTGTGTGTAGACTAGGTTATAACACATTGTGGAGATCAAATGTCCCCCACGTGCATGTCTGTCTGTGTCCCTGGGTTCTGCACAGCCAGAGTGTGTTTCTCCTCAGTTTCACCCCAAGTTGTTCAACCAGGCTTAAGAGCACAGATTCCAGGAGCCACAGCTAAGCCAGCCAATATTTTGGAGGGTTCGCTGATGCTGAGGAGCACCTTAAAGAGTCGAGGTCAGTATCATCACAGAGAAAGTGAACGACGGCTCCTGCATCTCAGCATGACGGGAACAGGAATGAAATAAAAACGTGAAGTGTGGACACTGCCCCCTGCCTAGAGCCCGAGGATCCTGGCACAACAGGGATCTGACGCCTGCCACTCACCTGGCCTCAGGCTGCATCTCCTGCGAGGTTGGTTCAGAGGTGCCCTCCGGAGGCTTGTCCCCTGAGGTGCCATCCCCAGCTACTTGTGTCTCCTCAGAGTCACTGACCGCGGGGGCAGAGTCTGAGCGACTCGGCAGCTCGCTCTGGGCCAGTGGTGCGAACCCGAGCTCTGCGATGCTCTGGGCACTCTGTCGAATCTGGCCTTGGATCTCAGGTGTGAGCGTGGGCAGGTCAAAGGTGAACACAGCCTGGCTGGAGACGAGCAGGTCATCGCTGTCTAAGCTGCTGTAGGATGTGCCCTTGGCACGGTGCGACTCCACGATGCTCTCAAAGTGCCGGCTGAAGCTGTCCAGGCCGTCTTCTGACGTCCGTCTGGGGCTGCCCACCGCGATAGGTGACTTGAGCGGCCCCTGCTCATCAGGCTGGCTGTCTAACGGCCTGTGGAGGGACACAAGGGGCTAATGGGAGCACTGGCCAGAACTGTCTGCCATCTCGGCCACAAAGAACTAGTGTCAGACCGTAAATACTCCCCAGTCACTTCACGGAAATAAAAACAGATTAAAATAAACGTGGAAATTATTGAGCTTCTAAATGGAAGGAGGGAACCTTGCTGTATTTTGGAAACAAATTGTTTTTTACCTCTTCCGATGTGTATCCCCAAGCTTAGAGGCATTTGAGTTTGCCGGTCCTGAATGTGTTTGTACCTGCCTGCTTGTGCGTGCATGAGTGCGTCCATGAGTGTGTGCATGAGTGTGTGCATGAGTGTGTGCATGAGTGTGTGCATGAGTGCGTGCATGTGCGTGTGCAGCTCACCTCCGCAGCAGCAGGCTGAACACCTCATCCTCTTCCCTTGTGGCGTGCTGCCTCTTCCGGTACCCCTGCATCCTGACACTGGCCCAGCTGACCATCTCTTCCTCCTCCTCCTCCTCTTCCTCCTCGCCATCAGTGTGGGCATACGGTGCCCCGCCCGGGGGGCTGCTGCCAAAGGCGGAGTCAGCCTCCTCCTGCTCAGCCAGCACCTCGTCGATGTCCGTCTCGCGGTAGCAGCGCAGCGGCACAGCATCCAGGTCCGTCTCTGAGTACTTCAGCATCCGGCGAATGATTCCTGTCCTGGGTGCCGGGTCGGCTGCTGCCGGAGGGGGTGACATGAGCTCGACCTCCACGTGCTGCACCTCGTGGTTCGCCAGCCGTAGGCAGGCGTCTCCTCCAACCATCTTGGGGGGGGGCCGCTTGAGAGGCAGAGAGCTGGGCGGTGTAGGTGTAGGTGGCTCACTACAAGTGCCACTAGAGGGTGTCATGGAGGTGTCTGGGACATCTTTAGGAAAGAAGCGTGAACAGAGGTGTGAGACTGCAAGACAGAATTTTTGCAGGATGCTTAGTAAGAAGGCTGCATGAAATAAAGACCTGTTTAAAACTGTAACAGGGAGAGGCTACTGCCATATTTTTCACCACAATGTCACATTTTCCCACACAGGACACTTTGCATAGGAATTAGCACTGTGGGAAGATAATGAGCATGACCTTCTCCAGCAGCAGTGTGTGAATGCGGCTACACTCCACCTTTGCTAATCTCCAGACCCGAGCACCTAACCGACGTCACAGTGGGGTGCTTCTGCACGTAATTGGATTACATTTACATTGTAAAGCCAGCAGCACGCTCCTTGAGGACAGTCAACGGGGAGGGAGGGGACGGGGGGGTTTAGGGCAGTCAGGCAAGGTGCCAGATCCAAGCCAATCACAGAAATGATAAAGCTACCTTTCATCCCAGAGATGGCGCTGTCCTCTGGTGAAATACCGAACAGAAATTCCCACTTGGCACGAGCGATTCGTAGAGAGTGCAGGGAGGGGCCCACTGGAGAAGAGCCCCCATCAGACTGAAACACACATTTACACAGAATCAGAAGGAGAAAAAAAGACTATGACTAATACATGATTATTTTGTCAAGACTCTATTTTGCAGTGCATCCCACTTGAAGCAGAAAGATCAGCCTAAAAACTACATTTTCTTGCATGTTGAGTAACAGTGAAGGTGAGGAAAGACACAGGAAGGAAAGCAGCGTGGGGGGGTGAGCAGCTCACGTTCCTCTTAACCATCTGTTTCAGCACACGGGGCTGCCAGCTCACAGCCGCTTAGCATGCAAAGCTGATCTCAGTGCAGCGATGGGACTGCTGCAGACTGACTGCAAACAAGTCACACAGGGCAGACCGTGTTCGGTGGAACCCGGATAACAGACTTTGCCGTGTGTGTGTGTGTGTCTGTGTGTGTAGTTTTGTATTTAGCATATTGTGGGGACCAAATGTTCCCACAATGTAATAAAACTTTTCAGCCATAGGGACATTTTTCAGGTCCCCAAAATATAGGCTTCGATTTAATAAAAATCTGTGAATGCAATTAAAAAATGAAAAATGCAGAAAGTCTTGTCTTTTGTTTGGTTACTATGGTTAATGTTAGGGCTAAGTAGGGGTTAAGCTTGTCATAGTTGGGTAAGGTTTTTCCCATAGAAATGAACGGATGGTCCTCACAAAGATATAAAAACACTTGTGTGTCTGTGTGTGTGTTTTTGGAGTGTCAGAGGGACCTCAAGCGATCAGCCGCACTGCGCACCTGCATTCCCGAGCTGGACTGTCCTGTGTCAGTGCTCTTCTGGCTAGACTGGTTGGACTCTGGGGAGATGCAGTCCCGGTCTTGCATGCTATTATCTCCATAGCTGCCAGTGATTGCACTGGAGCTCCGGGAGGACCCCAGACCAGAACTTTGATCCCCTTCTTTCGTCTGGATGCTAGAGCTACTCTGGTCCACATCAACAGCTAGAGCCCCCTGCAGGGGGTTAATTAAGACAACCTCCTTCTTCTGCTGCCCAGCCTGCTTCGACAGTTGGCCCAGGGGGGAGGGATATAGGTCCTCTTGGTGGTCCAGTCTGGGGCTGTCCCTTCCTGCTGTTATCTTCTCCCGACTCTGAAGCTGGGTGCTCAGGGCAGATTCCACATTGGGAGCCCGGCCTAAGCAGATTTGGTTGGCAGCCTCTGGGCTTTTCCTCAGCTCACATTCATGCTTGGAGATGTGCTTTCTGCTCATGGTGGGGGACCTGCCACCTCCCAGGTACTGAGAGGGTTGATAGCGGTTCAGGGTGGGGCTATCAGCAGCACATGGGACATGATCTCTAATGGGGACTGACGTCACATCTCTGTTGCAGCAGCTGGTCCTGTGTTGCTGAGCAGGTATAGTGGGGGACCCTGCGTTGTGGGTGTCTGATGGCTGTACCTCACCACCTTCCCTCTGCTCTTTCCTCTGAAGGCCTGACGAGCCTGCGTCAGTCGCCGGTAAGAGTGGGAAAATTCCACCTGAAGAGTGTTCAGTACTCTGGGAGGCCTTTGTCAACTTGGAGGGGATGTGGATGGGGATGTTCAAGTCGAGTTTGACATCCCATGGTCCCGGTGACCCATGATCCTTTGAGGGAGACTGCTGTTGAGTTTCCTGTGTTTGGCGCTCAGATGTGGGGCTGTCTGAGCCTCGTAAAGAGGTTCGCGTTGGAGAGTATCTGCCCTCCTTGAAAAGGGTAGACAGTTTGGTGGCCTCCTCAGCTAACTTGCGGGCCATCTCAGGACTGTTAACTGGAGAGACACCCTTTCTGCCACTTAGCTGGTTTGTCCCCTTAGCCAGTTGGGTGGAAGATTTTCCAGGTTTGAAGTTGACCCTGTGAACTGAGAATGGGCCATTGCTTGTATCATGGCTGTGGCTCTGGCTGCTAGAGCTTTGACTATTAGCCATTGAAGACTTGTCATGCAAGGCTTTGGTTGACTTGAGCGTTGGTCTGGGACTATCAGGTCCCATCCGCTGGTCAGGGTTTGTGATTCCCTGGGACACAGCTGCTTGCTGGGTGTGGGCAAAAAGCTTGTCACTGGCAGGGCTCCTAGGCAAGGCATACCCGAATGTGCTCCTTTCCAAGTCCATCGAGGAGGTGCCTGCTAGCGTACTGGGACCACGCCCCAGGACAGGTGAGTTGGATCGAGACTGGCCTTGAGACTCAGGTTTGCTTGCGGAACAGTCTGGCACATTGTCTACTCTGCGCCAAAGTTCTGGTGAACCGAACTCCTTCATGGCACGGTGGGTGGCAGCTCGGGTGATGGACTCAACGGTGGCACAGGGAAAATTTGGGGACATGGTCTGCTGGGTTCCCGAGGCCAGGTTAGGGACCTTTGGGCTAGAAGGGCAAGAGAAATCTCTGCCATCCTGCCAGATGGGTTCGCTCAGCCTCTTCTGGTGGTGGTTGGGCATTTGCTTCACCTCTGAAGATCGATTGAGGTAATTATTCAAAACACTCTGGGGACTCTCCACAGACTTCACACTGGCCTTCTCAATATAGCTGAAGGTCACAACAGACCTTCTCCCATCATCCACTCCTGCTACCACACAGGAACTGTGTCCCCTAGTTGGGGTGGTCGGGGTAGTGATTCGGGGTGAGGCCGTGGGGGACTGAGGGTCCGGCATGCTGTCCGATTCTGAGGAATGTGTACATACAAGTAAGTTCGCACCATTGGTCCTTGGATGCAGCAGAGAAGGCAAGTGACCTGTAGAGTCATAGTGCAATCTCTGCCTGTGAAAAGTAGAAGGCTCAGAGAGATCACCTGCTGAGTGCAGTTGGAAACTGACCGAGTGTCTGGAAGGAGATTTGGAAGTAGTGGGGTTGTGGCTACTGCTGATGCCCCTGCGCAAGGCCTGTGGGGAGCTAGGGATAGACGTGTGTCTGTGGTGCTGCAGGACGTCTGCTCTCTGTACTATGGCAGGGTCTGCAAATTCCACATCCTCAGGCGTGTGGGCGTCCTCCTCTGGAACTGAGCACACCTCTACATAGAGCTGAAGGATCTTCCCACCTTGGGACATGGCCTCAGTGACAGTAGGGCAAACCTCCAGTCCTTCAGCTTGCTTTGTTCCCTTTGCTCAAACTTATTTGGTTCCCTTAGGTCCTGTTTTTATTGTTGTTCTTGGTTCTCCTCTGTGTCCAGCTTATCGTGTGCAGACACCACTGGGGGAGAGTGCTGGAGAACTGCAGGCCAGGGCTCCCTCCCCGACAGGCCCTTCATCTTCATCCTATCTGTCAGGGCAGGGAGGAACAGACATGTCAATTAGCAGTGACAACAAACCCTAGCGGCTGAGCATTTCTGACCATCTTTTGCAGCTGATCTACTTATTGGTTTCTAAAGAAGCTTTTCATTTTCTCATAATACCTCACATACTTTTAGGACAGTAGGTCAGGGACCACTCTGTTTGGACATGTAGTAGTATGAAGCATGGGTGGAAGAGGTGGCAAATACCAGCTTTACTGCAGATAAGACAGAGGGCTTATCTTTAATCTGTCCTCCTAATACTCCCACACATGGCGTATACCACACACAGCCCAAACCACACATGCAGACAAACACTGAAGGATTATGGGAAAGTATGCCTGACTTATCTCTAAAAAAATTTCAGAGGCCTCGTTGTACACAGAACGTTAATATTTACTCACATCACCTACTTCTGTAAAATGGAGAAATGAAGGTGGGGAACTATTAATGTTGCGCAAATTGCTCATAATTACTGCATGATGGTAGTGGGCAGAGATGTTGATGTGGGACCTAAAGGCTAGCAGTGCAAAAGGAGCAATGATGTGGAATTTTGCAGCCCAAATTTCTTTCATCAAATGAATGTACAAAACTGAGACCAGCTCTGGATTAACATGTATTATGGCAAGGCATGGTGTAGGCATCATCATCAGAGTATCAGCATCACAACATCACTGTCAGAGCATCACCATCTGACCATCAACTTCAAAGTATCACCATCACAACATCATTGTCAGAGCATCACCATCAAAGCATCATCATCAGAGTATCACCATCACAACATCACTGTCAGAGCATCACCATCTGAGCATCAACTTCAGAGTATCACCATCACAACATCACTATCAGAGCATCACCATCTGAGCATCAACTTCAAAGTATCACCATCACAACATCACTGTCAGAGCATCACCATCTGAGCATCACCATCTGATTATCACTGTCAGAGCATCATCATCAGAGTATCACCATCAGAGCAACACCATCAAAGCCTCACCATCAGAGCAACACCATAAGAGCACCATCATCAGAACATCACCATTACAGCATCACCATCAGAGCACCATCATCAGAACATCACCATCACAGCATCACTTAAGAGCACCATCATCAGAACATCACCATCACAGCATCATCATCAGAGCATCACCGTCACAACACCGTCAAAGCATCACCATCTGAGCATCACTGTCAAAGCACGCTTACACCGAACTATAACTACAGTACAGTGTTACATAAGTCCCAGATACATAACCATATTACTGGTAACCAAATAATATTTTACACATTTTTTCGTAATCAAAAAACATATTAACAAGTACCCAGACAATGCTGATAATGATACCTTAACACTCACAACCAACCACGGGCAAAGAACGAAAGCTTTGCTAAGATTTGTACAACTAGTATAATAATTAGATCATCGCTTGGCTGAAACATAAACTTGTTAACATAAAGACAATGTCAAGGATGAGCTTTAAGCATCACTGATTTTCAAAAATCATGATTTTTTTAAAAAAAAACATTATGTAAATATAATGTAGCTTCATTAAATTAATTATAATAAAACTAACTACTACTAAATCATTTGAAAGGTTTCTGTCTTTTGTTTGCTTGACTTTACATAAACATGAATGCATTAATGCATCACTGGTGCAGTGGATTCCACGTTTCAGTCGATATAAGATCAGCAGTGAATCATCGGTGACAGAGAGACCGAGAGAGGGTGCTTCTGAGAGCAGTGACAGACTTTTCTGGGGAACGGAGGAGAGAGCAGCTGAGATAAGCCGGTGCAAACATATAAAACCATCAACAGGCCTAAGGACAGACTCAGGGGTCAGTGAAGTACTAAATACTGTGTGCTGTAAGTACCACCTATGAGCTTGCAAAATATGGGAGCTATTCTGGCTGGTCCTGGATTGACAGCTGCAAACCTGGCGCCTGCGCCTTTCCATGCTAAATATAGCCACTATAAAGTCAGTCGTGAATTCAGGTGAAGGGGCTAGCGGCTGGTGTACAAACGCTTACGTAAGACAAGCCCAGAGGCCCTAGAAACATGGAATTAAGAATTAATGAACATTTTATTATCCACCCAAAAATCAGGATGTACAGGATACACACATAGAACAATGAAGAGATTCAACTTAAGTACATGACTTTAGACCACAGGAAGGAAACCCACAGGAACGCTGGGAGATGCTTAAAACCCACACACTGAGAGCAAGAGCAAGAATGAAACACAGATCAGCACCCACAAGGCACCACACTGTCCATTTTTTCTTGACAAAAATAAAATAAACAAGCAAACATCTATCACACCAATTGGTCTCCTCTCAGGATGCTAAAACTTCATTATACAGTTAGTAACACTCTCTCATGTCCAGTTGTAGTTATGGGTAGGCCTAATGGGACCCAACAAGACAAAAGAATAAAGTATAAATGCCACCTCCCCACAGGCTCCTTTGTGGGCCATCATCATTCACTGCCTCTGCCTCTCTTTGCTTTTGTCCTTAAAGCTCACCCATAGTCTGAGATCACTCTCTAATCATCGAGTCATTTGCTTAGATGGCTGTAAACAGAGAGATGAAGTCCCAATTTTGCAATTTATAGATTCCTAGCAGCATACCTCACTGCTATCTAGCCAAAGAGTTCTTATTGCCCAGGAAAGATGGCAAAAGAGAAGAGGATGTAACAAAAAATTCTACTAACTTATGGAAGCTATGTCTGTGTCTGATTCCCATGTAACAGCTGAGAGCTGTAACAGGATTACGGGGCTTACAGAGACAACACAGGACAGGGGAACCCTGCTCCGAGGAGGTGCTGTAAATACCCATTTCTGACTCCACAGAACCCCTGGGCCCCTGCTGTCCCTGAGTTGACCCCCCGCTGCCTGCATTGAAGGGGGCTAAGCTCTCTTTGTGTTTCATTCCTGGGTTTAGGATGAAAACAGAGTCCCACACAGGACACACAAACCGGAGCTCTCCCAATGCATTAATCTGAAAGAAAGTCTGCAGGCTGATCCACTGCTGTGGTGACTAACTATGGGACCGGCACACACCATCTGCACCCCCCACTCCTCTCAAGGAGCTGCACGATGACTCTGCACCACAGCGACGCAGCCAACGCTGCAGGGCAGCACCAGCACCCGTGATGCCGGGCTAAACAGCCACTGCAGACAAAAACACTAAAAAGACAGATACTAAAAAGACAGTAAAGCCTACCTACTGATTGCTGCATTAAGCATGTTCTGTAAAATGTGTGCTGCAGCAAACACACAGACTGAGAGGCACAGACACCTAGAAACACAGGCACTGACAGGAGTACCCTGGTGTCTCATTGTTTACAGAAGGCTTCCTTATTCCCTGCAGGCACCAGCAGATGCCGACACAATGATGGGGTCCTTCAAGCAGTGGGGGGGGCTTTAGTGTGCCTATTTATCAAGTGTCACTCCCCTAAGGAGTGACCTGTCTGAACCCAATGGACGACACAGAAGTTGTGACAATGCTTCTGTCACCTCAAGGGGTAGGGGAGTCTTTGCACAGCAGCACATCATGTCCAGAGACAGAGACTGGCATAGCGAAGACTAGAGAATGTGTGAGCTCAAACTCTCCCTCTCACACCCACACATACACACATTTCTATATTCATATCTTTGTGGGGACTCTCCATTCATTTTTATGGACAAAACCCTAATCCCAAAAATGACATTTTTAGTTTTTTTTATTGCAGTCACAAATTTTTATTAGATTGAGTTTCCCCTTGTGGAGACAGAAAAAATGTCCCACCCAGATAAAAGGTTACAGGTCTTCATCACATTGTGGGGAAATCTAGTCCCCACAATGTAATAATTACAAAAAACTGATCCACGCACATACACTGGGACACACAGACACACTCACGCTGACACACACAAACTCTCACAGTGACACACACACTGACATACCCATGCTGACACATACATATACATGTGAACACACTCACAATGACACACACACATTCTGACACACACACTCACGCTGACACACACTCACTCTGGCACACACACTCACGCTGACACACACACATGCTGACACACACTCACACTGACACACACACTCGCAATGACACACACTAACGCTGACACACACATATGCTGACACACACTAACGCTGACACACACTCACACTGACATACACACTCGCAATGGCAATGACACACAAACACGCTCACACACACTGACACACACAAACACACACGCTGACACAAACACTCACAATGACACACACAAACACACACGCTGACACAAACATTCACAATGACACACACTCACACTGACACACACACTCACAATGACACACACACATGCTGACACAGACATTCACTCTGACACACACACTTACGCTGACCCACACAAACTCACACTGACACACACACTCACACTGACACAGACACAGACACTAATAAGAAGAGTAAAAGTCCTCCTTTCTCACAGTAACCGGACTCCCTGCCCCTGCTCTCCCCCCCAATCACGCATGCAGAGGAACCCAGACAGCCCAGATAACATTACCTCATCTGACTAACAGTATCTGTCCACACACCCAATCCAGAACAGCAGCTATGGAAGCACTGAGGACTGACACCCCTCTCCTTCCCTGCCCCAAGTCAATGCCTTTTCTCCCAGGTCTCAGTGCTCCGCTCTGCACTGCTGGCTCATCAGTTCTGGATTCACGCCTCTTCTGTGACTTAACGCCTCTTTTTTACCCCTTCCTTACCTCTGACGATCTATCAACTTGTCTGACTCTGATCCGAGCTTCGTCCCCTGGCCCAACTGCCACTCGAACCATACAGCACCGCCCCCAGCTCAGGATATTAGCCAATCGTCGCAGGCCCCCAGACTCACAGCAGTCCACCCAGGCAGTGTAAATTAGCCTATTTAGGCTAACAGATGGCAAAGAGTAGTTCAGCTGTGAGTGTCTACAAAAGGAATAAGGTCATAGGGAAACCACTCAGAGCAAAGCCAGTGAAACAGAGAGACGTGCAACTCACCTTAAAACAAAGCCAGAAAAAATATGTAACCCTGAGCACTGGCTGTCAAAAAAAATAAATCACTCGACACAGAAAAGAAAATGATTCCAGCCTTCATATCTCACAGTCCCCAGCTCAGCACCTCTGCAGCCCCCTGGGCTGAAAAATCCCCATGAGCCAAGCACTCCGAACAGCCCCAGATGACAGAAGATGGAGTTAAAAAGGTGTTTCTGTGTATTCCCTGTGAATCCTCGCCCTAATGTTGCCCCCATTACCCACAGAATCAGATCACATGACACCACGGTGGTACCATTACATTGACTGAGTATTCATTACAGTTCAAATGCCAGGCCAAGAAGACTGGGCTTAGCTGAACTGGCAAGAATCCCAATGAGGCAGCTGAGTACCACCCAAGTGGCAAACCTGACCCGTGGCTGTGCATTGCCTGAATGAGCCATCAGCATACAGGTGGCCGAGGAGAGGGCTACATGTGCTAAGGACAAAACCATGAATAATGAAGCACCGTGGCGGACTGCTGGCCAAAGAGCATGCTGGGAGAAGCAGGGAGCGGGCACCCTGGCATGCGCTGGGCAGAAAAACACAACACAGGTGCTGAGACAAGGCCAAAGCAGCAGCTAATGTCCTGACAATGTTGACGATCACTGGCAGAGTGTGTTACTCTGAGCAAACATGCAAATAACACCTATTTCTCGCTAATACTCACTTAAAATATAGTGTCTACACTAGTGGCTACTTAATTAATCATCCGATGTAAGATTTGTAAAATCAATCATTGGACAATTAAATAAGAAATTGGAGCAACAGATGCATAAAGTTCTGCAACCTCTAAAAATTGGCAGTATTTCAACAATTTTGGCCATTAGTGTAGTGTTGTGGGGACGCTATATTAGGTCACTCCTGCCTTCAGTCATTAGACTGTACCACTAGTCACCCTATGGCGGGGGGAGCTGTCTGAATGGACAATTACTGCGTAATTCTGTGCAATAATTTTATATGACATTCTTTGCTGTTTCTAATTTGCTGTTGCTGTTTATTGTGTCTATTATTTATTGTTACTCTCTAAATGCCTTTTTACTACCAAAATGTGTGTGTTCAGCTACTGTAAGCCTGTAATTTCCTTCAGGATTCCTAAGGTATCTGTTTATGACTTTACAACCATCCACTCAAGAATGTGGGTCTTGGTGAACTCAGGGGTACAGGGCAGACAGGATCTTATAGATTGGGCTCATTTTATTGTTTGAGTATTACAGACAGCACCCTTGTCCTACATTCATACTCTACACCATGAACTGAACATTTGAGGGCCAGAAAAAATGTGTGTTACAGAAGAGGGGGGAGTATTCCTGTTCCAGATCTGGGAACATCATTGACGAAGGAGGAGGAATCATAGCAGAAACGTCATATATAGTACATCAAATAATAAATTGAAGTGTCTAGCAGCTAAACAGGCATTGGAAGTTCACCTTAGTTTTCTGAGGCTGGTGGTTGAGGCTTGATTAGGATCCTTCTATGCTGATAACAGCTGTGACAACCCCCACCCCACCCAGAGCAAGCTCTGAATGCTCCCACATCGCATGGATTCCCATAGGAGCCTTCAGCTCAGTAGCATGGCCAACAGGCGGACAGCAGCGGTGACACCAAGTGCACGTCACACAGTGTCCGATAGCTATGTGAGGAGACCACCTCCAGTTCATCACGCATACCCCCCTGCAGGAACAACCTTTGCCTACTTAAAAAGCCCACATAGCCCATAAACGCCATCATCTTAGAAATTTATCTAATCAAGAAGCCAGAGTTGAAACCAAGAGGGCTTGTGCATCCTTTGGAATGTTATGTAAAAAAGCCTCTCTTCGGACAGCACTGATAGAGAAGGTCACTGAAACTAACTGAGGTATACAGCTGACCTGTCCTTACTAAACTCACAAAATAACACATGAGCTTTATCCTCAAACACAGGATGTTTAAAAAGTAATTTAAAGAACCGTTTAATGATGGGCCACGTGACTGCATAGTATATTCTCCATAGTATGGTAAATGATGTGGTCGTCTCCTCCTCCTTCCCTCTGAGAGACATCAACCACAGTCTGGCTCTCTTGCTAATTAGGACTAATGAAAAAGACTCATTCATTTCACCACCGAAACTGACCAGGCTTGGTATCGACAATGATAAATGCTGTAAGTACCAAAAATGCCGGGATTTTACAGAACTGAGTTAGACAGTCTCTTCAGTTCCTAAAGTTTGATTTTTGTCCAATTAAATTATAATATTCTAATTGCATAGTTATGCTGATCGCTTGAAGAGATGATGGAGCCTCTGCAGTTGCAGCAAACAGCTGCTCGGTTTGGGACAGTTGCTGCATGAACTCGCTGGCTGACACGTCACCACGCATTTCCTTCAGCTCACTGCAGTCTGCTGTGAACTAACTCCTGTCCCCGAGTAACACATTCATCGTCGAATAGCCTGGCGTTCCTGTGATTTTGTCTTTATATAAAGCGTGTCCTTACAAGCTGTTAAGTGCAGCTTCAGGGATCTCAGTCTGGTAAATAACAATGAGCCTTTACTGCATCGACCTGCAGTAGCGTCCTTTGAAACATATTATATCTGTATATGTTTGGAGCACATGTAATGGCTTATAATTTAATTAATCACTGTATTATTCCAGAATCAATAAATGTCAGTTGCACGCCTCTCAAAGGAAACAGTTTCACAATACTTTGCACAATAAGGTGAAAAGCTGCATGGATTCTGAATTTTGATGGGATCCAGACACCATGTGAGAGCAGCAGAAATGCTGAAACACTAATAGCGGCTACAGAGCAGAATTCACAGCTGAACAAATGGCAGAAACGCCTGCCAGTCGCCAACCCCCCCCCCCCC
>JAODJU010000062.1:17262266-17277266 GCA_026776725.1 Gnathonemus echidnorhynchus | reverse complement strand
ACTGCCATTCCTCTCCCCCAGTGGCACGGTGGCGCGGCAACCAGCACAGTCATCGGAGATGTCATAGGCCAGAAGCCAAGTGCTACACAGCTAGCCAGGTCTATAACTGGCCCTGGGCAAACCAGCAGACTCATCCCTTCCAGGAATGCAGTAAATGATGCCAACTGTAACAGTAAACATGTAGCACACGATCCGCTAAACAGCAAGACATGTAGGACATGAGTCTGAATCAGCCCCCAGCAGAACATAATGACGTGCACGGCCCCAAATCCTGTCTCGTAAACCTTCAGCTTTCCTTCTGTGAATCTTATCAAAGGCTCCGAGAGCCAGCTCCGAACAGGAAGCAACAGCCTTGTCAACATGCTAACACTCCACTACAGAAACTCTGAGTCACAGATGGCAAAACGTGCAATCTGGATACAAGAATTGTAAGTTCAAACAAAACATCAGCCTCCAGAAGCTTGTTTACAAGGAACAGACCTGGATGCTTTACTCAGGAACAGTGTTTTGTAGGTACTTTTGAGACAAAATTTAACAATTACCAGGAATACACTCTGAGGAAAAGCAAATACAATACAAAAAAGCTAATCCTAAAATCATATTTTCAATTATTCCTAAAAATCCCCATATAACGTGTCCCATTCTACTAAAAGCTAAAATGTACATTTAATTACCTTCTTAAATATGTGTAAATTTCACGCACAATTGTTCCATAAAAAAACATAAAAAGACTAAAACTGGCGATTAGCAAGAGCCCTCACTTATAAAGTGTAACTGTCACGTTTTCGTCATATACAGTATAACCGCTGGGTTACTGAGGAGGAGTCCACCCCCGCGGCGAACGTCGCTAATCTTTTGTCGCACGGATTTGCAATACAAAAAGTAGCCTGTGTAGACACAAATACCCTACAATAACAAAAGAAAATGCAGGACATTAAAGGAAACACTGCGCCCGTGCATGCTTGCCATTTTGATGGCCGTTATTTAAGAAAGCGTTACCGACAGGACAAAGTTGGACAGGACAAAGAAGGGTCGCCTTGCCAGGATTACTACGTATTACACGTACCATCCATTCAGCACGGCGAGCAGGAGTCCCGCAAAAGCCAGCTGCGAACCTGTTCACTGCAAACACTTACCGAGCGGAGAGAAGGGCTGCTGTAACCGATCGCCGGCTGTCTGCCGCATAGTCCCGATTCGTCAAAGCGGTCCTGTTGCGGATCCGAGTGGACAGGACCCAGACCGCTTCGGCGGTTCTGAAACGGACAGCTCCCCGGGGCTCAGTCACCGAGCCTGTCCGTCGCACACGCTCCCGACGCTGGGCCGTGAGCGAGCATGCCCAGGGCTCCTCCTCCCATTCGAGCACCGTAACTTACACCAAGAGTTACATTGATTAACCGCAGCCAAGATCCGAAGCGATCAGCAGGACTGCCTCTGAAGCACCGGATACATCACCGAGCATCAAAAAACCGTTTGGCTGTATAAAAGACAATATAACTGCTAAGCAGCCTATACGATCCGGCAGGGTCACCCAAGCACACCACACGTAGACTAGAAATTATGAATTAGAAACACGCATGGCTGACTTGTCACACTAATTATACTTAAAGCCACCAAACGGAGAAATGCTTGCTATCCCCCCCACCCCACCCCACCCCCAATTTGCCCCTTGAGACTTAACAGACAGCATTTTATCTCTCTTCCCCCCCTGTTTCATGGGGACATGCATTTGGGACACGTGGGTCATAATTATACTCTAACCATAGGGTATTAAGACACCCAAATAAGTATTGACACAACTAAGGAAGATGGCTTTAATCTCTTAACTGGTCATTTCAGGGATTGGTTTTGTTGGTTCATTCTGACTGTAAAGCATCTGAGCTACAGGACTTACTATTGAGAAGGTTTCACTGCCAGTATTAATGTCATTCAATTATTAGGTCTGACAAAAGGATAAAACCAGGAGGTTGACAGAGAGGCTCTCCTGCTGGCTGTGAGGATGCATCTCTCGGACAGAAGCTGAATAGGAGATGTGTAACGGAAAAGGAAACAGATAAGATAGGAGATTTATGGAAATTTGCAAGGAGGCAACATTCAAAAACAGGAAAGCTTGACTCTGAAAAAGAAATACAACATTATCAATATCGTGTGTTGTGAGAAAACATGAACATGGAAAATGTAAATATACATTAAATCTACAAATAGCCAAAACACAAACAATCTGACTTCCTGGCATACAGAATATTTGTAGACACGTGTTTAAAGAAAAAAAACACAGGAGAATAAAAATAATAAAATGAGTTTAGGATAAAAGGCATTCTGTCAATAAAGAAGCTGGCACATCCCAAAGGAAAAGCTGAATTTAGTCAGTGTAAGCCCACATACCAAATGGCACGTCTCTCTGCTGACCGGTGTGAGAGAGAGTGGAAGTGAAAGGTGGGGAGCAGCATCCATCCATCCATCCATTAACTTCCATTTGTCCGGGGTTCAGGTCGCGGAGGTAGCAGCTTCAGGAGAGACACCCAGACCTCCCTCTTCCCAGCTAACTCTACCAGCTCTTCGGGGGGGATGCCGAGGCGTTCCCAGGCCAGCCGAGAGATATAATCCCTCCAGCGAGTCCTGGGTCTGCCCCGGGGCCTCCTGCCTGTAGGACATGCATGGAAAACCACTCTGGGTAGCCGCCCAGGAGGCATCCGCTCCAGATGTTCAAACAACCTCAACTGGCTCCTTTCGACGTGGAGAAGCAGCGGTTCTACTCTGAGACTCTCCCGGATATCCAAACTTCTCACCTTATCCCTAAGGGAGAGCCCAGACACCCTGCGGAGAAACCTCATTTCGGCCGCTTGTATTCACAATCTCATTCTTTCGGTCATTACCCATAGCTTATGACCATAGGTGAGGGTAGGGACAAAGATGGACTAATAGATCAGGAGCTTTGCTTTCCGGCTCAGTTCTTTCTTAACCACGACGAACCGCAGTTAAGCACCTGCAAAACTGCAGATGCTGCTACGATTCGTCTGTCCAGCTCTCAATCTCGCCTACCCTCACTCATGAACAAGACCCCGAGATACTTGAACTCCTCCACTTGAGGCAGTACCTCCTCCCTGATCTGAAGAGGGCAATCCACCTGTTTCCGGCTGAGAACCATGGTCTCGGACTTGGAGGTGCTAATCCTCATCTCCGCCGCTTCGCACTCGGCTGGGAACCGCCCCAGAGCACACTGGAGATCCCCAGCAGATGAAGCCAACATGACGACATCGTCCGCAAAAAGCAGCAAGGCAATCCTGAGGCCATCAAACTGGACACCCTCAACACCCTGGCTGCAGTTAGAAATCCTGTCAATAAATATTATTAACAGGACTGATGACAAAGGGCAGCCCTGGCGGAGCCCAACCTGCACTGGGAACACGTCCAACTTATTACCGGCAATGCGGACCAAGCTTCTGCTCTGTTCATACAGGGACCAAATCACCCACAACAGTGGACCCCGGATCCCATACTCCGGGGTCCATAACCCGGTCGTAAGCCTTTTCCAAGTCCACAAAACACATGTAGACTGGATAGGCAAACTCCCAGGCCTCCTCCAGTACCCTTGCAAGGGTGTAAAGCTGGTCCAGTGTTCCACAGCCAGGATGAAAACCGCATTGTTCCTCCTGAATCCGACATTTGACTATCGATCTCACCCTCCTCTCCAGTACCCCGGAATAGACTTTCCCAGGAAGGCTGAGAAGTGTAGTCCCCCTGTAGTTGGAACACACCCTCCGGTCCCCCTTCTTAAATAAGGGGACCACCACCCTGGCCTGCCAATCAAGCGGTGCTACCCTGACCTCCACGCCCAGCAGCCGTGACCTTTATTTGTCAGCGGCTGTCAATGGGCATGTGTAGCATCAGACCGCAGAGGAAATAATTCCCTGACAGGAAGTAGTAAAAAAAAAACATATTAAATGCCTGCGTTGCATCTTCCAATCAGATCATACAGAAACACACCACCCTAACAGAGACAAAAAGACAAAAGAATATAATATTTAACCATTTTTAGATTATCTTTTTATGAGAAACAAAAGCATCCTAATCTGCAAGAACTATACAGCAGATGGATCAAGCCTCTGAGCTACTGTCTGTGGCAGGGTACCAGATAAGGTAAGTATTGCAGCTTCACAAGCACTGTAAAGTCGGGGCAGTCTTTAGTTTATTTCAGCAAATCACATGTGTCTGTCTGTTGATCTGCCTGGTTCTCAAGTCTAAGGCACCCTGTGGAAGGTTTCTGTGGAGTGAAAGATAAAGTTAGATATTTGAGTGTTGACCAGACTGAATGTTCATGTGAAGAACTGGAGGCACCTTTTAAGGGCTTAGTGCCAGCACTGCCTTCTCCATGTGATGAGCATTTTCCAGTCACAAAGGACTTTTCTGAGCCTCGATTTCTTCTCCTTATTGGGCTGTTCTACATCTATGGTGCAAGATGTCCTCGGCAGGCAGTCAAGAGGAATGGCTCACACTGTCTCTGGTTCCCCTTAAATTATAGGTCGGGTCATAAATACTCTGCTGAGCTGAATATGAAATCCAAACAAGAAAACCTTAAAAATGAAGCCTAAATCAGTTCAAAAGCTCTGCTTACAACATTGTGGCATGTTATCACCTTTAGTGGTGGGGGGCCCCAGGACATGTTACAGTCCGAGTTTGACCACTGCCCGTGACAGAGTAACCTGTATCATCTCTGAGGCCAAGGTGCATAAAGGTTCAGCATCTGCTGAAAGACCAGGACTGAGTTTTAATCCCAGTCCAGCCCTGGTCTGTAGTACAGCTTTTACTGTCCTAAACACTTTACAAGCTGAACAATAAAATAATAGATAAAGATAATTATCCATCTATCCATCCTTAAAATGCTTTTCAAGTACAATGAATCAGCTATAAGGACAGGGACATGTTGGGGCTGAGGATGCCTGAACATTTGCCCCTATAACCCAAGCAAGTGCACCCTTTTGGGGTCCTGAGCAGGAGCATCAGAGGGGCATGGATGCCCTGACCGATTCAGGAGGCCCTTGAATACGTAAAATTATATCATTATATAAGGTAGGGGGGGGGGGGCAAGGTAACATTTTGTCAGGGGGCTCAGAATGTCCAGCTACTGCCCTGCGCTGAGTGCAGCTTTTCCATCGCCGCCCGGGACCCTGTATAAGAACCATCATTGGCGTTTGGCCTACACTGTCAGAAAAAAAGAGTACCAATTTGTAACTTTGCTTGTCACACACAAAATTCTGAATTTTCCTCTCAGGAACTTGCAGTCACACCACAAACTCCAGAAGCACAGCCATCAGCCAGGAAGTAACCTCAAATGCATGTGAGCTCATTCACCATGAGGGGCTCCAGAGTACTCCAGGGACTCCAGCCCAGATCAGGAAGTCTGGTCCCAGAGCCTATGTTGTGTATGGAAGCAGGAAGCAGGCCTAATAAAGAGGCCCTCCCCTGTCAGAAAATTCCACATTCTCAAAGACAGTGTCCATTGCCAAGGACTGGTCTATCTGAGTAGCTCCCCTTCATGCCTGATACCCAGCTGTTGCTGTACCTGACCCTTGTCTTTCACCATGCAGATGGTGAGCCTATATGAAGGCTGCAGCTAGCACCAGTTTAATTCAGTCTGACTGTAGGGGTGGGTGCCGGTAACCCTAGAGCATTTGGCAGAATTTACATCTTTAACCGATCGTGACCACGAGATCATAGTGCTGCAAAACACCACGTAAAACGGTCGGTGAGGTTTCTTACAAAATCTTCCCTTTTACCACTAGATGGCAGCACCTCCCTGTTATGTTGAGATGCCTCTGATTGTGTCATCATTTTTTTATTTATTCATGTACTTAGAAGATGCTTTTGCCCAAGTTGTGTACAAGTAAGGAAAGCCTGCAGTGAAAAGAGCAAGGTCAGATTGTGTCTAGCGTCCCGAAGCAGCTGGGAGGACTTTTCTCAAGGGTCCAATGGCGATATGATTACTGTATTTTCAGACACGGGAACAGATCCCTTACTCATAAAGCCCCATACCACCAAGTGTCAGTTACCTTTACCTCATAAACAATATACATCCTTTCAGGAGTACAAAAATCTCACAAAATCTATATCCCTAACTCATACTGAAGAATAGTTTTTCCCATTTTAGAGAGCATCTGAGAACACTTTAACAGATTAAAGTGGCAAAATAACGTAAAATGCGCAAACACAAAAGGAAAAAAAAGCTCTTTGCAGATGATTATGCCCACGCTGGCTGTACCTTTTCAGCTATTCCCAGCAGTCTTTGTTCCTGGTCACCATGAGAAGTGCTGATTTACATCAAGAAATTTCATCCTTATCCCGAAACACATTTATCTCTCAAAACCAAGATATACAACAGTCACACAGCCTACAATGAATGCGGTAAATATTGGATTTGAATACGTATGCGACTCACTGGAATCAATTAAGAAGCCAGATATGTAGCCATTTATGAGAACTGGGAGCATTATGTTCCAATAAGCCAGAAATATCTTAATCAGTACGGTTGAAAGAGAGCAGGCAAAGTTACCAGATACTAATCTTGAAGATCTACTTGGACATGCGTTAAACTCCCCGTACGCACCAGGAAATCACGCTTGAATTAATGTGAAATCATCTGCTTGAGAATGCAAATAAATAGTAGGCAAATGTCACAAGTTTCCCGTGTGGAAAACGTCAAAAGCTGGTAAAAACAAACTAAGTAAACATTTTACAATTGCTTATTCTAATCAGTGTTTCGGGCTAATAAAATTAAATGATTAATATTCTAATTTAAAATAACGTGTTTAGGTACATTGATTGGTGCATATAAGACGGGTGACGGGTAAAAACTGCATAATCCTGACTGGATATATTTTAAATAAGCATTTTCTTGAGTCCGATCTAAGCTCTGCTCATTGAGACAATCGACAATTGAAACTCAGACTCCAAACACGTTTTAATCACCTCTATTAGCTTAAAAGAGTGGCCGCCCTGTGAGTGGGGGTGGTTTTTTTTTTTTTTTTTGTAGTTGATCTAGGGAGTTTTGGCATTACTTCTCATCTGCGCTGTGTATTACGGTAGTGTTTGAGCTGGCGTTGTTTTTTAAAAATAATAATAATAATAATAATAAAAAATTTAAAATGAATGTAACAGAGTACGACTTCGAGCGGCAGTTTGATGAACGAAAAGCTATTGAATGGATGCAGGAAAACTGGTGAGTTTAAAAAAAAAAAAAAAAAAAAAAAACTTAAAGGCGTGCTACTACGTTGCATAGGGCCAGTCTTGCCCGTCGTGTCCAGGAACACGATAAGTGTGTTTGTGTGGTAGGGGCCTGTTTATTCTTTTCCCCTCCATCCACTTCATAGGGGTTTGCGTGTGCCGTTCTGCTTTTTAATCTTGCATATTTAATAAAGCTTTAAATGTCATTAATCTCTTACAACCAGAAAGGCAACCAAGCTTCATGACCTTTAAAGAATGGAAGCAAAAGTGGCCAAACTGGAATAATCCCATGCTTGTCCACTGGTTACAATGATTCTCAAACTTTGACTGAG
Organism: Gnathonemus echidnorhynchus; assembly: GCA_026776725.1. NCBI lineage: Eukaryota > Metazoa > Chordata > Actinopteri > Osteoglossiformes > Mormyridae > Gnathonemus > Gnathonemus echidnorhynchus. The sequence continues at coordinate 17,269,716 of JAODJU010000062.1, read as the reverse complement.
GAAACTTTTCTCTGTCTGCATTACTGATCCACAAGAAGCTCTAACAAACCTGAAAGCCAAAGGATCTGCTCCACTGTAGGTGCATGTAGGTCTAGTCACAGCGAAAGATTCCATCGTCAAACTGTTTGAGCTGCCGCTTTCACTAGGGCTCCTTGAAATTCAAAGAATGTCCCAAGAGTAGGCAACCCTGATCCTGGAGTTCCAGTATCCAGCAAATTTTCTATCCTACCTGATGAGTTGCTATCTGCCTGCAATCAGGTGGTTCATAAGACAAGCTGCTGGATCAAACTAATCCCCCCCAGTAGACTGTGGTAAATGGCTGCTATACCAGCTGCAAGCTCTTGAGATATAAACAAAGCCCTGTCTAATGGTAAGAAGGTGCTGGCACTTTGGCTACCTTGTGCTCATTCATTGTGTGGTGGAAGAGGTCTTCCACTCCTGCTGCTGCATCTCCACCTTACCCGTGTCTATGCTGTAATGGTCCTGTAACAAAGGGCTTTTGGTACAATACAAGTGGTTTCTGAGGATGTTAATGAAGGTGTCATGGTTTTTGTTCCAAGCGTAACTGTGCTGTTCCCTGGCTTAAATGTTTATCGCAGTGACTCTTAACCTTAACTGGCTGATGCAGGTTGTTGTTTGGCAGGAGCCAGTCATTCATGTTCTGTGGCCTGTATGCCACACTCGTCTTTGCTGGACGGCACTTCATGAGGGGCAGGCAGAAGCTGGAGCTTCGGCAACCCCTTGTGCTCTGGTCCCTCAGCTTGGCCGTCTTCAGGTGAGAGCCACGGGCTGCTGATTTGGTTGTTTGTGACTCATAACATGACCACAATGACAAAGCATGTCAATGCCCCCTCAATCCTTGTATCTTCCAAAACATGCTAATTAACATGGAAATGTGTGGTTGGTCAACCTGGGTGAAACTACTTTTCGGGCTCTTCAGATGAGTCAAAGTTAAATGGGAGATTAAGTAGCATGAGGGTGAAATGCACTGAAACTACAATCCCCTGAATTGGTTTCTGTACCTTGGGGTGCAAGTTGAAAACAGTGCCTGAATAGCCTGTTGGCTGAAATGGTTCAACAAGGCTGAGTAGTTTGCTGAGGAGTACAGCAATATCCTACTAAAGTAATCTGAGCACTGAGGAGCACCGCAGTAACCCTGCTGCAGTGAATTCATATCCCCTGTCCTGCACAGTTTTGGGTCCTGTATTTTAAGGCTATTGGTTTCTGTAGGGGGCAGGGTGCTGATCAGCTTAATTTGACAGGTGTAAAGGCAAATGGGTGCATGATAAGACTCAGACCATAGATTGAGTTCTGTAGAACAGTCCAGTGTCTCATGAGAAATTTGCCCTGAGGTGAGATTCTGTCTTAAGTTATGCTGTACATGTGATGTACTGACTTTGGAATCTCGACTTGCCACAGTATCATTGGAGCTGTGCGGACTGGATGGTACATGCTGCACATCCTCACCACCCATGGTTTTAAGCAGTCTGTCTGTGACCAGAGCTTCTACAGCGGACCAGTGAGCAAGTTCTGGGCATATGCATTTGTCCTGAGCAAGGCACCAGAGCTGGGTATGTTGATGGAGACCAGACTGAGCAAGCACAACTACAGAAGTAGAAGTACAGTAACAATTCTGCTTTGCATCAGGTTGTTTAGTGGTGGGGGATGTAACTTATCACTGTTTCGAATTGGCTCCACAATCAGCATCTGAGTTATCACAGGTATTGTGATACAGCACTAATACTATGATAATGGTACAAAGCAATGGGTTCCTATCATGTTATGCCTGTGCTCAGGGGCTGCTACAGTACTACAACAAACGGACCAGTGTGACAGCAATTTCAGCCTGCATAACATCTCCATGCTTTAACAATATCGCTGGACTGCCAAATGTTGCACTCAGTTGTAGGCGGGTCAGCTGCACTGTCAAAGAACAGGCCCAAGTTATAAATGTTCATTTTGTACTCAACTTCAGTATTTTAAAAAGCAGGTATGAGTTTTATGTTTATGTACGGTATTTCATGTACTATTAAGGCTACAAGCAGAGTTTCTTGTAAGGAAAAGACTGATTCAGTAGTTTAAATGTTTTTAACAATTTAATCTGGCTGGTAGAGTTTGAGAGCGAAAAATTCCATTGGATTGTAATTCTAACCAAAATATGTAACATTTTGTCCATATTGGTAATCCCAGTGGTTTTACTTTGAGCAGCTAAATATGGATTGGGGAAACACTCCTCTTAGCTGGAATATGTCCCCTGTTTTAAAAGGGATAATGAATATGGAATGACTTGATGTCATGAAATACCTGTTTGTTCCACAAGCCCTCTGTTCTTTGCAGGAGACACCATGTTCATCATCCTGCGTAAGCAGCGCCTTCTCTTCCTGCACTGGTACCACCACATCACTGTCCTCCTCTACTCATGGTACTCCTATAAGGACCAGGTGGCAGGTGGGGGCTGGTTCATGACCATGAATTTCCTGGTGCACGCCCTCATGTACAGCTACTATGCAGTACGGGCAGCTGGTCTGCGTGTGCCCCGGCCCTGCGCCATGGTCATCACTGCTGCCCAGATCATGCAGATGGCTATGGGACTGACTGTTAGCTACTTGGTCTATCGCTGGATGCAGGTGGATCACTGCCCCTCCTACCTGGACAACATTGTGTGGGCCTCCCTCATGTACCTCAGCTATCTGCTCCTCTTCTCCTCCTTTTTCTACGAGTCTTACCTCAAGCGCAGAAGTGGCAAATGCTCAAAGGCAGACTAGGCTTACTGAGCTTTGCAAGCTTCCTCTCTGCTTGGAGTCTGCAAGTGTAGCACTGCAGATTTCTTTAAGTAGTTTATGGACTTTCCTAAGAGGCAAGCAGCTCAACTGTCTGAATTTGACTGAACTTTAGTTATAGGTGAGTTTAATTTTCAACCAGTTAATCAGGAGGGCTTTTACATCGTAGCCCATCAAGTCTTTTTAATGGTCACGTAAAACAAGTCTGATATGTGGACTCACTTAAAAGCATAGACGACCTGGTTGGAGTTGGTCTTCATGTGATTTGTGACAAAGGCTTTTCCACAAATTGGCACCCAGCTGAGTTCATGGTAGCACAGGGGCTTTAAGTCTAGTGAAGTGGGCTTTTTTTTTTTTTTTTTGTGGATATGGATCAACGTCTGTCCTCACTGTTGTGCTATCGAAGATGTGGAGGGGCAAAATTACCTTTTGACAGTCTTCATGGCTAAATCTGTTTGAAATGAGATTGCCCCTTGTAGTAAATGTGCAGTGAGCAGCTTCTCAGTTCCCTTACAGTATGTGTGGCCCTAGTTTAAAGTTCCATGAGGGATGGGCACTGTGGGTTTCAGGGTGTGCTGTATTTGGTTACCTGTCATCTGGCTATAGTAATGGCGTTCTGGCTAATGGGGCAGAGAAGCTCCTCCCCTGGGTTTCTGATTTGAATGCGTTGAAGTTCAATTGCACAGTGACCTACACTTCACCTTGTGATTATAGATGTGCTGTTGGCAGTAGTTCACTATGATTCAGGCTGCATGCAGGGAGCCTCCTTCTCTGTTCAGATAAAGTGCAAGTTTCCTGGGGAAATGTGTGTGTATCAGACCCAGTTCCTGCAGATGTACAGCAGGAGTCAGGATATAGTTTGAAGGAGGCTATGAGTTGCTGTTGAATGATATATCGGTGTTACGATGGCCCAGTGTCCTACTGGTTACTGAGCATGATCAAACATGAGCATTGCTAGATTTTAAGCCAGTGGTGGAATCATTGGAGTAAAACTGGTTTGCTGCTTTTTGGCTTAAGCCAGACAGTGACTGTAACAAGCCCTGTCTTATTTAATGTATGTGTCACTGTCTGACCATGTGATCATGCTGCTTTCTGCCAGTAGTTGTACAGTAAAACATGGCAAACTGTTCCACATGGATTTGTCCATTCTGTTAATTGATGTAAATATAACTTGGTGCTGTCCTGCATGTATCAACTATTAAAATGTACAAACATGATGTTCCTAAGATTATGTAACCTTCTGAAATTGTATGCATGCCCCCCACCCCCCGCTTTCCTTTCAAAGGTGGTATTTGCTATGTTCATGGTGTATGGCCTGAATAGAAAGCAACTGTGCTGTTAATTGTCCGTCTTTTAAATTTTGTTAAATAAATTTTTTATATGTATGAAGTGTTCGTTCAAATCGACAGGTCTCTAGAATTCCAAGTTTTGCAATGTTCATAAATTTTTCTCCACAAGATGGGGGTGAAGAGCTAAGAATCTCTTAATCCTGTAGACCAGGGGTCTCAAACTACTGGGCTACAGTACATCCACCCTGTGAGTTTCATATGGCCTGCAATATATTTATTTTACTACTTTAATCTGGCCCTCAAATCAGCCTTTATACTAGAGATGAAATGGTTACTGGTTTCATGGTAAAATTCCTAACGTTAAGTATTTTTAAATTTTAATTCATAAAACTGTTGTTCATTACCATGCTTTGAAAAAGTTCTCCAGCATCAACCAAAGGTGTAGCAGCAGGTCTCTAGGATGCATCATGGGTGGGTTTTGTCAGTAAAACATGGTAGAAGGCAGTTAAAGCACTGGAGATTCCTCAGCCTTTTAAGAGGACCAAGTCTGGTGTGGTCATATCTTTGATCCCCACCACCCACTACTTTATAGCAAATGCCAAGTAAGTTAACATTTAGCTCAATACATGATGTTTCAACGGGGGGGGGGGATGTCATGGCTTGTCTAACTTGCTAATAGTTTACATTGACAAAGTGTAAAGTTCAGTGTTACCACCTCTTGTAAAAACATTTTTCAGTGATGTAATGGAGATGGCATTTCTGCTGCAGCTAGCTGAATATTAATTTGCTAAAAATTAATTCCATGTGTCTGTATATGTATTCTTGAAACGGGTTAGACCAGTTTCCTTTTTGGATTTTCCAGCATTACTACCATGAGACAGCATTATTTGTACTGGAAGTTCAGTAGTTGAACAATTAGGAGATACGGTTTTCATAGGTACTGGCTGTTGCTTTCATGTTTATGCAAAGTGCATAGCGCTGCTAATTTGTGGTTTAGTATACAATTTGGTGAAATGATTGCAGTTTGTATCGGTACTTGGAACATTTTAATCATACCCTGAATGCTGATGAGCATACTTCATATGGAGCTTAGACTTACAGTGCAGCCTTGACTTCAAAGTTTAAAATGCATACGGAAACCCAGACATGATTGCACAATTTCTGAAAGTTACTGTCTGTCTTGCTAGAATTGTGAAACGGCACAACTGAACTTCAGGAAATCAAAATGCAGATCCAGGCTGTCGGTTGGCCATGTTCAGTGTCATCTCCTTCAGTGCTCACGTGGCCCCCATGTAATTTGAGTTTGAGACCCCTGTTGTAGACATCCTGGATTTCCATGATGGACTGCAGCATGTGAGCCTGACCGCTGTCAGACTGTAGGGGCCTTCTGGCCCATTTCGTTCCAACTCTTCCACAGCAGTAGGCCTTTGCTCTTGACTAGGGCCACCAGGAAGCGGGGCAGCCAGAAGCCGTAGATTTGGCCAACACCATCGTTGTGGCCCATGGCCATCAGCATAGTCATGCTGCCTGTCAAAAACACACCCAGCATTCAGTATTGCAATAGTTTGGTATTTAATCAATAAAAGCATCTGGACTGGTAGCATTTGTCTATGGTTTGTTATTAAAGCTGACAGACTACTGAGGCACCGGAAAATCAGGAATCGGGCGGGGCAGTCACCTGGTTGGTAGGTAGTGAGCGGCTTGCCGGTCAGGCTGTTGACAATGTTGTTGACAGCCACACGTGCGTGCAGGCCCGCGTGGTATGCCATCTTGGACTCATCAATGTCTGCGCAGTCTCCTATCACATAGAGGTTGCTGAAGCCCGCCAGCTGCAGGTGCTCGTTAACTCTGAGGGTCCCATTTTCTGTCATAAACTCGCCTGGAGGGGAGGCATGGTTGGTATTTCTCAATAAGACTGACTAGATCAGGGGTCACCAACATGGTGCCCACGGGCACCAGGATGCCCCCAAGGACCACATGCGTCGCCCACAGACCTGTTCTAAAAAATAGCACAACTCACCAGTGAGCAGCATCTGAAACTTAAGAATAGCAACAGGATAAAATTCTTTAATCACATTTACATTTGTAAAGATTTGAAAATGACAATATCTAAAAAAAAGCATTTAAAACATGTTTTATACATGAAGTTTTTATAAGTTTAGGAGGGTGTTTCAAACTGGTAGCCCTTCGTATGGCTAAGTACCCATGAAGCAGCTCTGTTTCAAAGAGGTTGGTGACCCCTGGACTAGATAATGGCACAGATAACTGAACTGAAGTGACTACATTCCTAGGATAACTCTAAAGGCACTGGTAACAGCCAGTCATGGCGGAAGAGAAAATGGGACACTTGCATTTTGAGTTTTCACGTAGTGATTTGTGCCACAGGGCAGCATGGTGGCACCTCCTGGGTTACTGGCTCGTGTGTGGAGCTTACATAGCCATCCCCTATGTCTGATTTCCTCTTACAGTGAACAGGCACACAGTTAGATGTCTGAATTGCCTCTTGCATGTGACTGCATATAAGCAATGGATTCTCTGACAGACTGTCACTGCACACAGGGTGTCCCTTGTCTTTCCTAAAATAGGCATCAGGTCCCCCCAGACCCTGAACAGGATCAGCAGTTAGGGAAGTCATTAGATGGTGATAGATAGACCGCAGAGTCTATACTTCATCCTTTCTGAGAATATGTCAAATGCCACACTAAAGGTCCATAACACACACACACACTTGTCCAATTGCTTACCTAGTGTGGATCTGTAAGCTTTGGTGTTGATCTTGCTCCCCGTGCAGCAAATGACAATGTCACTTGTGAGCACTGTCCCTTTGTCAGTCAGGATTTTCATATCCTTCTGGGTTTTGTTCAATTGCAGGTCAGAAAGGTTCAACACTTTCTCTCCTGAGCCCAGAACATAATGAGAGAAGATACTGAAAGGTGTGTTAATTCATAAAAAAAAAAAAAAAAAATTACAAGTCCCTTTTAGTTTTAACTGACACAGGTGACTGCACAGAATAGTATTTCAAAGGCAAGCAAAAAGTTAATCATGCTTTTTAAAATCATATTATGGTTCCTGTGAACAAACATAAGCAAGTTTCACATTCTGGGAGCTGATACGTGTCAGTAAAAAAAAAATAATAAATAGCCCCTCTCCTAGCAACAGCCATACTGGTTGTCCTACATAAGAACTTTACAAACGAGAAGAGGCCATTCGGCCCATCAAGCTTGTTTGGGAAGAACTTAGTAGCTCAGAGTTGTTAAATCTCATCTAGCTCTGATTTAAAGGAACCCAGGGTTTTAGCTTCTGCTACACTAGCAGGAAGACTATTCCATACTCTACACGCTGTGTAAAGAAGTGCTTTCTCAAATTCATTTTAAAATGTTC
>JAODJU010000062.1:17234603-17247012 GCA_026776725.1 Gnathonemus echidnorhynchus | reverse complement strand
TCATCTATTTAGGAGTCTGATTGTAGTGGGGAAGAAAGAGTTGTTTAGCCGGGATGTTCTAGATTTCACACTTCTGATTCTGATTCTGTAATTGCAGTCAAAAAGGGGACAGAGACTTCTATTTATATTTTATTCATATGAGCTGTAACATATTTATATTTCATTATTAAATATGTCCAGCAGATCAATCTTTCGGTTTCACAGAATAAAAAAAAAATGGTTTAACATATTGCAGTAATAAGCGCTGGCAAGTTTTTCTGTCGGCCCTGGTGATATTAGACAAAAGTATATTAGTAATCGATCTAATTTTCCAATGCACAAATATGGAGACGCAAGCAAGATAAATGTATTTTTTAACCGTAACTGAAGTACAAAGATAGTTCCATCTGCTCAATTTTTGCTCCACTGGTCATTTCTTTTTTCTCCCCACTTTCACGTAAGTTAGTGCTGGTGCTTGCGGTCAAACGATCAGCATGATTCACTGTAGTCGCCTCCCTGGTGTTGTTCGAACAAAAAGTACCTAGTCTGGAATAGGTGCTAAAAAAGGGTTCCGGAACTGCCTCTAAGGAACTACAATCGGATTGAGTTCCTGTGGTGTGAACATGACAAAACTTCCTGGTTCAGGAAAAAGGTACTGGTTCCAGATAAAAGTTCCTGTGTTGTGAAAGCGCCTAATCAGTCCATGACTGTGATATGCTTGCAGGGATTGTGCCTCCCCGCTAATCAATTTAAATAAATTCAGATATACTCTTAGTGATTTTGTTCTGGATTTTGTTTACTAAGTTAAATATACATATGATAAGGGAATTGAGCAGAATTCCTGCTTATGTTACTGAATGTCTAAATCTGCAGATTTGCAGATACAGATAATGATTTGCAACTTATCCTAGACATTGACAGTTGAGAGCATAGGTGTAATGGCATAACTCAGATTTTCTGTTTGGTGGGGGCAGCCTCCATACATGGGGCAAGGGGGAATTTCCTGTGTCCAGCTAGGCATGAAATGGTCATGGGCACCAATGACTAACTTGAGCTGAACTGTTCGACCGGCTCATCTTGCTGTCCTGTTCTGTGACATTGATACATGCAGCTGAATTTTAATGGTGTTTGCTAAGCTGGTGAATGAACTAATGAACAAGTAGATGAATGCTTAATTTATAGCTATAGTTGTGTTGTTTGTCATTAGTAAGTTGTGTTTATTAGGTACAGCTGTTCAAATGTGGTTGTTTATTAGGATGGAGTGACTGTGAACTCTGCATGTCTACCTATTTTGTCAGCTGTGCCTGAGGAAGTGAAGCCTAAATTTGTCAAGGGTGCCAAGCGGTACGGGCGCCGCTCCAGGCCCGACAGACCCATTTCGGAGCTGACAGTCAACTCTGAGGAAACACCGTCCTTCAAAACGGACCAGGACAAGGCCCCCATCTCAGGTGTCCAGGGGACAGGGCTCAGGAGGTCTACCTCTCTGGAGAGTGTGGAGGTGAAGCGTGTGTGCGCAGTTCTTACTGTTATTATTGTCATTGTTAGTAAAGGTGGCTCATGAGTAGCTCCTCCATTGGTCAGGGTATCAGTCCCACCATCACTCTGTGCCTGGCGTTGTCATGCTCTCTGTCTCATGTTACTGAAGCAGGACAGTTACCTTGTGGCTGTGGTACTCCCCTTATATACTTTAGCAGAGATGCTGTAATCAGCCGGTCACACGTCCTCATGATGATGGATGAGCAAAGCATAAGCAATTCTAGACCTGATTTAGAGGGTATTTATTGTCTCAGCTACCCTGAAAAATAATTTTTCTAAAACAATATAGCAGTTTATCCCATATATTTGTATAAATTCTGTACCCCCTGCTCTGCAAAATGTGTTGTGGGGGACTCCCCTAAGGGCCAAATCCTAGACGTCCCTGGATGAAGGTAAGCAGGCTTTTACAGATCACTCCACTTAACTGATAGCTTGGAGTAAGTCAAGTATCATTTGTAGTCGTGTTAGGTTGGTTTATTTTTTGTATAACATGTTTAATCCCTGTTATGCAAACCACCCATATCACTATTACAGCCCGATAGATTATACTGGTTTTCAGTTGGTGCACCTCATGAATGCCACTGTGCCAAACCTGCACCCTCTACCGGGGTGCAAAAAGCCCAGCTAGTAGTTAATGCTTACAGCACTGTGTTGCATATATAAGAAATTGTGAAGCTCTGAGGTGAATAGTGAGTTGTGTCTCTGCCTATGGGAGGGGCTCTCATGAGGTCAGATCAGTGAGATGCATTGTGGGGATCAGAAACTGTACTGTACTGTCACATTGAAGCATGAATGGGATGTGCCATGGAGGGACTGTTATTTAAATGATTAATCTGTGTTAATAAGTGTAAGGTTTTTGTTTCATGTAGTTCACTTATGTGGACAGGCTGCTTTTTAAAGAATATTCATGTTTTTAAATGACTATTCGTGTTTGTGTGGATGTTAATAGCAGATGCTAATTCAGTACTTTGTAAACGTTGGTGACCTCCTGTACAGGATGGGTGAGTGAATATGGAAGTCTTGTGGATTTGATCAGTGCTACATACAGTGGATGTAAAAAGGTTACACACCTCTGTTAAAATGGTTTTTGTAATATCACAAATAAAACCAAGATAAATCATAGATTTTTTTCCTCCTTTAATGTGAAATTTGCAGTTCCGCACGTGCTCAGGCTGCAGTGGCCATGCTGTAGTGTGAGGAGACCTAATGCCACTGGGCTGCATGGCTGTAATGTTAAGACCATGTCCTTTTGGTGTCTCGCCCTCAGAGTATCAAGTCGGATGAAGAGACCGGAAGCAACAAGGGGGCAAATTCGCAGACGTTCGAAGCACACGGTTTGTCAGTTTGGGTGTGGGTCTGCTCTCCCTGCTGCTGCACCTGGATCCCCTTCCTCAAGCCTCGTTCATACGTCACTTGTGCCGTTAGTCCTGTGCACAGACTTTTGTGGTCATACTACATTTGTCTGTGTACTCAGAGAGCTGCGGTCACAGCATGTATACGCCAGTGATATTCCACCACATCAGCTGAGGGCAAATGCTCTCTGCTTGGTCTGAATGAATAAGTCCTTTGTATATATGGATACTGCCACACCATCTGGCACAGCAGCTCTTCAAAATAATTTTTAACTACCGTTCTTCTGCTTTTTCTTCATTGGCCTCGGCTTGTGAAAATCAGTGCTGCCACCTACTGGAAACACCTAGGCAGGCTAGACCCAAGGAACTGAGCTGCATGCACAGTCTGTACAGACATTTCTCATGATGAAATTTACGTGTGTGGACTGTAACGGCACGTGGAAGAGTGGGTATGAGCTAGGCTTCATACAGACTGATACAACAGCCAGGTGATCTTCACCCCTGTTTAAGCTTAAGGCTCTCCAGTTAATTCTTATTTGTCTTGTGCAGATTGTTACCTCTGTGTTGTCATACCCGCTGATGCTCAGGCTGAGTGACGGATTCACCCCGTTATTTTACCTCTCGCCCTCCCCAGGCCAGCTGCAAAAATGGAAGCACACCAATGCTGGGAGTCCCCGGCATGCCCCCACCCCACTGACAGACTCAGCAGGGGAGGGAATGGGAGAGGTCTGGGCCGAGCTGGGGGTAGGCAGCAGTGGCTTTCTGGACAAGCAGGAGCTGTCACTGGTGTGTGAGAGCATTGGCCTCAGGGACCTGGACACCGAGGTAAAGGTCCAGGGTCTAAACTCAGTATGCAGGTTCAAAATAGTCACCCTGGAGGACTGAATAATCCTTCATACTAATGGTGTTTTTTCACTGCCATCAAGAGATGAGTTTTACCCTGCTTACTAGCAGGACTGAAAGCATGACCAGACCGAGCTGGTTGTGGCACCACCATCTGATTGAAATGCATGGAGATACCAGTGTTCTGCACATGGATTATCTGAAATAAGGACATATTTTATATATGTATTAATCCACATCATTCCCAATAACTCAGGACCTGAAAATTTCAAACATCTTAAAAAGGCACTATAAAACAGCTGACCATAATACAAAATTATACGAACAATTACTAATTCCGCTAGCATTTGATGTTAACATAACACTATTGCATTGTGACAGACTTTTTAGCAGAAATGAGCACACAGTAAATCATGATTTACACAGTGTGAGTGATGAAGCATCTGTGTTGTCACTCCCCAAACCTGGCAACGACCCTTCTGCAGTGGAAAACCTAAGCAAGCTGGAACCGTGCTGTGACTAGTCTCTCTTTGCGGTACAGGTTGGGTACGCCTCAGTTCCTTTGGCACAGTCAGGTCAAAATATCAGTCAGTATCATTACCTTTCCCCATAATATGCCTAGATTAGATCATTTAACCAATAATCTTTATTAAAATTGCATTTGAAAGGTCACATAATTTAAGTCACCATTTTGGAAGCACCTGAAATAATGAAATGCAGTCTTCAGTTTAATATGTCTGCCAACTGGCTATTAAGTGTTTCAGTTATTCATTTTCAGTTAATCACTTTCAGTAAAATTTCCCATGGAGAGATCTATGTGCAAACCAGTCAAGGATGATGAAACAGGTCAATATCCAAGACTCTGTTTGAAAACAGGGGTGTGGTCTGTATGAAAGAGACAGGTGAAATATTCTTAAAAAGCAATTTAAAAAATGCTGACTTTTCTGAAATTATCCACTTGATGGTGCTCAGTGAGAATAATAGTAAGAAGAACAGCAGCAGATACTTTATTGATCCCTGTAGGGAAATTCTCTTTACACCTCACCAAACCTGCTCTGTCAGTGAGAGCAAGTGGGTTGTAAAGGGCAGCTGCCCAAAGTAGTGCCAAGGGGGCTGGGAGTTAAGAGCCTTGCTCACGGACCCACAGATGTGTTGAGGCTGGGCTTGAACTGGTAACCTTCTGATCACAGACACAGAGGCTTAGCCCACTGAGCCACCCCAATGGGTATGATATGTCTATGTACATTTAAAAAGTGCAAACAAGTTAAAAAACTTTATTCTCTGCACACAATTAAAACTAGTAATATATGAAGCAGTAGCATTAGATATGAGACTAATTGACTAGACTATCACCAAACACGAACTATCTGGTTACTATGTAAGTCAGCTGTGGTAGTCTCCATTATCGGTGTACTAAACGCAAACCAATACCTTTTATAACTATAAACATCATTTAAAATTGATGAAACATTGTCTAAACACAAGAAAAGGGTATATTAACACTTAGATGACAAAGGGTTTTGTCTGAATGACAAAGCTGGATTTTTGGGTCAGCAAGAGACCTTGTTGGATTTAAGGTAGTCTGGGCCACATGTAATGAATGAAGATAAGGTCCCTTTAAATTGGGGTACCTTAAATACAACAAGTTAGCTGGTTCATCAATACGTCTCGCTTCGTGATGCTGGCCCCACAGTACATGAACTTCTGAGGATGTCAAAGGCATCATACTTTTACTTTGGAGACTGCATTTCACAGACGAGGTCTCTTTGTCTGGTGTTAAACAGTAAGCATGAGATTTCCTTGCTTGTCTCTTGTTAGGACATGGAGGCTCTCTTCAGGAAGCTGGACAAGGACCAGGACGGCAGGGTCAACCTCAAGGAGTTTCAGAGGGACTTCTTCAAACACGGGATGCTCCTTAAACCTAGCACCTGCTCTACCCCTATTCGCCCCCAAGCCCAGCATGTAGCAGCAAAGGTCAGCTAGTCTCCATCAATATGGCTAACCTTACGTGATGCTGAAGAGACTCTATTTTACTGTTGTGTTTTGCTTACCACCAGTTTATTTCACCATAAATACAAGAGAGATTTCCTTTTCTTGAATGTTTTTTTTCATATAATAATAATAATAACAATAATAATAATAACAATAATAATAGTAACAATAATAATAATAATTTTTTAAAAATTAGTTTGATTTTGTAAGTGATTTTACTTGAATATAGTACCAAGTTCACAAAAGGAAGGAATGAAATAAACAACTAAGAACCTGGCATGTATTTTCAAGCACTTAGTAAGTTGGCTAAGTGACCAATTGGCTTACTCTCCCATCAATTTCATTTGCTCCAGTTAAGGGCCAATTAGTTAATTGGCAGCTGTGGGCTCTTTTATCCTAGAGTAGAACAGCAACACGCGCAGTGGGGTCATGTTCACAGTGATGTCCTATACATCGAGCTTCTCTGGCTGTGGCCTACTGCCTTGGGCTAGGAGGGATGGCCGTTATTCGTCCTTGAGTGAAATTGTTTGCTCTTCCCAGGTAAAGCAGCGTGATCTGTAGTGCTGCTTATGCCTCAGATACTGGGGCTGTTTAACTGGGCAGCAGGAGCCCGTAGGAGGTGGGGTATGTTTGCAATTATGTTATACTGATCACGATCCTGTACTGTGGCAGCGCTTGGTTGTTTTCTTCTATGCTAAATATGTAGTTTTCGTGTCTTTTTGTTGACTTGATATATCACTGGTCAGCAATGCTGTCAATCACGAGTGGTCAAGGTTATTATATGGATTAATGTGTTAGGTTTGTCAGATCGTCTGACGTATGTTCCACTTCTCACCGAGAATCAAGATTTGCAATTTCTTTTGTGAGTTGATTAACATGCTAAGCAGCGTGTGAGTGTAATTAAAAAGCATAAACTTCTGAACACCCAACACACTTATGAATGATTACCCTGTTTTTGAACACAGAGTGGACTTGGTCAAGAACAGATCTGTAATCTAAAAGAGTGTATGATCTATGAATGGCTGGTTTCAATATTGTTCTAACTGAAGAACCTGCAGTGACTGTCGGCTCTGCAGTGCTGGCAGTCATCAGGCTGTGTAACACGTCAGCCCTGCTCAACAGTGGCTGTGGCTGCTGCCTACTTCAGTCTGCCTTCCTATTACTGTGGGAAAAGAAGCGTTCAGATGACTCTGAAGGAAACACACCAGTCCCAACATGGTGCCTCTGTGTTTCATAAGGTCTGAGACTCAAATGTAATCCCACGCAGATCCACTCCCTCTGTACCCTGCAGCTGAAACTTGGATTATGAGTCAGATTGTGATTTATAACAAAAGAAATTGTTGGTGTAGTTGAACAGCATTTTAAAGCTATTTTTGACCTGAATTTGAATGTGTTTGTTTCCTCTGGAGGCTGGTGGTCCCAGGGGAGCATGGGGGTGCAGAGTGTTCTCCCTGTGGGATGTAAGAGTGACTTCTGAAAGTGTTTAAATGATTAATTGTAATTGTTGACACCACCCAGTGCAGAACAATGAAATGAGTCCTCTGCATTCAACCCCTTATGTCACATTGACACAGCATTGGGCAGCTAATTCAGCAGCTGGCATAAATAACATAATTATCAACATAATTGACATGGCTGTATGTTGGTTTAGGCCCTGGGTCAGGTGACTGTGTCCCATCGGTTTGGTTTTTCCTAGCAGGCTCTGGACGATGCCCCTGTGCAATCCACCTCAACCCCGCTCCTGACGGGTGGAGTGAGTCTCAGGCTGCTGACCCGACTGGACAACGGATCGGGCTGTGCCAGTCCTGAGTGTGTCATCACTGTATGGAGTGAAGAGGGTGTCAGACATGGCAGGGAGATCCTGCAGGTGCATGCAAAAAAACAAACTTCATTCAGGTGGTTTGCTTTGTTTTTGTTTAGTATCCTGTGAACATTTCAATTGCCTAGACCTTCCCGCACCTGTTTGTCATCCTGTCCTCTCAGACCTTGGACTTCTCTCTGGATGAGGCATTGAACCTGGCAGAACTCACCATGGCACTGGACAACGAGCTGCTGGTCAGCGAAAACATCATCCACCAGGCGGCTCTAGTATCCTACAAGAGTGAGATCCAGTTCCTCCAGTATGTTCACTGCTCTGTCACCAGGCCCCTGCTGGTTTGGCTGGAAGTTGTGAATGCCTTGATGTATTTCTCTTTGAAGACTGTGGGTGTGTTGGTTCTCATTTTACAGGCTTCATCCATTAAATTAGTCATTTAGTAGTTATTTGCACAATAAGCCCCCCTCACTACTTTGAGTTGTACATCAAACACTTATAAAGAGCTTAGCCACCACCCTGTAGGACTGGAATCACTGGAATGCAGTGCCTTAGCCAGTCTCAGGTCTCCATCTAGAGCTGCTCAGCTACTGGTGACCAGGCGTGGATGTTGGCTTGTTTTAGCTGCTTGAAGAGCCAGTTTTGTCTTTTCTTAACTGATATTTTGGTCTGTATTCTCTGATATTAAATCTAATTGCTATGTAGAGGTTCAGCCTCTACAGAAATGTAGATGGATGTTGTGTGATCTCTCGGTCTTGTGCGTGACATGAACAGTGTTAATCTGATGTGATCCACCTTAACCCCAGGATTCAAGCTGAACAGGCCTGTAAGGAGCGGGACAAGGCCAAGGTGGACCTGGAAAGGGCAGAGCGACGTAACCTGCAGCTGGTCCGGGAAGTGGACGAGCACCATGCCACCATGGAGACCCTCAATGAGTCAAAGATCAAGTAGGGCTTATCCTTCTTTGTTGGATCAGCAAAGGAAAAATATACTATCTGGCCAAGAATATGTGGGTACCCGTTCCAATTATTGGGCTGCATCCATTCCTATGACAGGCATAAAGTCTCCATAGACACACTGGCAGTAGACTGGATCATTCTAAAGAGTACAGTGATTTTGAATGTGGCACCATCACAGGAAGCCACCATTGCAACAAAGAGGTAGGCAGCTCAAGCTGACAGCGCAGGACCACAGAATGCGGAAGCATGTGTGAGGTAAAAATAGCCTTTCCTCAGTCAAGACACCAGCCACAGAGTTTCACACTGTGGCAGGAAGCACCGTCAGCTTGAGAACTGTCCATCTAAGGCTTAATGGACTGAGCTTCCATAGCCGAGCAGCTGCATACAAGCCTAATATATGTACCACCAAAAAGCTCAGCTAGGGTAAAGCACATCGCCATTGGACTGTGGGGCGGTGGAATCCCCTCCACAAAAGGGCTGAATCAGGCTTCACTATCTGGCAGCCTGACAGAAGAATTTGGGTATGGTGCATGACAAGTGCATCTGCTTTTCTGAGTGCATAGTGCCAACTGTAAGGTTCAGTGGAGGAGGCTTGATGGTTTAGGTTTCTTCCTGTTTTGTTCTAGCCCCTTAGTTCCAGTGAATGGTAATCTTAATTCATCAGCATACAAAGACATTTTAGACAATTGTTTCCACCTTTTTTGGCAACAGTTCGGGGAAGGCCTTTTTCCTGTTCTAGCCTGACTCTGCCCCTGTGCACAAAGCAAGCTCCATAAATCTATGGTTTGGTAGGGTTGGTGGAGAAGAACTTGACAACCCTGTACATAGCTCGAACCTCATTACCACTGAACACCTTTGGGATGACCTGGAATGCTGAGCCAGGTCTTCTCATCTGACATTAGTACTCAACCTCATTAATGCTTTGGTGGCTGAAAGGACTCAAATTTCCACAGCCACATTCCAAAATCTAGTGGAAAGCCGCCTTAGAAGTGTGGAGGCTGCTATAGCAGCATAGGGGGGCCAACTCCATATTAGTGCCCATGGCTTTGGAATGGGATGTTCAAGGACATAAAGGTGTGATTGCAAGGTGTCCACATACTTTTGGCCAGGTAGTACTTCACCAAAAGGCACCTTGTACTGTGAATTCTGTGGCCATTTTAATGTTGAGTAGTCAGCCTTCATTGTATTAGTGGTTTCCTACTGCAAAAGGACCCCTCCCAGATGTCCCAGGAAGTGACACTTTCTGATTGGTAGGAGTATGGAACAGGAGTACCGTGATAGGCTGACGGCCCTACGCAGCCAGACTGAAAAGGAGAGTGAGGTGCTGCTGCAGCAGGTCGATCAGGAGCGAGCACAGCTCCAGAAGGAGGTGGATGATCTGCGGGTGCAGGAAGCCGGTTTGCAGGAGGAGGTGGCTGCTGCCTCCCAGGCGAGTGCCATACTCCTGTTTTCTGGCGGTTCATCAAGGCTTATATACTGTGTGTTTGTGTCGTAATTAAGACTCATGGGTTAAGCTTTTTTTTGTGGAGGCACCCTGGTAAAATGTTAGCTTGTTGGACTTTGGCTTGGAGATCCCTCAAACAATTAAGCTCTAGCTCATGTGCTACTCAGCTCTTGCTCTTTGTAAGAGAGCCTCAGTTCTGAACCACAGGATTCAAAAGTTTTGTCTTGTGTACAAAGTACACTGTACAGAGTACAATGAGTCTTACTTGAATGCGTCTTCAGAGACTAGACAACAGAGCAGTGCAACATTATAGTATCTAACATTGAATAAACAAACAGCCAGCAAATAACATATGTTATATTTAACATATGAGTGCCCATGGGTGACCATAAGAGTGCAGGTGAAGTGTTTTTAAACAGTCAGTAGCATGTGTCTTGCATTATCTAGGAGCTGAATGTGCACGTACATGTACATCCAGCTGGCATTAGTCTTAATCTATCAAGTGTGTCTGGTAACCTAGGAAAACGGTCAGTTAGAGAAGGAGATCGTTCATCTGAGGTGGAGGCTCCTTGACTCCGAGGCAACCATCTCGAGGCTGCAGAAGGACCTGGATCACCTGCTCAGGGACAAGGTGAGAGTCCATCATGTGACCTGCCGTGTCCTTTGGTAGTGACAGTGCAGTGACAGTGCAAGTGACTGTTCTGATCTGTTACCTTGCAGTTTGGCAGCTTGGATGGCAGCCAGACAAGCCTGCTGGGCCAGGAGGAGCGCTTCGCTGACATCATCAGAGAGTATGAACAGCAGTGCCGAGTGAGTGATGTCATCTGGTGGGCGTGCCTTGTTAGCATCTGCTCAGCATTAGCATTAGCTTTGTTGCCATAGTTTGTGGCTCTGCAGAATTCAGAGACATTGGTGGCAGTTTAAGCATCTCCCTGGATAGGCTAGGCTATGCTGAGGTTATGCTGCTGCCATCAGTCAACTCTCTCTCTTTCTCTCTCTCTCTTCATGATTCTTGGGGATTATAGAAAGTGAAGGTGAGAGTTTGAGGTTCAGCAACTTCCTGTCTGAGCTTCTGTGGTTTTCATGTGGTATCAAGGACCCTGCAGGCACTGAATAGAGCATCCACACTATATTGATCTGCTCTTGATATTAAGATTATTAAGCATTAAAAGTGATGGTCTGGTTAAGCATGCAACTTTGAGTTCTCACATGTACAAAGTTATTGTAGTGAAACTGTTTTACAGATGCCAGTGGTAGTAGTGTGTGGTGAATATACTTTTAAGGTGTGTGAGGCCTGGGGGATGTCTGAGGGCTCCTGCCTATGCTCATGTCCCACAGGAGCTGCGGGACAAAAATGATGAACTGAGCTCTGAATTGGAGATGCTGAGGAATCAGGGATCGGGCAGGAAGTACCGGGACGGCACATCCGCACACACCTGGTCTGGCCATCGCGCTCTGATCCCAGAGTCTGATTTTGGTACGTTCTGCTCACGGTGATGGTCACGGTCGTACTGCTCTATGCACAACAGGTACTCTGGTCAGGTTCTTCACCTGATCCCTTATCTTGTTTTGCTTGTTAGATGACCCAGAAGTGAAGACAAGCTCATCTCCCCTTACCCGAAAAAAGATGGATAAGAACGGTAATTTAACTTTCAAAGTATGTTAACCTTTCTGCAGTTGAACATGAAAATAAATGGTGGTACACGTGACTCCTTAATATGACTCCCACCAGTCCTGGGGTCCCCAGGGAGTGCCCTGGCCAACATGAGCATCGAGACAGAGCTCGCTGTGGAGCAGCTGAAGGACAGACACAGGCAGGAGGTGCACGATCTGAAGATTGAGCTGGAGACCAAGGTACTGTACCAACAACACAGGATGTAGTTTTGCCTTACAGGGTGTGACCTTGGAACATTAATGGTCCCAGAGAATGCAGGGAAAAGAGCTTCATCAGAGCGGTGTTTTAACATGACCGTCTCCAGGTGAACTACTATGAGCGCAGTCTGGAACTAATGCGTTTCAACATGGAGGTGGAGCGCAAGGACATCTCACAGAGCTTCAAGGTAGAGATCAGTGAGCTGGAGGAGCAGAGGGCACAGGCAGAGGAGCGGGAGGCGCGGCTGCAGGAGACCGTGGCGGAGTTGCGTGCACAGCTGCGGGTGGCCACTTCTGACCTGGAGCAGTGGGCCCAACACGAGAGGGCGGAGCTGGAGCAGAGCTACGCCCGCGAGATCTCCAATCTGGTGCAGAAGCTCACCTCTGAGAAAGAGCAGCTGCAGGTGGAGCTCCAGCTGAAGATGGACCAGGAGCTGCGATTGGTCAGGTGGGTCAATTAGGAGAGCAAATAATGTGACAGCGCTCTTTCAAGTGTGTCGTACGGTTTGTCTGCATGCTGACGTTCTGAATGTTAGCAGGGCTCCAGCTGTCATGGGATGCCCCCCTGTGGGGAAAAATGACAGAAACCATCCGCTTGAAGAATATACTACCACCACCC
>JAODJU010000062.1:17191532-17218149 GCA_026776725.1 Gnathonemus echidnorhynchus | reverse complement strand
AAATAGTAAAATCTATATCATTCAAATCAGTATAAATATTGTGATAAAATCGAAATCGTGATTTAACTGTAAAAAAATCGTGATATGATATTTTTGCCATATCGCCCACCCCTAATGTTGCCTTTTCAGCATTCATGTGAGAAATGTCCCTTTAAATGCACAGATGCTTTGGAAGAAAGGATTTTAGCAGTTCCCCATGCTAATGGCCGCCTTGGGGGAGCAGTCTCCTCTTAAGCAGAACTGAAACCCCGGAGTATGTTTGACGTTCTGTCTGTGGTGAGTCTTCCGTAGCGTGTCTGAGTCACTATGTCTCACCCGCTCATGTCAGGATAAGTCCAGCCTGACAGGCTTATTTTGTGCCTTTTAATAACCGGCTCTATGAGCCGTGATGCCTTTGGCTGTGTTGCTGCAGTGGCCATCTGAATGGACATCCTTGGCCATCACACTATTTCTAGGTTCACGCTGACGCTTTTTGCAAATGACGATGTTGAAGCCTAATGCAGAGGAAAGTCTTTAAGGATAAAGGCCATTAACTTTTATGGGCATCCTTCTCAGAACTCCAGGCCCTGGAGTCTGTCACGCTGTCACGCTCATTCACGGCCAGCGTGTCGCACCCGCATGATGATCGCCCATCCTCTGGGAGCTTGAGAAGTAGAGGAACCAGTGGCACAGTTCTAAGTTGTCACGGGTTGTTACACGCGGGCCCCTGCGGGAAAACGTCTTGTCATCAGCAAGGTGACATTTCAGCTATTGTTCGACCTGCCTGGCATGATGCCAACCCCCCTCGAGCATAATTCTGACAGATTCTTATGGGATATCAGTCCCCTGAAGTCCTCGCTGATGTCTCTGTCTTAAGGTGATATGGGTCCCCCCTCCACACAGACTTCAATCTACCCCTGAGAAATGATGCCTCCAGTCTACATTCTTAGGAGGCAAAATGGGGGCGGAGCCCAGGTGCGTTTAGTGACACCTCAGTGTCACAGTGTGTTGAACACTAGCCACTTAGTCATTGCATTCTGGTGTCCCACAGTATGGACTAGGGATCCACCACTCAGTTGTCAATAAAACTAGCTGAAATTAAGGTTATACTAATTAATTAGCATTGATGGAAAACCCATGAATAATGTGTCCTTACATTTATGATGAGGTCAGGAGCTGTCTCACTGGAGAAGATACTTCCTATATTACAAGTCACCACTATGTCAGTGTGGTAATGACTCTGGGAAAATGTTTTCGATGTTAGTTTGATTTGCAGTGATTTGAAACACAGCAAGTGATGGGGAAGGATTTAACAAAAACAGCAAAAATCGACATGACGTACAGACTCTACCTTTCCTACGCCTAGCCGGGAGGAAAAGGACACTGCGCTTAACTAATGCAAAAACAGGCACTAAATGGGCAGAGGATAAGACTACCAACAAACAGTGAAAACCACATATGCTGAATAATGAAGGAGCCAAAAATGCAGAAAGGGCTCCAATAATAATCTGGAGTAATAGTCGCACATAAATAAGTGGCTATTGACTATGAATCAAAAGTGTGTTTTTTTTTTTTTAGTATGAACACAATTTATTTGTAAGGTGCTTTTGTTAAGTACAACATTTGCTCTTTGAGAGCTCAACATTCTTATTTACTTGTTTTCAGGTTAACTTGTAAAGCTGGCTTGTTTCATATTAAAATTTTAAAGCTGTGAGTTTTTGCTGTTTGTTTGAGCTTGACAAATTACACCAGTAAGCAAAGCACTATTTAAAGCTATTTGTGATTTTAACCTTATACATGTGATTTTTTTATAACCTTATACAATTATAGTAACTGATATTATGAGTCATCAGAATTTTAAAATCTGCATCGGGCCCTGGCACTGGAGCGTTCCATCAGTCAATAACTAGGTAGAAGACCCTGGGTCAGGAACTGCATAGTGACCGTTAACAGTGAGTGGTGCCATGGTGTCCTGTTGGCTTAGGATTTTGTCCTTGATCCATGCTGCCCTACAGGAGGTGGAAGAGTTGTTCCTGTCCACTTGGAGGGTGTGTCGCTTTGATTGCTCGTTCGCAGCTGCCCATCGGTTGTGCCACGGCTTTCGTGCTTTTCCTTGTTCTGTTCTGGGTGACCGGGCTATTAAGGAGGAGAGGAGGAGAGGATAAACCCTTTCCTTAGTAACATGTAAATTTTCCCACAATGCTCAGTGATTAAGGTCATCTTGACAAATGTTTCAATTTGCACACCAAAAGTCATCAATGTAGGAAATGATGTAATGCCGAAGATGGGGCTTCCCTGGCATGCTGTTGTCTAACCCTCAGGGTCTCCTCTGCCCTGGTGAGAGGAGCTGATTACAGCTGGCGAGAGCCTGATTACAGTGCACTGTGTCGTTTTACGTTGACCTTTGACCATTTGCCCTGGCCTCACTGCTCTTTGCCACAGATACCCTGAGTTATACATAGTGTTTTAGGGTTAGACAGCTCTGTACAAAGCAACTGCAAAAAGTAAAAACCCAGGAATTCACATTGCAAAATGTATCCTTTGGTCAGCACATTTCTTTATCCAGGAGATCCTGTGCAGGAATCAACGGCTCACCTTTAAGTGATCAGCAGAATAATCAAGGTGTGTTTCCGGTGTGACTTGTGGGATCGTAATGGGCCTGCACAGTCCTGGCCAATGGCGTGGCGGTATGTCAGCTATGCACAGAGCAGCTAATAAATGTTAAAAGCCGTGTGGTGGTTGTGGCTGTGACTGTCTGGTCATGCCTCTTGCTGGTGCCACACTCTGGCATCGGTTGAGCCCCGCCAGCTGGCGGCAGGTATGCGTGACATGCACCGGTTGTCAGGGTGATCAAGCTGCTCCGCAAAGATGCTGACGGTAGGTTGCAGAAACACTTCAACCGTGTATCTGTACCTGCCCCCCCTCCCACCCACCCCAACCCAATCTGCTCTGCTGGCTGATGGGCTCCAGCGTAGAGTCTCTGCGACTGCCTGAGACCCACATAGTGGTCTTGTTGTTTTAATCCACTACTGTAGTTAGTTTGTGTTGCATATGACAATTTATGTAATGAAGGAAACATGTTTTTTACCAATCAGAATCACTTAGTCACTTAATCCTTGGGCCAAACCCAACTGTTTGGGGTTGTGTCATCTAAAAAAGGTTAATTTGGCTCATACAGCAGTCACTGGCTGTTACCTAGCAACCCCGAAAACACTGGGGAAGGCTTTGTTAAATGACATTGCTTAAATGTCATTAATGACAAAGACACTAGCAAGCACTTGACAGTTTTTGAAACATTTCTCACATGCTTATTTACATTCCTTTTACATTCTTGTTTATGTCTATTGCTTTTGAATTGTTGTTTTCAACTGTGGGCTGAACAAGAAATGAGTTAATCTCCAAGTAAGCTGGAATTCTTGGATGTTTTGAATGGGGAGAAAAGAAATGTAATAGTCGTAACTGACTACTAAAGTGTTGCCTTTAGTTTTGATGTCCTGCCTGCTTGTTTCTGGTTAGTAGTATGTCAATACATAAACAAAATGGCTTCTCCTTGGCCTTCTTTTGTTTGAAGCAGATCTGTCATACAGCCTCTTCAAGTTGGGCTGCATTCGGACTCTTTCTGTGGGTTCACTGGTCTGAATGTATGAGAGGACATTGTGTTTATTTCTCTTCAAATGGTGAATGTGATTTGCAATTCGAATTGTTGATAAACATGCTGAATCGAACTAAAATGACTGGACAGCAGCATGGCTGGAGCCTTTTTTCATTGTTCTAGAAGTGGGGAGAACGTAATTGCTGCCATGGAGTGAGGGAGAGTTTGCCAAGTTCCAGTTGGCCTTTATTTGGGGGAAATGTGGCGTCCTTGTGTGAGCAATAGGAGGTCTGTCCCTCAGGGAGCACATGGGCTGTGGGAGGTCTGTCCCTCAGGGAGCACATGGGCTGTAGGAGGTCTGTCCCTCAGGGAGCACATGAGCTGTAGAAGGTCTATCCCTCAGGGAGCACATGGGCTGTAGGAGGTCTGTCCCTCAGGGAGCACATGGGCTGTGGGAGGTCTGTCCCTCAGGGAGCACATGGGCTGTGGGAGGTCTGTCCCTCAGGGAGCACATGGGCTGTAGGACAGCACTCTAGGTGGGCAAGGTGGGCCATTTCTATTTCCACATGCAGGAAAAGTGAGAATCCCCCCCATACACAGCCATATGGTAGTGAAACACGGGGAGGCAACCGGCTTCCCCATTCGGCATCTATTATCTCACAGAGCAAGGGTGGTCGGTGGATGCCCATTTCCTAGTGGAAGGAGGCTCCCTGGCTCCCTGGTCTCATTCTCAGGCATTCCCCGAGGGGCCAGGGTATCAGTCAGCCGGGCCACGAAGTGGGAGGGTGCTCGTCATCAGGATTAAACTTTGGTATCTGGCTGGGGTCTTCCGTCATTGTCAAGGCAGCTCGTTGTCCTTTCCACGTGCCACCCCTCTGCCAGACTGTGTCAGGAGGCAGGCAATGAAACTGAACTGAATCATGGTTTCATAAGCCTTTTTCAGACATATGCTGGCAGCATTTCAAAGAACAAGAATCTAAAGGTTTACCGGCGGAGCATGTGCATCATGTCAGAAGGAGTTACCAGGAGCACACATGCTGGCTGGCTCCTGACCTGCTGTGTGTCTGTGTCTGTATGTTGCAGGTCTGGCATGATCCCCCGGCTGAAGCGGATCCTTCTCTGGCTGCTGTTCATATACTTAGCCATCCCCATCCTCGTCAAGCTCTGCCCATCCATTCAGGCAAAACTGGTCTTCTTAAATTTCGGTAAGTAAACTTCATGTCACACATCCGTGTCCTGATGAGGAACAAGCGCTTCTTTTGAGCACCACCCGGAGATGGTCTAGTGTTTCATTTCCTCTTTTAATCAACTCTCATTTGTTGAACTTAATGTCGGAAATCAAGTCCAAGCACAGGGGTGCTACAGCGTTACAAGATTTTGCTCATTGCTGATTGGCCGTCTCTGCGAACGAGTGGTTCATGCCGCAGTCGCCCATCTGCCAACTTATCCCTGTGGGCCACATGCCCCCCCCAGCGCTCAGTCCTGGTCTCTAGGATGCTGAGCTGAACCCATGTATCTGATGCATGCGGCAATCCCTGCGTCAGCATGAGGTCACATGGCTGGTTTCAAGTTCACAAAAATGAGAGAAAATGAGGGGACATGTGAGGAGTGGAAATGCCACACGGCCCTGGGCAGGCGTGGGGTGGGGAGCAGAGGTCCTCTCTGGCCCAGCCCCCCAGCTGATGCCAGCTTTAGTTGGTCAGTGGAGGGCATAACTCTCAGAATGGAGTGAGTCTGCTGGGGTTTGAGCTTGGAACGAACAAACTTTTAATAACAAGCAGCCAGAATCCCAGCATTTCACTGACTTCCCGTTCAGCAGCCGGCAATCTTTGCTGGTCACTCAGCTCAGTCATGCGACATTTAGTTCTGTGATTTGTTTACGTAGAGACAACAAATGAAAATGACTTGGGCTGTTCCTCTAATGCCTAAATGTCTTGGGAAAGTGTCACATGCTGCTCTGCTCGCTGAGACGCTGAGCACTGACGGCTCCCCATTTCTCTCTTTGGCTTCGGGATGGTCGGGATGGTCGGGATGGTGGTAGCATCTCGAATTGCATGATAACAAAAGTGGGCTTTATCCGTCAGCCCAAACACCGGTTTGCTTTGGACAGTGAGTCAGATGAAGCAGGAGCAGCAGAACTTGTTTTACAGGATCTTTACAAACATCTGAGGCATTTACACTCCCCTCTCTGTTCTGATTTGTAGTTGTCTGTCTATGTGTTTATGCTTTGGCAGTGATGGCCAGACCATACTTATTTAGCCAACACTTTTATCCATAGTGATGTACAATTAAGAAAGCAGGGTTAGCCAACCCCCAGGACTGTGCCAACCCTGGGATTTGAACCGGCGACCTTCTGATCTCCGGCACACATCCTAACCCAGAGAGTATCACACTGTCCCAGTTACATTTTGCCATTTATGAAAAATGATGCGCCATTGCCCGTGTCTGTTTTTGAAAAAGTAACCTTGAAACAAAAATGTGTTTCCGGTAACACAGATAAACACATAATTAACCTTCGTCTGGTGTCATAAGAAAGGCCCCTAGCCCCAGGGGTGGCTCTCCCTTGCTGGATGCTCGGCTGTCCCAGACAGAAATTAAAATGGCTCAGCTGGACAGGGGCTGGAAATGTTCTCTGCATTGTCTTTGAATATTAAAAAGCTGACCACAATGATATCACCGTAGCAATGACAGCCGCGAGTTCATCGGTAAAATTTCATTGGTAAACGCATCTATGTCTCATCGGTAAACGGCTGCGGCTACAATCTGGCTTCACGTTATGGGTGCATTGCTGAGCTCATCTCAGCCAGGGCACCATGGTGACCAATCCCAGAGAACCACAGGGGGTGAGGGGTGCCATTTCTCACTGAGGGGTGCACTGCCCTGCATCCGCAGGGACTGGTAATTACTGCAGTGACCTAAAACACAGGTGTTGAGGAGCTGAAGGGCGGCCCTCGATGAGCATGCTCAGTGAGGTGAGGATGCAGTCAAGGCGATGGGCTTATTTATAATGCACCACCACTGAATTCTGGGGGAAGCCTGCCAGTCACATGAGCCCCTGTTTATCTAACTTCCCCTTGCAAAGTTCCTTTGCTTCTTCAGTGTCACGTTGCCTCCTGACCGGCCAGAGGTCAGCAGTCAGACAGCCCTTGGAAGCTAATCTCCTTTGTTCCCTTCCAGTGCTCTTATCGTATGTTTTTCTGATGCTACAATGGATAAAGCACTTGGCCTGATGTTCAATTAAGGTTTCAGAAATAGTTTTGTAAGCAGACACTTAGATGGCGGTCTGACTGTGTGCCGGCTGGTGCTGGTCACCACGGCGCCTTTTCCCTGCAGTGCGGGTGCCCTATTTCATCGACCTGAAGAGGCCGCAGGACCAGGGCCTGAACCACACCTGTAACTTCTACCTGCAGCCCGAGGACAGGGTCAATATCGGCGCGTGGTGAGTGGACCAGGGGTTGCAGGAGTTCTGGAAGAGTCAAGGCGAACTGGCACACAGCTCATGGCCTACAAGGGGCCGCTGCATTTCAGGGATACGCGGGGTCTCCTGGGGTTATGACCATGTGGGATACACAGTCCATGAGTATGGGAAGGACGGTCTCCAACGAAAAACCCTTCGACCATCAGGGTTCCTACATCATGGATGGGGACACAGAGTCAGATTAGGATGACATGAGGATGCTGATGGTCTCAGTGTGTTTCAGCTTATTGCTCTGTTCTGTGAACAATGTGCTGAATGTTGTAAATGCACCTTATGGCTGAAAGACCCCACCCCCCCCCCACCAGGCACACGGTCCCCGCCCAGCTCTGGAAGGACGCACAGGGACAAGACTTGCAGTGGTTCGAGGGCACCTTCCAGTCCTCGCACCCAGTCATCCTGTACCTGCATGGCAATGCCGGGACCAGGTAGGCCCAGCCCCTCCCCCACAACACTTGATGGTAATATTTTTTGACACACTCCATTGTCCCCTTGGTAGCACCCCCTCCCACACATACACCTTTACCCCACCCCCTTGGCTCACGCTCAATCTGCTTTTTGAAATTCCCAGACACGGCCGCCCACCCCTGCGCACCCCCTGCTTCACTCAGCTCCCTTTCACACCAAAGTCCAGGAACCTGGTTCCATGTTCTGAGTTCCTTGGACATCTCAACAGGAACCTTCTGTAGCTTCTGGCCACTTTAGTGTATCACTTTCTTACTATACTACAGGAACTGGGACCTATATCCTAAATAAGCATTGGAGACGCAAAAACAACTTACGTGGTCTTAAAACTCGGGACAATTGCATATTTCTTTATATTTTATTTATAGGGCCTGCAACCTGTTTATAATTCATTATTAAATCTCACCAGCAAATCGATCTTTTGTTTTCCACAGAATACAAAACAATGTAATGTTATTCCACTGATAAGCACTGGCAAATTTCACTGTCAGCACCAGCAATATTAGACAGAAGAGTATTGGTTAAATTTTCCAGTGCAAAAATACGGAGACTCAAGCAGAAAAGTATTCATTAATGCATTAAATATAACTGAATACAAAAAAATCCATCTGCTCAATTTTTTTACCACTACTTCTGTCTCTTTTCCCCGTACTTCCACCTAACTTCCAAGTTGGCACCGGTGCTTGTTGTCAACCAATCAGGAAAGTTTATCACTATAAGCCCCACCCCAGTGAAAAGGACTCTGGAGTAGGGACTAAAAAAGGGTCAGGAACTGCTTCAGGTGAACTACAATCAGATCAAGCTTCTGTGGTGGGAACGCAACAGAAGCTCCTGGTTCCTGAAAACGGTTCCTGTGGTTTGAAAGCATCTTCTGAGATGCGCTCCTGTTATTTTCCTACATTTCCTCTTCACACGTTGCTTCTGCCTCTTGCAGGGGGGGAGACCACAGAGTCCAGCTCTACAAGGTACATGCTGGTCTAATCTGCTAATTGTTTTGCTGGGCGGGTGGTCCTATTTAAGTACATTGAAATAATATACTCTGTGTAAAGAGAATATTTTCTGCCCCCCTCCTCCTTAAGGTCCTCAGTTCATTGGGCTTTCATGTGGTTACGTTCGACTATAGAGGTAAGAGCGTCATTGTTATATTTTAGAGTGACATGGGTGACTGTGAGCGCTTGTGTGTTCAGCGTCATCAGGCCCTTCAGCGGGGGGGGGGGGGGGGGGGGGGGCGGCGGGGGTGGCGGCATCGTATTAGCGGCACTGTGTTTGTTCTTCCAGGGTGGGGTGACTCGGAGGGCACCCCCTCAGAGAAAGGCATGACAGCAGACGCGCTCTTCCTCTATCAGTGGGTGAAGAAGAGAATTGGGGAGAAGTCACTTTATATCTGGGGCCACTCACTGGGCACAGGGTGAGTGGGCAGGGGGGGCTGATCCTGTGTCACAGCAAGGCTGACTAATTTGGCCAATGAGGTGTGTCCGTTTCTCTTTTCCAGGGTTGCTACAAACCTGGTCCGTCATCTGTGTGACAAAGGTAAGTGTGTGGCACGAGTGTATAATGACTGAGATGTGACATGGATTCAGGGCCCATGTGGACCTTCTTGGAGATGGGAGGTCAACCACTCAATGAAACATTCCAGCAACATTGACGCACAGGACAATTTTTTAACTATGTTGCAAAGATAGAGCAGTGGTATGTTAGTGGAGCTAGACTGGGCCCCTTATCAGAGTCTTTGTGGGTCAGATTAAGAGGACTACCCCTTTATGGTACCATGTACTGCCTGTCATACCTCAGGTTACAGACAAGCTCTATGGGGGTGGGGAGTTTTGGCAAGGACAGTATGTTCAAATGCATGGGCAGGATCACTGTAACCAGCATGTGTGCCATTTTCTAACCCAACGATCACGCAGTAGGCTGTGAAATTATGGTCGTTAAACTTTCATGTTTCTTTTGAAATTGACAAAGGTGAGCAAGTCCTCCGTTGTTTGGCCTCGTGGGTGTGGCGCGGCACATAGGTCAGCCATAAGGTCACTTAGAAATGGGTTCGAAGAAGGGCCAGTGTAACCAGACACTGATGCAGAAGCAGTGGAACAAAGTTAGCCGGTGAGGCTCATCTCCGGTAACGTCTTGAGTTCCCCGGAGTTGAATTTTTCACACTGCCAACTTTAGGTCTCCCATGAACCCAGGTCTTCAGAATGAATCTTGGCTGTTATCAAGGGGGATCTGTGATCTTTTGGGGCGGGGGGACAGCTGGATGTTTCACCGCATCAGGTTTTTCACTGCTGGTGACCGAACGGCTGTTTTGTTTCAGGGACACCGCCGGACGCCATGATCTTGGAGTCTCCGTTCACCAACATACGGGAGGAGGCCAAAAGCCATCCTTTCTCCATGGCAAGCCATCTTAAACTGTCTGTCTGCCACACCGGAATGACCTTCTCACTGAGCCAGCAAGCAATCCTCTGTGTCATATAAGCCTGTGTGTCCGGGGTCCCGCTTACCTGACCCTCAGCTAGAACAGGTCACGCCGAGTTTGTGTCTTAAGGTATCTTCTTTTCTCATGCCAGGTTTACAGATTCCTGCCCGGCTTCGACTGGTTCTTCCTGGATGCCATAACAGCCAACGATATTCGGTTTGCCAGCGACGAAAAGTAGGTTGGCCTGCTCATTCTCCACCATTGTCTGTCTCTGTGCACTTATGATAAGGGCCTCAGAGCCTCTGAGACTCCACTAGACAGAAGGGCTACTCTTAGGCCAGTGGACTACCTAACACACACACACAATCATAACTACTGAACCAAGTAGCAGGCTGATTTTGGGGAGGCCCTAAGGGACATTACCGCCCCTCCTGAGTGCTTGAACCATGTCTCCAGAGGTCACCCCTGGGCTAACAGACATGTGACCTTGTTCCCTCCAGCATGCTCCACATCTCCTGTCCAGTGCTCATTCTCCATGCAGAAGATGATGGTGTTGTACCCTTCCACCTGGGCAAGAAGGTTGGTGCTTGGATCGCTATGACAACTCTCTATCTCACGATCCATGAAACGTACCTAGAGTCATCTGTTCACAAGGGTAGAGGCTTGTTGTAGTTAGGATTAGAGTTATGCCCGTAGAAATGAATGGAGAGTTTTCCCCATAGAAATGAATGGAAGGTTCCTACAAAGATATAATTACAAACCTATGCATGTGCGTGTGTCTGTGTGTGTGCATGAACCCATCAAGCTTCATCTGCTGCCCAAATCCACTGCTTTTAAAGAACACTGTCACTGACGTCCCCATAAACACAGCTCCCATTGTTCAGCGGGGAACTTCACCCAAAATGTGCCAGTCGCATAATTCCACTGTCCCCCCTCCAGCTGTACAACATCGCAGCCCAGTCCACAAGCCTGAATGGGCACAAGGTGCAGTTTGTCCCCTTTCCCATGAGCCTTGGCTTCAAGCACAAGTTCATCTACAGAAGCCCAGAACTGCCACACATCTTGAGGTATGCTGCTCTAGCTGTGTGTGTGTGTCAGTGTTTTAATGCCACTCTGTGTTTTATATAAACAGTGCTGAACTCACAGTTTTTATCTGTTTTTCTCCACAGTGACTTCTTAGGCACAGCCCTTCCATATGTGTAGCTGAGCAGAATAAAGGGCTCCTGGCCCCCATCTCCAGACAGTCGCACGCACGCACACAGACAGTCGCACGCACGCACACAGACAGACAGTCGCACGCACACAGACAGACAGACAGTCGCACGCACACAGACAGACAGACAGTCGCACGCACACAGACAGACAGACAGTCGCACGCACGCAGACAGACAGTCGCACGCACACACACAGACAGACAGTCGCATGCACACAGACAGACAGTCGTACACACAGACAGACAGACACAGTCGCACGCGCACGGAAGCACAGACAGACGGACGCACAGACAGACGGACGCACAGACAGACACACAAACACAGTCAGATGGACAGACAGACTGACTGGGGATGCCCCATTCCTTTTACTTAGCATTCCTTTGAGAAACTAAATGCAATCTGGTTACGAACAGCTATGGCAGAGCAAGGAGCTGCTTGTCATGGTTTATAGACTTTGGGGTGGTGGAGTGTGGGGGGGGGGGGGCAAAACATGAAGTGAAAAGAAATATGCAGCAAATTGGGGAGACCTTCAGACACAGTCCTCTGACAGCAACATGCATCATCTGCAGGGTTGGGGTTGCAAGGGAGTGTTGTATTCATATGAGGAACAGCTTGATAGTCATGCAGACTTTAGTTCTACATTTCTTTTTGTCCCTTCACTGTTTAAATGATCTGATTTTAATGAGCTGATGATCCAGGCAGGGCAGGCTGACAGTGTTACACTGAACATTTGAGTAATGAATCATGTGGCCTTCGTTTTGCTTGGTGGGTGGATCATTTTCTAGGGTTTCTGGGGGGGTATTTATATTTCAGTTTAGTGGAAATTTTTATGTTACTGTAACGGTGCAGTCGGCTCAGTTAGCTACTAGATTGGTCTAGTTCTCAAGGTAACCTCTGCTTGGGGGTGGCTTTGTGGCTTCTTTGCAGTGTCAGCACCCCCCGGCCCCCCGCGTGGTTGTCTTCTCTCTGTTCACAGGACGCCTGCAGAGGATCAGTTTGTGTGGAATCGAACAGGAAGCAGGCTACTCCTGTCATCTGAATCCGAATCCGCTCCCGCTGGCTGCCAGCAAGGTCACTGCTCTCTGGCCATTATTTATAGGCAGCCATGGCAGTGCCGCAGTACCGTCGTGGTGCATCCATCTGATATGGGCTGGGCCTGGGGGTGTGGTGGCGTGTAGCACATCTGAGGTTCATGGAAGGTGCAGTAGTGCTAGATTGAGGCTCCTCCCCCACCCACGTGCCCATGGTGTCCGTCTGTGTCTGGCAGATCATTAATTAGTATTGGGAGCTTTCTGCATAGTCACCTCAGTGGTAAAATGATGCCAGCGAGGTCTAGAGCCGCTCAGCCCTTTCAGCCAGGTTCCGGGGGAAGCCGTCATGCTCGGTAGGCTGGACAGACGGCGAGTTCATTTGCGAGTCCAGCCACAATGGCGCTGTTCCTCGCTGCAGGCTTGTCGAAGACGCCACCCAGTGGCCAGACCTGTGGGATTCGACAAGAGGGTCAATGTCTCTACAGCTCGAGTGAAACGCAAACAGAGAAGCGTGGCTGAATTTTACTTCTTTTAAGGGAACCAGCTGATACTAATTGGTGTTAACTAGTACTACAGAATACCCACCTAGTCAGAGTGGTTCCTAGAAGGACATTTGAAAGGGGGACGTCTTAGACGAAACTCTTAATGAAGTGTAAGTGCTGTTCATTCAGCTGCCTTTAGCTGCACATTCACCCCGTTTGAACCCTGTTGCCGTTTCCTTGTCCTCTCTGGAGCTGCAGCTGTTATTTACTTGCATGTCATTGGAAACGGCCGTGGGATCATCAGACAGGCCGGAGAGACGAAAGGATAATGCGATCAAAGAGGCGCGTGCCACCCGCAGGTGGGTTAGCCAAGCAAGTCACGTCAGATGCTAATCCCCTTAATGTATAACATCTGATAAAGGATTCAGAGAAGTAATCAGTCAGTTGAGGGTCATTCTCAGAAGAATCTCCAAACAGCCTACCTCCTCTGGAATGCAGGACCTTTCATACCAAAACGAGTATTTATGCCCTTTCATAGTGTCCTGTCACTGCTCAATGTGTATGATTACCTTTGGCGTATCTCGAGGTACTTGCATCCAGCAGTGGTAGTGCAGCTGGAGATAGGACCACGTCGGCTACCGCTGCTGCTTGAGCAGACTACTGTACCTCAGTGGTTTTAGCAAGATTTGCCTACATCACTGAATTGTTAGCCTCTACCGAACCATCTCATCCAAAGTTATCTGATGATGAGTCCTGCAGCTCAATCAAGCTTTGTAAGATGGATCTGGTGTTGATATGCTTGGCAAAATTACACCATTAGATAGCAGTTATGCATGCAAATGTCCCCTGAACGTTTGACCGGAAGGTACAGCCAGTTTCTCGGGCTGGCACCTCTTTGGAAGCGGCTTTTCAAGTGGGAGCCACAAAGAGAAACTTTGTGGAGTGCTGTTCCTTTATTATGGGATGCCAACTCATTCCCCTGGCACACAGACGAGGGGGGTATTCCACAAAACAGGATTTCTTGCTTAGTCGGATAACGTGTTGGATTTAAGGTAGTCTGGGCTAAATGGACTTTATCTTTGTTCACTTACATTTAGCCCAGACCACCTTAAATCCGGCAAGTTATCCGGCTAAGCAAGAAATCCTGTTTTGTGGAATACCCCCCAGGTCTTAAAGTATATTCAAGAGTAATCAGTCAGGAATGCTCTTTTAGGTATTTTTAGTGAGGTTTAGAGTGAAGGGCGACCACTGTCCACTGTTGGAGGATACACATTGGTCTCGTTGGAGCGCTAGGCTCTCCGCTCATCGGATGCCAAATCGCACCTTGTTGGAAACATCATGATACGGAGGAGACTGTATCCTGTCAGTGTGTTTTTACTATAGTCTTTGTCGTTAATTATGCTACTCATGAATGTAGGAGGTTGAATGGTTTATTATGATTGAATAATGGTTGTTGGGTTGGTGAAACTATTTGATGGCGGGTGGTGTAGGTGTTAAAACTCCTGTTCTGTCCAAAGACCGAGGCAACTTCAAATATCAGTAGACGTTTCCCTCCAACAGGAGCCCCAGCCACCCCATCATTGTTTCTTGCGTCATTTTCTTTTTCAAGAATGGATGTCCTCTTTGCACATGGACAGACTCGCTGTGCAAGTTCTCCTGGGCTGTGGCCGCTAGCGGCTGCCTGTCCTGGGGGCGTCGTGCTGGATCTGAACATGCAGTCTGATACTCAGCCAAACAGGAAGTACATCTCCCCATCCTTATCTGACAGACGTCACTTGTTCGACTTCACCAAAGACATTCTTCACCTGGGCCAACACAAATATGTGGAGAGTACTGAGGCTGGAGACAGGGGCCGGGGAAATCATATTGGATGCACCTGTATAGCTTCTCACACTATACAACATGCTGATGCCGCTTAATGTTGGCGTTTTGCTTGCAATGCTGTTGTGTCAACACACTCTGAGGTCAGAAGGGCACAGCTGCCACGTGCTGTAAGCGTGTTGACAGAACTGCCTTTCGTAAGCACCGCGTCGCCACGGGTGACCCGCTGCTTGCGCAACCACACACTTCTGCATTGTTCCCTAACTGTCTGGTTCACAGCAAGCCTCCTATTGAGCTGACCTGCTAAAGCATCCTACTAGTACGACAGGTTTTAAACTATGTTTGTTCATTTTTGTAAGCTGCTAAAAATGACTGGACAGAAGATTACTTTATGTATGTTTTTAAATAATTAAAAATGAAAAGTGATGCTGAGGTGCTTATCGTCTCAGTTTTTGAAACAAATGAACATGTATATCCAACTTTTATAATGAACAGTCTCTGTAATGACAGGCTCCCTGGTCCATCAGGCATATGAATCACTAAATTTATGGTAAATGTGAACAGGTTGACCAACAGGCTCCACTTTCCGTATAAGAAAGCGAGTGAGTTACAGCAAGCGTAAATGTTTGGTCCCCCGGGCTGAGGCCACCTGCCATTCCTGACTGGCATGTCAGCAGATACCTGGGGTGGGCGTGAAGTGGGAAAGCCGCCCACTCCAGTCTGACAGGTGTCTGTAAAGACTGGCAGTCACTATGATGATGGTTTTCCATAGTCTCAGATTCTTACTACCATGTATTACCCCCCCACACACGCACACGCCCACGCCCCACCTTGTTTGAACGACACCACAGGCTCTCTTTAATACACTACATTTTTATTTATCATTATTTATTAACATGATTGCCGAGAATAAGTGTAAAAATGGTACAGTACTCGTCGGTAATGGTGAAAAAGCTGCTACCAAGGAAAAAAAATAACCACTTTATATTCAGTCATAACAGATGCAAAACTAGACATTCAAGTGAATCCTACGTTCTACTCTGGCCATGGAATCACTATTACATTCAGCTGCGGCATAGTTCTGAAGTCTCATTTAAGGCTTTTGTGGCAGTGGGCTAATTAGGGCCCTCAGTCCCCCAGCGCCTGCCTTCATTCCCCTCATTTTTCCTTTTATCTGCCCCTGAATTAACACTAACCTGGAACCTTAAACCGTATAAGAACACAAAAGCACTCTAAACACTTGTTCAGTAATACAGGATATGAGGTCAATTAATAATTGTAAAATTCCTATCTTCTTAACATAAAGGAAATCACGAAATGGTCCTCAGCAAATAACGATAAAACTCTTGTAATAAACTCTCCTCCTGGTGAAACTTAAGCTAATATTTTTCTAAAAAGGGAACATGGAAAAAAATGAAACCTAAGTGCACATTTTAGGTTCCCTGTGAAAATTGACTGAAGAGGTACAGTATCAGGGCACAAAGTGAAGGGCATTTTGGCTGCTTCCCCTCGCAGGCCGATGTCCTGGAACTAGCCATGCAGCTCACCCCCCCCCCCCCAGAGGGGGTGGGGCCAGGCCTCAGTCACGGGGCTCATTGGGTGGTGGGATCTTCACGTCCGAAGGCTCCACCCCCCATATCTCCCGGGCGTACTCCGTGATGGTGCGGTCGCTGGAGAACTTGCCCGACCCAGCGATGTTGTGGATTACCTTCTTGGTCCACTCTTTAGGATTCTGAGATTGGTGGAGAACATAGAGACTCCATATCATTAACACACTGAGAAATGACTGAAAACTAGAGTGCTATTGTTCTATCATTACATATACCCACATCTACATAATTCTCCCTATAAACAATTATTTAAACTGTCATAATTCATTCTTGAGCCAAGAGCTGTGTTCAAACAGTACTCATGGTCTTAATTATTGTAGGAGACACTTCACTAGTAAAGGCCTGATTACATGCATTTTTCATATGTCCACAAGAGGGCGCCTTTTTACCGAGTATTCAATTCTCTATTATTGCACTAAATCATAGAAAACAAAGTTTGTTGTCACCTTTCTTAATACGGGTGAATGCAGCTTTGTCATATTTTTGTCTTATTATTATTATGCTTCATATTCATACTCATGTGGTTTCCCCCACTGCTCACCTTGTAGAGAGCGCTGACTTTATCTTGACAGCTGATATAGTCTTCATAGTCAGCAAACACTTTGAACCTGGTAAGAGCACAAACACTGCACACTGTTCAAATTGCATTGGGTTTTTCAAAACTGCAGGGCACACATCACAATCATGTAACCCTCCTGCTTTGTAATGTGGACTTTGACATCACTCTGGTATCATACTTCTACACAGGAAATGCTGTTTATCATTCCCTCACATGACTTTACACATAGTACTTCAGACAACCACTTGATGGCGCTTGCTAGGCTCTTTAGAGTTTCCTTCTGGCTGCATTTAGCTAAGTGCTTACCGGTCATGATTCAGCAGCATGGTGACTATGTCCTTGAAGAGCTCAGGCTCCTTGGGGTTGAAGTACCCACTCTGGATCTGGTCAATCACCTGTCGCAGCTCAGGGATGCGGTCATAGTACTCCTTAGCATTGTACCTGCCCAAAAGCGTGAAGCAGAACTTAGCCACTACAGATTGTTACTCTATTTCAATCAGGTCACAGCAGCAGCCTGTTCATCCAGTAGCTTCACAGAGGCTGGACTAGCAGTGTTGGAGTCTTTCTGCTACTCCACCCCAGCAGAACCACTGTACTCCTCACCCCTTCTTGTCCATGGCCAGCACGTCCTCCACCCTCATGCCAAAGATGAAGAGGTTCTCCTCGCCAGCCTCCTCGGCCATCTCCACATTGGCACCATCCATGGTTCCGATAGTGAGGGCGCCGTTGAGCATGAACTTCATGTTTCCCGTGCCTGAGGCCTCTGTGCCAGCCGTGGAGATCTGCTCCGACAGATCAGCCGCTGGGATCACTGGATTAGGGGGTGATGGATGGTTATCCAAGCCAAGGCTGCAACACAGCATCAACTGCAACAATGATCTTGAGTCCAGAGAATCCCTCACCCTTCTCAGCCAGAGAGACCCTATAGTTCTCCAAGAAGATGACTTTGAGTCTGTCCCCCACCACAGGGTCATTGTTGATGACCTGGCCCACAGAGGTGATGAGCTTGATGATCATTTTGGCCATGTGATAACCGGGGGCAGCCTACAGGGGGTGACATATGGGAACAGAGCAGTTAGAGGATATTCTTTGGATTCATCCCTCTACTAGCCAAGTGCTTCAAATCTCAGCAGGTTATACATCAGTTATGTATGTACCACAGCTCTGACAAATACAATTATTATATTTCTTATTGGTCCAGACATGGGCGTAACCATGCATTGCTGGGGGGCACCGTACTGAGAAAACACCAACCTGTCCCGTCCAATATACAGTAGAAAATGTTAAATGTCTTCTTTTTATGAGCCCTCTCAATAGATCTGCTCTTTCTATTTCATATTAATTTTCAAATTATTTCTGTTTGTTAAGGAAAACAGAAATGTGTGACCCCCTCAATTATACATTTGGTTGCACCCAGCACTTTTCTGTGCTGTGCCGGTAATCTGGTGGGTGTTTTAAACTTTTTTAAGGGCACATTTGAATGTCATTAAATTCTAACTGAAATAATTTTCTTCTGAATTATTCTATTATTATTTTTTACTTCGTTACCCATGCTATAAGTGAGAAACTTTGTTGTGTGATTTATCCCTTACATAAATTTCAATCAGGTAACGATTTTTCTGCCAAATTTGCACTTGTTAACTAACATTAACAAACTTTTCTGCTAAAGAACACCATACCTTTCCTCCAATCATCACAGTCCTGGGGACAAAGTGCTTCTTGGGGTCCTTCTTTATTCCTGCGTATAAACCAGGCAATAAAAAAAGTCTCATCAGATAATTTCAATGAAGAAGCTTTCAGTGTCTTTTTAAAAAATGTAATGTCAGAAGAACAACATATATGAAATTAAAGTGCTAAGGACTGGGGATTGTGCAGTGCCATTCATGCATAAAGCTTATGTGGTTTATACAAGGAGTCGCATGTTTTAGCTACACCAAGACCTCTGATCTGGACCAAGGGGTGACTGGCTGCCTAACGTAACAGGTTAACATTAGGACAGAAGGCTGCCCCCTGCTGTGAATGAGCTGCATTTACAGTTGGAAGTGGCAACAGGCTGCCCTTACGGTTGTAGAGGGTGATAATGTGGAGACAATTGAGAAGCTGTCTCTTATACTCGTGGATCCGCTTGACCTGGATGTCAAAGATGGACTCGGGGTTGATCTTTACATGGTACTCCTCCTCCAGGTAGGCCGCAAGCTTCTGCTTGTTCTCCTGCAGTGACAGTTGTTGTTCTGGACCAGTGGTATTCAAACTTTTTTTGACATAACCCCCCTAGGTCTGATATATTTGTCCTGATCATTTATTTTGAAATTCTGTAATTTACCATCATAACTCAACACACATTGTGCTCTTTACACTCTGACAGTTTAATTACAATAAAATTCAGAGATCAGAATCAACATATATCCCCAGCCCGTTCCCACCTGCTTGACTTTGGCCACATCACGGATGAAGCCATCATTGTTTAAAAAGTCCAAAAGCTTCTTCAGCTGAGAAAGATCAGTCAAAAACCCCTCCCCAATTTTCTGCAACAAAACACACGAATGACTTACTGTGGACAAAGGCAGAGGCTCATGGGGAATGAGGCAGCACAAATCTGCAGCCAGGATATACACTGACTGCAAACTTTCTTTCAAGGTTACAAAGAATCTTTTTTAAAAGTTAACCATTTTTCACATCTGACCATTAAAGTCACGATAAGATGTAATTTTTGTACCAAAACACTCAAATAAATATGGAAAATGTAGCACAGCCATAGAATCCATTTCCAGGTGGGACTCCCCCAGTGAAAGACCTGCAGTGGTTTAGGCCATTACCTCAGCAAAGATGTCAGCCAGGCCCGGGTTGCAGAGCAGCAGCCACCGGCGTGGCGTTATCCCATTGGTCTTATTCTGAAACTTCTCTGGCTCAATGTCGCAGAAGTCCTTAAATCTACACAACAAGTGGTAGGTTGTTTTTAAGCAGGTACCCAAAAACACTTAAAGTTCTTATTGAGCAAAACCCAAAAATATAGATAACATCAGAGAAAAAACAACTAATCCAGCTTAAATACAGCACATTCTGCTGTCTGTGATTAGTGCCTGTATATATAGTGGATATTCCACTGGAACACATTTTTCATAATTATAATTTTTTATTTCTAAGCATAAGGATCAATATAACTGCTACAGCCCTTTTCCATAAATTTTAAGAATATAACAGTATCACTGAGTAGCCAAATGATGGATTTTGTCATTCACATTTATGGCACCTTTTGCAATATAAACACTTGCATAATTTTTAGATGTGAATCCATACTGTGTGATTGAATAAAAGCAGTGCAACAGTCTGGTGGGGGCGCTGTGGTTGTAGACACACAAGACACTTACACAGTGCTCTTGACGATGTCCGAGTGGATACGGGCAACTCCGTTGACGGCGTGCGAGCCCACCACACACAGGTGCGCCATGTTGATCCGCTTAGGGTCACCCTCCTCGATCAGGGACATTCGACGTAGCCGGTCAGTATCGCCTGGGTACAAGGCCTCGATCCTCTGTGGGGAGGTAGAAAGGACAGTGAGGTATATAGGGCAGGAAAAGGTGGTGTCACACGCAGCAACGCTGGAAAAAACTAGAATCCCAACCTATAGCTGGAGACAATCTCAGTGATGGATGCACATTGGACTTGGTGTGGTGCTGTGCAGCACGAGCCAGCTGCTGATCTGGTGTCTGGGTTGGACAGAACTAACCTTTAGGTGCTGGTGGTTGATCTCGTAGATAATCTCCAGGTGTCGTGGCAACAGCTTCTCAAACATGTGCACAGGCCAGCGCTCCAGGGCCTCGGGCAGCACGGTGTGGTTGGTGTATGCACATGTCTTCACCGTCACCTCCCAGGCCTGCGGGGAGATGGAGGCATCAGCCATGCGGTGGAAGGAGACCCCAGCCCGCCTGGGAGAGCAGAAGTACCAGCATCGCCTCATCCTGCTCAAGCCAGCTTACACTGCAATTAAGCACTAACAAGAACCTCTGTTTGTTAGAAAAACAGGGAAAATATCCATGCTGTTCCCTGGCGTTAGTGGAGCAGTCAGGTCAAACTGTAACTCATATTACCATACCAACAGACACATCAGATCAAAGTCATTATGGCAAATTAATTACAGACCCACAATGACCCTCATATCATGAGGATGGGGTTTCAGGCAGCAGGTTGTTAGGTCTGGGGCAGTAACTGTTCTGAGACTTGGCTAAACGCTTATTCCGGCTGTCCCATCCTGGGAGCCCCTGAAACGGCCCACACCTTGGTCCAGTCGTGCTTTTCCACATCCACCAGGATCCTCATGAGCTCGGGAATGGCAAGGGCAGGATGAGTGTCATTGAGCTGGATTGCCACCTGGAAAAATGACAGCGTGTTTCAACTGAAAAGAGTGTGAATTCAGAGCAGTGACCCTGTAACGGAATTCATAGTTACTTCTTCAAAATAAAAGTAACACCTCTTTGTTAGAGGCCTCACTGCATCGTAATAAGCAGACGTGTGACCATGAAGTGGGTATGGTCTGTTTCACGTGGCACAGAAGCACCGTAAAGTGCAGGCCAGTCATCATGAAGCACTATAATGCTTATAGAAGTACTCACTGATATGCTTAGGACACATATTAGGTGGAATCAATATTTGTAATGGGTTGGTCATTGACTGACATCTCTATTGAGAGACCAGAAAGCTAATGGCTTCCGCCCTGAAAAGGATCACCAAGAAGTCAAAGGTCAATAGAGTGGGCTGCCAGTCAAGATCAGCACACCTTGCCCTGAGGCTTAAACGTTATCTGGCCGAAAGGAGGCACAGAATGGAAGGGAGCGGCCCCCACCTTCTCGGGGAAGGTCTCAAAGGAGGTCCTGATGGGGTCTCGGCAGCCAAACTTGGAGGACTTGAAGCGACGAATGATGTCCTGCAGGGTGGCGGCCACCACGAAGTACTCCTGCTTCAGACGCAGCTCCTTCCCCTCGAAAAACTATCATGTTACAGTTAGAGGGACAGCCAAAGTCACTGCTGATTCCTAAGGTCAGTGTTAGAGGCCTGTACTACCCACATGTAACATCATCATCACGCTGCACCAGAGTACAGTGACCCGTTACTCACATACATACTCTACGTTGTAATTTTTTTGGTTTCACTTTGTGTACCGGGGCAGAGGGGCCTGGACATGCGCTGTGTCCTCAGCAAAGAGGAAAATGACACAGGCATGGGGGAATTGGCCCAACTAACTACACCCACAGCTACACCAGCCTGAAACAACAGCGTTTCTATGGCCTGTTTTTGTTATGGCTTGAAGATCCTTTAGCTGCCTTTCAGCCCAAACTCATGATGGTACTGTTATATAGTCGCGGGGGTGGGGGGGTTGGCAGGGGAGGCAGAGGGTGTTGTGATACTACAGTTTGTTTGCTGGCGATTTTTCCTCTTGGGTAATCAGCAAACAGTGAACATGAACATGCAGTGCCTCTGAGGATTGTGTTATTCATGCACTGTGTATCCTGTAACTGAATACGCTGACTTGCATTACTGAAGTTCCTGGACAATGATGCTCTTTTGCTTTCTACCTTCCTGGGAAGCCTGTCGCTTTAAGAGACAAGAAGGAGACTGCTGCTACACTTGATAAAGACCCCAGTGAAGGAACACGAGCTCTGTAAGTATGTATATTTATAGACTGGAAGCGGTTCACGTATCCAGGAAGTGTGGCGCTTGTGGGCCCAGCAGTACATAGCATGATGGGGCTCCCGCCTGCTGTCTGCAGAATGGCGACGCCTGGCTCTTCCCACATCACTCATGTGATCTCCTTATTAGGGCCTGTGTGTCTGCCAGGCTGCGGGCTGTGTACAGCACAGCACATCCTCAGCGGCACCCCTGCTGGCCGGGCCATGTGAATTGACTCAAGAGCTCAAACCTCTGAGTATGTGATGGCTCATCTCGAAACGGCCACGCAGGAATGCTCAGGTCCTGTATGTGAATGTGTTTTTATGGAGAACTTGACTGCTTTTTTAACTGTTTGAAAAGCAACACAGGTACTGTTTTTGCTGAGCAGCCACAGCTGGTTGCTGACAAAGCTGAAGGGGCAGAAATCAGCCATCGGTTGGCGGTGTGAGCCCTGCTTATCCTGAGAGGACAGAGCTCAGAGTGGGAAACATCTGTCGGCTGATACAGGCGACTAAACCCCACGGGGTAAGGTCCAGCCCCTCCATCGACTTTCTGTGCATGACTCACATTGTCATTGGGGTAAAGGACTCTGGAAATGTTCTCTGCCAAGTTCCTGTCCAGTACGGCTTGGATGTAATCACCCACGTTGACTACGAGTGAGAGAGAGATAGAGAGAGAGACAGAGAACGCAGTCAGATGGACCACACAAATACACGTGGTGTCACATGAATACCTGTAGGAAAGACACAGGCCAAATTGGGACAAATGTCACATTACTGATCTGCCGATGGACAGTGTTTTGTTCATTTCATTACCTGTTTGAACTAATTTATTGACCAATAACTTAAAGCTAAAGAATGAAGTTTGGAGGGAATGTCTCGTGGCTGCCCCAGACGATTACATCACAGTGCTGAGCCCTGTCGGTGGGGGATGGGGGAGAGCCTATGGTTTGAGCTACACCAAGGCGTTTCCTGGGTAACCCTGGCCAGATTCCATCTGACCACCCACCCCCTCAGCACTGGGCCACATCGAGGCCCCCACTTTGTATTCCAGCCAGCTTCTTTCTGAGGTGGCCATCCTGGCCACACCAATGAGTGCACATCTCCCAGACGAGACCTTCGCAGTGGTGTCACTCTCCTGGGCTACATTGACAGGGACCAGAATTACATCGAGACACCAACAGAATTCATACAGCACCTTCTTCTGGTTACTGGCCCAACAGAGGATGGCAGCGAATTACAGGCCAGCCTTCACCACACACCACAAGAGTCTCTCTCACATTAACAGAGATTTACTGTGTTATTTCAAACTAGGCCCGCACAACTATGCCTCACAAAGCATCAGGCATTTTAAGGGGGCTTCGGGTCTAATATCAGAGTACTTTTCATCTGTATGTTCAAGAATAACTGTCCGGTGTCCGGCTTCTCATTTAGCTACCCTGTTATTTGTTTGTATGTGCAAAATCACCACGGTTACATTCCAGAACAATTGCAGTACCTATTCTGATTAGACCTTCTACCCACCGTGAAACCATCCAGAATGGGCCTTCGGACAGCAGAGGCCTGTGAGTCAGCAGAGGTATGCCAGAGAGCTGGCCAACATTTATGTAATGTAATTTCAAATCCTGCATAATCATATGCTAGGGCCTCTGTGGAGTCTACTTAACCCCAAAAACTGAAATTCATCTCCTGCCCTCAGTAAGAGGGTATCTATGTATTTATGCAAGGACATCAGTCTCTTCTAAAGTCCAGTGTGTAATCGTATGACTCCTGCGTTAACATAATGTCCCATCTGAAAT
The DNA here is from genome assembly GCA_026776725.1 of Gnathonemus echidnorhynchus. NCBI lineage: Eukaryota > Metazoa > Chordata > Actinopteri > Osteoglossiformes > Mormyridae > Gnathonemus > Gnathonemus echidnorhynchus. The sequence continues at coordinate 17,194,049 of JAODJU010000062.1, read as the reverse complement.
TTGTCCAGGTAATGGAATACCCCATATATTGGTCAAAAGTCCTATTGAAGCTCATTAGTGCATCAAGGTAACCAATGACTAATGAAGGCTGGGGACTTACATTCCTGCAGGTTGAAGTCGTTGGGAGCCTTTGCTGACCACAACCTCATGGTGTTTACGGTGTTGTTCTTGAAACCAGGCACTGGTGTATCATAAGGCATGGCCAGCACGACCTGCAGCACAGACGGACAGAGACACGCATCACAGACATCCTAGGCTTTCCCAAAGCTCTTCCAACAGTACAGCGGCATAGTCTGGTCTGTGTTCTAAACAGAACTTACCTGAGTGTCTACCCATTTGGCCCCACTGCTAGTGTGCTCCACTCGACCATAGAAATGGACAGGTAGCATGTACTCAGGGCGGGCCTTCTCCCAGGGGTTGCCATAGCGTAGCCAATCATCTGCTTCCTCCACCTGTGTGGATGGGAGAAGCACACTTGTTGGCACTACCAAAGAGAGTGAGGGAGGTCAAGTGATACAGAGCACCTCCCACAAATTTCCAGCTCACCTGCCAGCCATTAGTGATCTTCTGGTTGAAGATGCCAAACTCATACCGGATCCCATAGCCATAAGCTGCTAGGCCCAAGGTGGCCAAAGAGTCCAGGAAGCAAGCTGAGATAAAAGGACAAATGGTTAATGTATGAACTAAGTGTCTAAGGTGAATGGCTGTCAAACCATTCAAAAGGGAAGAAATTAATTCCTAGCCAGGAGCTTTGACTCCAGAGTCCCATGCAGGTATTTGATCATTAGCTGAAGTATGATGGCTACATTTACACAATATTTCTGAAAGGAAGGAAACTGGGGCAAGGTGACGGCATCTGCACACGACGATGCCGGCCTGGAGCTCCCGTGGCTTTTTAACCGGATGAGCCCAGCAAGCCCCTCACCTGCCAGACGCCCCAGTCCACCGTTGCCCAAGCCAGCATCCTCCTCGATCTCCTGCAGCTCTTCCAGGTCCAGTCCCAGCTGGGGGATTGAGACAGAGCACAGTCCAGAACAGTAAGTTTCTGTGGTGTCTGACAGCCAGAGCTCACTGCATTTGCATTTTCTTATAAATGATCCTTATAGGGTGGAGGCCCTGCTATTACACCAAAGGATTCAGAGGATTTCCTTAAGCAGGGGGAAATAGAGAGTGAAACAAAATATGAATCCTAACAATAACCAATAAAGTGCTATTATTTTAAGAGCTATTTAAATGAGGTTGCTATCTGTTTGAGGGCATCATCCTCAGTCATTCTCATTGGCTGTAAAAGAGCAGTGTCACCTGATAAGGACCTGACATGACCTGATCACTAGAAGTAGGGGGCTGCTTGCTGTGTGACTTCAGTAGGCGGTCTCCTCTCACACGCTCCAGTGAGAGAAAAACAAGCCTCTCTCTCTATGTGGCACAGATGGCGACACCACCATGACAGGCCTGCAGGAAGTGACACGGCTTTCCACGTGCTCTGTGTACGCTAAGTGCTAAAGGTAGCGCAGTGTTTACACTGCACCTACCCCCGACTCTCTGCTCCTGTCACCAATACATTATAACATCACACGTGTTTTTATGTGAGAGCTACTGCTGTCTCGTCTTTTAAGTGTTCTTTCTCTGCCACCCCTGGGTGGGATTACACCTGGTTCTAGTACATTCTGCCCCATGGGGCGTATGGTGAAGCTCTGCAAACAGAAAGCAGAGGATGGGTTCAGCAGTATGTCAGGCTGCCCTGGCTGATGTGAATCGCTCACACGTGACCAAGGCTCCTGGGGGCTACCTGGTAGATGGCTTCGTCGCATGCATTCTGCAGGCCCAGGTTAACCATAGTGTTCTGCAGCGTCCGGCCCATGTAGAACTCCAGAGACAGGTAGTGGACACGCTGGGGGTGAAGGAGATGGGAATGCAGATCTGTTATTAGATAACACTCCTTAAAGTCATACTTAAATATCCCACACACATCAGTAGGCATGATAAATGATGCAAAAACTTGACATCCCCCAAAATGCCACTTACCCCCAGGTGTCAGGGGTCCCTCTCTTGGGCTCTTAAAGCCTCATCCATGTGACATAATAAAATGTCTTCTTTTGCAGACAGTCCCATCAACACGGAGCCCTAATTGGCTCAGTTTAACTTATTCATCCTTTATGTTTTTTGGCTACCATTTAACATATAAGCAATATTATTATTCTGATTGCTGTTTAAGCGCTTCTAACCATCATTGGCTATATTTACCATGTTAAGATGTGTTCAGATCCACAGTTTACCTATCACACATTGAACACTATTTATTCGACCCAGTAAAAAGATGACAATTAGAGGTCGACCGATTTATCGGCCGGCCGATATATCGGGCCGATATTTAGCATTTTTTCATGTATCGGCATTGGCCGATATCCGAATGCACTACGCCGATATACAGACAGGCACATCTGCGGACAGCCCAGTGTTATTGTTGCTGTGGAACACGTAACCCATGCTGCCTTGTGCAGGACCCCAGCCAGAAGT
>JAODJU010000062.1:17175630-17191432 GCA_026776725.1 Gnathonemus echidnorhynchus | reverse complement strand
TCGGCAGCATATATTGGCCATCGGCTGACCCTGACTCCTAAATATCGGCATTGGCTATTGAAAAACCCATATCGGTCAACCTCTAATGACAATGCTATGCTAATCTAAAATGATAACCATCATGCTCTATAAAAATGCAGTTTGACATAGTTAAAACTGAAGTCTCAGCTCAATTAGACAGGACTGGCACCGTTACAGAGATAACAGCCAGTAGTGATGCAGGTAGTGCAGCAGCTGGGTAAGGCAGGGGGCTGTTAAGGGGACAGACTGGACCCTCACCCTCCCAGCTCAAAAACTGCCAAGTTTTTCTGACTGGAATCAGGTGCCATGCTGTTTTTCGACTGAGTCAACACATCATTTTAATTAATATATATAAAATAACAACAAGGAGATCAGTATGTCTGTAAATCGAGGAGTGCCTTTCACATTCCTGTTACTTGACCCTGCCTTCTTCAGCTGCAGCACGTACAACAAGCACAGCTGCCAAAGCAGGAAACCCGGAAACTCTTTCAGGGAATTCACCACACCCCCTTGTTGAGTGCAGCCTGTCCCGACTACGGAAAATCTCACTTCAATTTTTGGTGCCACAATCACACATATAAAATTTTAAAAAGCCAAACAAGGAAGAGTCAACTGAATTGCAGAACTCCAAACAGGGTGTTCAGTAAAGGAATCCTAAAGATATGAGCTTAAATTAAAGGAGGCCTGAAGGGATGAGAGAAGCAGGCCCTGCTGTTAGGTAACAACGTGGGCATGATTTCACAGGAACTCTGTTACCCAATTCCACTGCATAACAGTTGTAAACTGTGCAGCAAAATGAGCCCAAGACGTGAGTTTCAGCTGGGAGGGGGGTGGTATCCTGGCACAATATGAGGCAATTCAGTTTTGCTCCAAGGATGGAGCTACCCTGCATGGAAATGGCCAACGTCCGAGTCTGTTTAACTGCTCCAGAATCAACAAGTGATACAAGCTGACAGGTTGCTACACAAGCCACTGCAAAACATGCATTCAGGAAGTTGGCTTGATCCGGATATTAACAAATGGCTTCTTGCACCTTCCCTGCAGTCGTCACAGTATTTCATTTTTCTACAGAACAAAATTCTCTAGCTGTCCTTGTCAAGCAGGCATATTTAACCAGGTAACATCAAACAAGTCTACAGATAACTATGGTCAGTTCCCTTTACCTTCCTTTAACAATGTCAATTCCATCAAATATAGACTGTCCCCTTTACATGCACAGAATTTGGCACTCAACGATGATAAGCAGCTTATGTTAATTTAAATGATAGACTGATAACGGAGGCTGTGGGTGCTACATGTTCACAGATGGCCAGTTACAGTTTTAAGATGTGCATCCACCTATTTTCTGCTCTTTAAGTTGGTACAAGGGTATGTATGCTTACTGACGAATTTGTTTATAAATGCAAGTGTTTTTGTTACGACATTACGGTTTTATCGTGGGGAAAAACACTTTTTAAAACCGTGACTCTTCAATACTGTCAAACATCGGCGTACCAGAAAGATTCTGTTTATTTAGCCATCTTAAGCGTACTGCAAACTGAGTAGCATTGTGTCTTAGCGTTTATATGTGTATAATTTTCCAAACATCCTAAACGGAAATAGTATCAGTTTAACTCACTTATTGTCAAAATTGAAAATTAATTCACTTATTTTAACAATAAAACACGATTCAACGATTTTACCGGTTCTATTGATTTACCTGGACTCATTTCCTCAGTTGCAAAATAATACCACATTACCTTGGGATCTTTTTCATAGTAATACTGCTGAGTGCGAATCCATCGTCCAACCAGGTGGTCTCTAACGGTGTGAGCCAGTGCGAAATAGTAATCCCGGGGGGTCGCCACATTGCGATCCTTGACAAGTGTGAAATGAAGATGCCTGTTGAAGCTCTTCTTAATCTCGGCGACATCCCCCAGCCCCGCGATCCCCCTAACACTAATTTGTTTTCTCCTCTCGTAATCGGTCAGTGGTGTAGCCATCTTTCTGAATAATGACTCTTCGATCGACTGTATTTTAGCTTGACTTTTTTGGTCCTGTGGATAGTTAAGCGCAAGGCAGACTGGCAACTGTTGCACACCTACAAGAGACTTTGCAACAAGGGCGAGCTGCAAGCACACCCCCGCAGGCCGCGTAAGTCAGGAGAGGGGCTGAAAGGCCTTTCACTCACTTCCTCATTGGACTGCAAAGCGGACTGCGCCTGACGCAAGATTCCTGACACCGCTACGTGGACTTCTTAACGCGGTCCTTGGTGGTGGTGGTTGCTTATTTGTTATCGTACTTTGCATAGGCTGCTCAAAGGCTTTTATAGCTTTACATGTACATGTTTTTTCTTCTTCTGACATTTAAAAAAAAGATTCTAATTCGTTCCTAACTTTTCGCGTTCGCGTTACAGAAAACACTTATTTATAGGAATGTGGGGAGACATTCAGAATTTGTGGTTAAACTGAATGTGTATGAAGAAGAGGCGGAAAAAGTCCGAGAGTTGCCCAAATTGTACCCAGATTACGAATAGTGATACTGTAATTGGAGTTCGTGATGTGCGTTCAAAATGCTAAAGTCCTGGTTGCATAACTAGTTTCTCACTTTAAACACAAAAAGATGAATGCCGTTCGGCACAATACACAATTCTTTTACCATCATAAAATCTTACCAGAAACAATCTTCCGGAATATTTATAAAGATGGTACAAGTAAACATTTCTGTTACGCTATTAAGTAGAAGTCAATTATATAGGCTACGCAGTGGTGCCCGCCGAAAAATTTGGTTAGGGTGGTCAGCAGGGGCCAGTCACAGGTCTATTGATCGCGTCGCATCGTGTCTCATCTATGATTCCGCTTAGAAAATAATCTATATTTTGTATTTTGATGTGGAGTGTCCACGTGTTTACACTCAGCCACCCCTTAAATTCGCCCCTGAGTATACTTTGAATTTGAAACGACATAAAAAGTATAAAGCGTCCATTCAGTCATTGGATTTAATTTGCGATAGTGGGAAGGTTTTTCCTTTAGGTGACCACCGAAATAGTCTGCCATTTAAAGTCAGCCATAGACTTATGCAATTAACCGAGATGTTGGACACGAATGGCAATGTTTGCTCAGATTGATTATTACCGAAATGTATATTTACATGGTGTTAAGGGGCGGATCATTATAAGCTCTGCGACTCCATTCACGTTTCAGCTGACTTTTCATATCGTGTATCCCCATTAAAAATATAAAAGTGTATTTTCAATCATCTCACCAGATTCACCACAACTGGCGTTTCTTGAAGCTTTTAAAGTTTACTATCAAATCAGCTGTTTAAGTCTACATGAGTTTAAAACGATTTCGAAGGGTACGGGTGTCCTGAGTCACGTGACTCATTCTAATAAAATGTTACGGCCGTCAGGCCCTTCAGGAGTTTGTTCCAACGGTTATTTCGTACCATCCTCTTGCAGGTAAGGATGTGTTCGGTGGTCAGTACAGTAACGGACGGGTGATTCCCGATGATTTTTTTGTGTAGTTTAATTTTACATGTAGTGGTTTGGAAGCGATTAAATAGATTTGGCATTCACCAGAACAGCAGTTGATTTTGGCCTTTGTTGGTATGAGCTTTGACTTCAAACATCAACAGTCGTGTTGTAATAATTTGGCGTTAGACGACACGTTGATATACGTTGTGTTTGTTTCCTATTCTTTTATTTAGTCATGTTGACTACCTCCCAAAAGCACCGAGACTTTGTAGCGGAGCCCATGGCGGAGAAGCCAGTCACCGCTTTGGCCGGTATTGGAGATGTTCTGGGAAAGAAACTCGAGGAACTGGGATTTGATAAAGTATGCTGCGTGTTTTTCATATGCAACGCTGTTCTCGTTCTTCGTAATCCAACATATTTCCAAGATCTTAACATTTTCTTTTTACATTATACATCTTACGGCGCTTTTCCACGGCCCCCAAGAACCGAGCTGTACCATAACCATTCTGCGAGAGACTGTTTTTCCTTGTAAATTATGTGAGTTGCCCCTGCTTACTAAAGCTGCTTGCGTCACCACCATCTGATTGGTCGAAATGCACGGTGTTATCTGTGCAGCGGCTCTTGGGAATTTCACTTACAAAAAGGGTGTTTTTCAATATGTCTACTTTACTGTACTTTTGTTCCTGTTTTACATAATCTTCCATTGCCGAAGACCAATTCCAATACTCAAGAACAGAAGTACAGAGGATGCCCCAAGTTTGTTCTTGGAAGGCAAGTTTGCAAGACTGGTCTTTCCAAGACCACAAGTACGCTGTTTGTGTTCTTGGTACCGAGAAACGCCCAAAAAACTAATGAGGGCAGAAGGAAAAATGATTGGTTCAGAGTGGTAACCAATCAGATTGTAGATATGTTGGATCAAGCTACTAGAAGAGGCGGGACCAACCAATCAGATGTCTTGGTCCTACCTTTTGTTGCTTGGACCCACCTCCTCTAGAATTTGGTTCAAAGAGATAACCAATCATTTTTCCTTCTGCCCTCAGAACTTTCTTGTGCAAGTAAAACTACCATGAGCTGATCAGTGTCACTATGTATGGATATATTCTATATATAATTTATTAGTATTATCCTAATGCTTTTATGCTTTCCTGATAACCCCCTATGTAAAAAGTATTAGACTGAGCGGAATGGATTTGTAAAGCAAGTTTTAAGCTAATGCTGTTCGTGATCGATGCCAACATAATACAACGATTTCTCACAGACGTGCTAGCAGAAATTAGCTCATAGTAAATCATGGGGTGTTTCTCAATACCAAGAATGCAAAGATCCTACTTGTGGTCTTTGCAAAACCAGTCTTGCTTACTTGCCTCCCAAGAATGAGCTTGGGGCACAATGAATCATGGGATTGGTCTTGTTTGGCGAGGATGCAACCCAATGATGTATATTTACTAGAATTGATATCATTTGATTGCAAATACAAGTTTGACCACCATGTTGGAGAAGTCAAAGCAAACCTTCACATTGCAGTTTTTGGCAGCAGAAATCAGCGTTGATCCTGCTCCAGTGATATCTTTCACCTGTTAGTGTGTTACTGATCATTGTATATTTTTGTATTTACATTTGTGTGACATTCCCTTGCAAACATACATTTTTGCAGTCCTCAGAGTAGTGCCGGACAGTGTACCTGTTCGTCCGGCATACCAGTTATAATTTCCCATATGTTATAAATTTGTACTGTAGCATAGCTGAAATGGCAGCTGTGATTGGGTATGTATAATGTAGTAAAAATAATTTGAAATAGTGAAATACCCAGCACTTGACTCGTTATAGTTATGTCGTGACATACAAACAATTAAGAACACTAATAGTATTTAGGAAGTTGCAGTGACATGCAGAATTTTATTTTAAAGAGATAATGGATTAGCCACTATGGCAGCCTTTGTTTGGACTGATGAACGTGTTTTTTTTTTTTTTTTTATCAGGAAGTTGCAGTGACATTAAGAATTTTAGTTTGAAGGGATTAAAGGTTTCAGCCTGTGTTCAGGCTGTAGTGGAAATACCTGTTGCCATTTTAATTTTATCTATATGCATGCTTTTATTTCAATATGCGTCCTTGTTTTGGTTATTTTTCAAAACTAATGTCTAATGATTTCAAAATCATATTGCAGATAAACTATAACTGTAGGTAGGTACTTTATTGATGCTGAAAAAAAAGACCACTATGCAAAAGAATAATAGGAAGAAGAATAATAGTTTCGTTTGTATAAAATTTGCATGAAAATTGTAACTTGCATTGTTTTACATACAAACAATGGATGGAGCGACTTCTTCAAAATGTCATTCTCAACACCCCTTGGCCTATAGTTGGACACTGGCCTGTCGTGTCTAGTAAATATGTCATTGATGCAACTGATGTATCCTTGATAACTAGGGCAGGACAAGCACGACATGCAGGGATTTTTACTGTCCTCTGTATGTCTGTTATTAGTATTGGAAGTGGACTTTGACAAAGGAAAATGCCGTAAAATGGGTACATGAGAATACGAGTACATATTGAGAAACGCCCGTGATGTACACCATGTGAATGTCTCTTTGGTTTTATGTCACTGTCGTGCTCCAAACCCGGGAACGCGTTTACCAAGCCAACACTTTTGCAGTGGAAAATTGAAACGAGCTGTAATGCCAGTGGAAAAGCGCCATTAAATTCTAAATACCTGCAAATATGGGTGTGGCTAAGTAGCTTATAATACACCGTTACCATGGTAATGCAGTACTATAATTCTTTAAACACGTTGAACAAGTTGGAGCTGTGTCATTATTTGTGACAACAGTATAGCACTGTTAGCAGTTTAAAATAGAATTAATTCTGCGTGGCTTCCGCTTCCTCACTCAATGCAGGCATATGTGGTTCTGGGTCAGTTCCTGGTGCTAAAGAAGGATGTAGAACTCTTCACCGAGTGGCTGAAGGACACATGTGGTGCAAACTCCAGACAGGCAGCCTCATGTACCCAGTGTCTGAAGGAGTGGTGCGATGCTTTCCTGTGAAGACGGCCGAGCCCCATCCGTCTGCCAGCTGCTGTTTTGTAGCTTTGTATGTATGGAAACTATTTATTCTTTTAACTGAGGGCACTTTTGTGAGTGTTTTGAAAATAAAGTTGGAAATAACTTCATTAACCAGAATGTACAGCGCTTTTCCAAAAAGATTTTTCCAATGACTGATAAAAGTTTGAGATCTGAATTTAATGGTAAAGTACACTGATTTAATAAACTGACCTGTTGTAGACACTTGGTCATTAGTCAATTTAAGTTCCTCCCAAATGAGGTTTATTTTGGCTGTGAAACAGCAATTTTGTTGATTCAAGGTGGAAAACACATTTGAATACTTCTATTGTGTTGCCAAGTAAAAGGGAGAGGAAAGCTTAACAATGGCTTTCATCTAGTGGTGGACAGGGTTCTGCTAATCTGCTAACAGCTAATTAGTGACAACTTTTTTGTTAATAGATTGTTTCCACTAACTTTGAAAACTGTTAGGGGACCAATTAGCTTCCACTAACTGTAAATCCGCTGACATTTTTTCACAGGTAAAATGAATGAAGTTTAACAGTCAAAAACATTTTTAATCCTAAAATCATATATATTTGTTCCTGTCTGTTGTGAGTGTGTCTGCAACACACTATCCGGCACACAGTTTGTTGAATGACTGCGTGTAAAGACAAGACATGATTGGTCAACTTGTTGGATTTAATGTCTGGGCTTAAATGTAAGTGAGTGACGTTAGTCCATTTAAACTGGGGTATCTGTATCACGAAGCTGGATTTCTTGCTTAGCCAGATAACTTGATTGAAGGTAGACTAGTTTAAATGGACTTTTACAGACCCCCAGTTGTATTTTCTGGGTTCTGATTGACAGGGCTATAGATCAATAAAGACCTTCCTTCCTAACTCTGGATAAAAGGCACCATGGTTGTAGTCCCCAAGCAGCTTCACTGAGGACAAAATGTCAGCATCAGCCAGATGTGAATTAGGGATTCACCAAAATGCACCAAAACCTTACAAACAGAATATCATAAAGAAAATTTTCAACGCAGATTTATTTGAGACTACAGAATCCAACAATACCCAGTTGGGTAAGTCCCTTGGTAATCAATTTAGTCTGACAGATGGGACATAGTGTTAAAATTTTAGTGTTCTAGGTATATTTTTAAGGATTTCAAAGTCGAAAAGCAAACCGAAGCTAAATTCATATAATAAAAGTTAACGCGGCCAAAGATCACAACCGCATTCTTTTACTGTTTTATTGGTTTAGCATTATTGAATTACATTTTGGAATTAGTAGACTGGCAGTTATTGAACCTAAATTTAATTAGCTGTGATCACCAATGTCTGTGAACATATTCTGACTCTAAATATCTAGTGCAGAGATGTGGTGATTTAGTGGACAAATATGCTTTGGAAACGTATTTTAATACAGTGTCTCGTAAGAATCCAATGCTATCCGCAGCGTCAGGGTCCAAGGCATGCTCGGGGGACCAAATTCGAACACAACTTCACGTTTCAAGCTAGGGGACGGACGCTGTAAACTAGACGTAAACTACGGTCTGATGGTAAATATGGACAGAACATGCTTTATCTTCCAATGTTAACATATCAAAGTTAAAAAGTATCTAAAAACCAAACAAGTGCAATACGTGCCATGGTTTATGAACCAAGGATAACTTAAGGGGGACATACTGTTAAGAAGCAAGGTAAACTAAAAACACTTCTGTGACGTCATTCCGACCTCCGATGTATATAGAACGCAGCATAAATTTATTACACTGCTAGCTAAGGAAAGTGTTTAATTTTATGGTAGCCAGCTTAATTTTAATGTTATGCAATTAAGCCCTATGCATTTTGAAGGAAAATATAGAGGAATGCCCCTCCAATGTCCATGGTGTAATAGGGTGTTTAACGCTTTTATGACACGTCCCATATGAAGAGCGGACTAGGCCTACTATTTGTACTAATGAGTAATAAGGATGAGCAGATCGATACTAAAATATCAATTCTTTCTGCATTGAATATTCCATTTTGATAATTGATTCTAACATTAAAATATCTTCTTTAATCTGGTAATTGAAATGTTTATATTTTAGGGAGCAGGTTCCGATACTACCAGGCAGGGCTGCCAATAAGGGGGAGACATACAGGGAATCAGACGCTAGTGACTACGGAAATGGAACGATGGATCCGACGGCTGATTATATCGTCAGCACTGTCCCCATTAGGCAAATTTTACCATCAGGGTTGGGCCGTCGATGAATATCAGTATTGGCGATAGCAATCTTCCTCTGCTAACAATATAACATTCCAGAAAGTTACATTTAGGGTATGGAAACATTCAGAGTATACAGTTTTCCTGGTGTCCCTAGAATGATATCTTACTACTACGACTAAGAATAATAATAATATGAAAATAAAGGGCATAGTAGAGCAGTGGGTAGTACTGTGATTTCACACCTCAGAGGTCACAGGTTCAAGGCTGGATGATGTGTTTGCACTATATGCTTATGGCACTTTCATAAAATATTTCATTATACATTTTATTCAACATGAATTGCATTAAAAGATTGTTCAGGTAATAATGTTATTGTGCTGGCAGATTATTTGTTAAAATGTAAAACGAGCAAATAACGCTCCATTAATGTTACAGTAAGAACATTCCTTGCCAGCTTTAAGACCTTCACATAACATTGGATAAAGTTCTGGCAACATTAGCTGGGCTGGTACTGGATCGAATTGGATTGAAAAGTAAATTAGTGGTTGGCCATCCATAATAGTTTGAGACCGAGCCAGTTCCTAAGGCTGGCTCATTGGTCCCAAGAGTAATTTTTATTTTTTTTTACTAAAAATTTTACAAGTCTGAATTAGGTTAGAAATGGTCCTACAATGCCTGACCAGTCTGGGAATATATATTTCAAGCCAAATTTCATATGAATGGTGAGGTATTCTTGTTGAGAGAATCCCTCATGCATGTGCAGGCAGCATGTTTTGCTGCTTGTGAAGACATGTCAGCGTGGTCTTCAATAAAGAACCGCATTGAAATGGGCTCACTGACTATTGTATGATGCAAATCATTTGCCATTTTAGTTGTGTGCATTTAGTGTTCAATTTATTTGAATGCACAAAATCTGTTTACAAGAGTTTTTAAAACAACAATATTGCTGATAAATATGGAGTATTCTATTTAAATGGGAATAGGGTACTACTGACCAAAGAGCTATTTGGGAATGGAAAGAGCTGGCTCTTGTTCATGAGTTGAGCCAAATAACCATCCCTAGTTCACACAATATATGATACATTCTCTGTGATTTACAGGTCACAATATAATGCCAACACCATTCACCCTTCAGCAGGCATCCCACCTCTCCCAAGTCTCCAAGAAATTGACAGCAGCTCCCTCACACCGGCTAATGATGTGCAATTTCCCAGAAATTTGTCCACAGAGAATTATAAACGAGCGAAAGTCAGTCTGCTATTCAACAGAGGAACAGGCAAGAAACTCTGCAAATGTTGCTGCCACCCCCACTCAACTCCCAGCTGGTTTCCCTGAAATCAATGTCTAACGTGGGATGTCTGCTCCAGATAAGTATGTTATACTGCAATGTTTTCTCTGTTCCTTCAGGAGCAGCAACATAATGAATTTTGGCCAGAAAGACAGAACGGCTGCAGGGTATTCCTGTCTTACATTCCAATATGTCGGTATAGCATTAAAACAGATCATGAATAAAGACACCAGGATCCTAGGAGAAGGTAAAGAAAGAATATGCACCAGCTGCATCTAGAAAAAAGGTACAGTGGACTACTTCCTTCAGAATCCATAATATGACAATGTATACAGTATTGGAAATAAGACAAAGTACCAACTTGTAGAAACCAGACCACACCCCTGGACTCTAAAAAAAAAAATTACCTATATCGTACCTTCAGCTAATCACATAAGTGAAATCTATGTAGTCATGCTTATTCAAACAATATTTGCTGTGTTAGAAAAATACATCAGGCATACAAAGCACAGCACACATTCAGACTTTCACAGAATTTAACAATGCCCAAAGAAAGGAAATTCCTCTATGGAGAAAGACCTCACTTTAGCTTTCCAACAAAGTCAACAACAAAGCCAACAGCTGCTGTGAAGACTCCCAAGTCAGTTCAACACGCACTGGGACCGAGGGAGACGAGTCATTGACTCGTTAGCGTTGACAATTAGCTGCTTTATTGCCTACGCAAGGACTCGAGGTAATGGAAAGTGGCTCCCAGTGCCCAGCTGGTCTCTGCACCATTTATCTTCCTCGCCAGCTGTAAATACACATCATGGTCATTTAGTTCAACCTAATTTTTTCAACCCACATTTCGATATGATGCTCCTGCAACAAGTTATACAGTTTTGTGGGCTGCAGACTTGTTTCATGCCAAGAATGGTAGGTTGGCATCTGATTGAGGTAAAAATAGTGTTTAAATAGTTACCTTTAACACTTTCTCCTTTGGGAAACCCAGCTCTTGCAGCAGGAGTGATAAATAGGTGAGGTCCAAGCAGAGAAAAGGATGTTCTCCTGGAGTGATTTCCATGTTACTGCATACTAGGTCAAGAAGAGATGGGCTATCAAGCATGTTAAAATGTTTCTTTGAGTTTTTCAGAAATGTTTTGTGCTTTTAGGGGATGTTGTCATACCTCTTTTGGCAGAATCTATATAATTATTTACTTCTATCGTCCCACCTGTCTTTTCATCTGAGCCAGAAAGGGAGAAACATTTAACATTTGTAAATTGCACAAAATCATTTTATCATGAATGCACAGAATGCATGTTTCAAGCTAACAGAAGTGTTACTCTGCAGCTCAAGGTTTTGCTTTCCTAGATAAACAAGTAGGGTTCCTACCAATTGCTGAAATGTCGACTGCTCTATCGTAATAGTAGGAAAAGGCATAGAAATCCATATTTTTGACCTCTTCTGCTTTTTTAATTTTGTTGTACAACACCTTCTCCACCTTCTTATAGCAGGACTCATACATGGGTTCACCTGCAAACAGTAAAATCATTTTTAAAATGTTTACATATAAACTCAATTTTTTTAAAGGCACACTACAAGTGTGATTATTGGCTGTGTTGAAGCAAAATGATCCATGTCTACAATAGACAAAATCTTTCTAGAAAAGTTAATTTGTCTGGACAGTAAACCAAGTCTACAGCTAAACTAGATTTATAAGTATGGCCATTTTAAAACAATCTAAAAATTGTGTAAATTTAACATTTTTAGATGAGTAATAATCACGTACAGTACCTGCTTTCTGTCCTTTGACTATGTATTGTACTTCAGCATGTTCCCACTGGCCAGTAAACTGAGGAGACAGACATGGACTAACCAGCTCTTGGTTGCCATCTATTGTTCAAACAGAGAATGTGCAGCATTTCAGCAAAAAGTATCATTCAATGACTGTTGTAAATGTTTGTGTAAATGAAGTGTTTTGGTGTTGGAAGAAACATGACTGATCAATTTTTATGCATTGTGTAGCTTGTGAATAAAGGATAGCATAAATGTTTTGCGGCAAAATCAAAACTAAATAATCTTATCACTTTAACTTCATGTTAAGTGCTGTGAGTCTACTTGGTGAGCTTAAGTACCATGTAGCTGCCTGACTAGCAGAAAGAAAAACAGAAAAACAATGTTATGTCATTCTACTATTCCGCAAAGGGTCAACTCACCCGCTAGGCAAGTCACTCAGATGTTAGCCGGTTATTCGTATTGGCAATATGATACAAAAACATTTTGGTTATTGATATTGCTTAAAATGTACATACTGGTGCACCACTAGCTGCCATCAAAGAAATTTTCTTTCCACTATGTTATTAAAATACTAGATAATGGTTTGTTTATGGACTTCTTTAACAAAGTGTTAAATTAATAATTACTTACAAGGCTCTCCTTCAATTCCGCCCAGGATGGCAAGTCTTGCTGACATGAGTCCCAGCCCTAAGTAGCTGTTTGGAATAGAGGAAGAGGCACCACTGTGACACCACCTGCTTTGCAGGGTAAGGATACAGTTTGACCTTAAGTGACCATTACATTTAAATGCAATCAAAGGTTTTGATACTGCAAACTAGCCTTCAGCTGGAGTTCTGTAAGGCTCCCACATCTGCCTCCCACCCCTGAAAATTCAGTCTACCTGTGTGCATAGAGCGTATGGGTGCTGTTGAACATCTGAAATGAAGTGATGTCATCAAAAGGAGAGGTCTGAATGGTTTTCTAAAAATTCAGATAATTTAAAGGGCATTATTAGAGAGAACAATCAGACATTACCTTGAACATGACCACAATCTTTTACCTCAGTAGGTTTTGTTCCTAACAGCACAATGAAGACAACAGTAGTCTGCCTGAATTATCTAACTTAGCCATTTAATACCATTTTCAGAACCTTTAATCTGTCCCTCAGTTGTGGCTGGTAATATTCATATATGTGATTTACACAAACTGTGGCACAATCTCCTTTTGAGATCTCATCCTATAATCAGTAAATAATAGGATAGCAAAAGCAAATTTCAAGTGTTTTGAGAGTAATGGTCCGGAAAATTGGCCCTCAATCCTGAATCTACAAGACCTGACCCAGTTTAAGAACAAGAATCCCTTCCCCCATTAAACATTAATTTAGCTACCAGCCACTGGGATTAAGGAAGCATTTGTGGATTAATCTATAAGGCATGCTTCCTATGAGTGCATGCATTTAAAGGGGTTACAGCAGATCGAGCCTTGCATTTCACCTCATCCTGTGTTGAGAAGGTGATCTGGGTGGAGCCCCCTCCCAGGTCCAGCATGCCTACAGTGGGCTGTCCTGAGCCATGGAGACTCCCTGCAGTTAGAAAGGGCTAGCCTAACTACACAATGGAAAATCAGCCTTCCACACTGCTGAGAATCAGTGTTTCCTATCTGTCATAATCCCCCCTCCCTCTCATAGGTGGCACGAGGTCTCACATTAGTTATATCTCTAAATGTGGTCAGCTGCACTGTGGAACTCATTTACATGGCAGCACAATGACCTCACGCCGTCATGGTTGTTTGTTTGTGTGTGTGTGTGTGTGGCATTTGCTTAATCTCCAAATGGTCATGTGGGTTTCCTGCCATGGTCCAGGAATGCATGGTTTAGTTGAATTGTAGTGTGGAAATTGGCCCTTCATATGTGAGTGCGCATTCTGTCATGTACTGGCATCCCATCCTGAGAGCACCCTGGTGTCTGCTCCATCCTTGGACAGGCTAGCAATTCACTGCAACCCTGTCTAGGATCACTTACTGTTATAATGGGGTGATGGTGGTGCAGGAGGTAGTGCTACCGTTCGGCAACCGGAGGGTTGCAGGTTCAAGCCCCGGGTCCTCCTGACCCCATTGAAGTGTCCTTGAGCAAGACACTGAACCCCAAATTGCTCCCGGTGAGCTGGTTGGCGCCTTGCATGGTAGCCTCCACCACCGGTGTGTGAATGTATGGGTGAATGTGAGGCATGGTGTAAAGCGCTTTGGAATAAAGCGCTATATAAATGCGGTCCATTTACCATTTAATGCTCTAGGTGAAAGTGCATCGAGGACAACATTCCTACCTATTAAAAAGTTGACAGTGATCCATGCAGAAACACCTGTGTGGGGTAAAATTAAAATATAAAGATGCCAAATAATTGAATATCGACTCCTTTACTGTTTTCAGGTGTTAAAGCTACTCTACATTTAATTACTCCCTAAGGGGTTCATTTATGATCCAGTACAACTATTAACTAATAATTTGCAGCACTCTAAAATGTAAGTTAAAATATAAGTAAACTTAAACATCAATCTGCAATGGATTGTCCCTTGTGACAACTGAGCCACACCTGTGAGGCTCCAAAAATGTAATTTTCTTTCCCTATACCTGCTATGGCAGTACATTTGGCACAATAAATCATTTATGGCACAATAAACACCGACAGTGAGATTATTCTCTATAGTTTTTTTTTTTTTTTTGCAATACACGGATGCATTTACAACTGTACTATAATGTGTGCCTACTATAGTTAGACACCAAGCAAGGCATAGAATTAACTTATAAGTGCAGTTTGAAGAAGTCTGAGAAATGTGCACATTTCTGGATATTTTTTTACTCGAATAACTTGTTCAACAGAAGTAAAGTAAAATGGAAGCTGCTCCTAATCCATTAATCACTGTGGTGAAACACTGCTTGAATTCCATGCTTTTTTTCTTGTTTGTTTGTGAAATGTGAAATATTATTCCTACGACATCTCGGGTTTCTTTCTTTCTTTCTGTGGCCTTAATATAACAGGCAGAGCCAGGTGAGAAGGTGAGCTCAGGTGCGCCATACCTTCATCGGTGCCATCCATTATGGAGACACCGTCTGGTCTAGACAGAAATGGAGACTCTTCAAAGACATTCCTCACCTTGGCAATCAGAAATATTCAGGTCAGTATAGCTGTTTTGTACAGAACAGCTTATTGATAGAAAGTAACATGCTACAGTAGTCAATAGCTTTGAAAAGGTGCATATTATATTCAAGCAATCCAACTTTCCATACACAGAAGTTTACTTTGAATCAGTATGACTATGTCACATTTTTGGAACCATGAAATATTTTAACACGGAGGTGGTGAACAGACCAGTCTTTAAGTGATTTTACTTAGAAAAAGTAGTAACGTTACTAGAAAGATTCCCTGAAAAAGGCCGCCTGATTGGATAGCCAACTGTGGTTTTCTCACTCTGAGTACCTGAAGGCTTGTTAGCATGCTGCTTTAAGTCCCTACCTTGTCCAGCAGGTGAGTAGCCTTTTCTCCAGGCAGTAGGCGCAGCCCTGCAGTGGCCTTTAGCACCAAAGGTGTCTTCTCCCATAAAAGCACTGGGATGCTCTCTTTGGCCACCTTCAACAATTCTTGTATACCCTCTCTACACTGAAAAATCAGGAGAAAATACATTGTTTAGCTGAATAACTCAATGACCAGCCAAACTGAGACTGGCTGAAAAATTAGGAAATTGCATGTTGCAATATGTATTCATCCAACAAGCAAACAAAAAGTAATCATAATGCATAACTCATTATAAATCATTATAGTATTTGGCTACCTTATCTGGATCATCAGCATATGCAGATAGCCCAGGTTTTATTGCCCTGAATGTTTCATGTGCTAATTTGGGAGCTTCTGTCAACAGAAAAAAAGAATTACTTCAAACCACAAAACCAGTTATGTCATTAGATAGATAGATAGATAGATAGATAGATAGATGTCTTTATTGTCACTATACAAGTACAGCGAGATAGCGTTGAAGC
>JAODJU010000062.1:17145708-17160671 GCA_026776725.1 Gnathonemus echidnorhynchus | reverse complement strand
CTTAATTTCCTTAGTAAACCACCTTGGTTGTCGTTTCCTAGATTTAGTTTTGCTGGAAACAGGTATGAAGTCCTCTTACACTTGCAATAATGTGCTTTTTAAAAATTCCCATGCCTCTTATAAAATATATAAATAAACATGAAAACGTGCAAACAAAATATAAGGAAATAAAAATTAATACAGTAATACAATACAGATTAAAAAGAAGAGGGTAATTTAAAAAAAAAAAAAAGTTATTAAAATAAAATTAAAAGTAACTTGATAGTGGACTTGAGAAAAAAACCTATGAGAACCTCCAACTGAATTGAAAGCAAAAGGTGGGTCTTTAATTTATGTCATGCTTTACAGTACAGCAGGACTGTGTGTGTGTGTGTGTGTGTGTGTATATATATATATATATATATATATATAATTTCACGCATGTTTAGTACCTTGCAAATATTCTGTTGTAGGTTTATAATGGAATACAGATTTGCCGTAAGATTGCTTGCGTTAGCGTCCATAGTTATGTAACGCTGGCTTAAAGCAATGCATTCTGGTCCTGATGCAATGCATCGTGGTTAGATTTTTTTATTGCTTTTTTTCAACAGTATACAAACATAATGTAAAAAACATAACAAATACAAATTACATTTTAAAGAAGGAGGGGTACATATTCTTTCTCATTTACAAAAGATTCTTCAGGGCCTTATATAAATTTATAGTTTTTACAGCTTTCCGGTTTTCCAACGTGTTAAAATAAAATTTCAATTCCATCTTAAACTGGCATATATTAGGCTTCTTTGAGGACCATAAACATGAACATAAAAATTACCATATAAAATACATAATTACTATTTAAGTTGTTTTTTCCATAATAGAATAGAATATCTTTCCTATCTAAAAAAATCTTACAACCAGACAATGTTTCAAACGGATGTTTTATCTCAATCCAAAAGTATTTGACATGTAAACAATCATAAAACAAGTGCGGAATGGTGTGCAGATACCACAAAAGGATCAAAGATCAGATATTTCATTTCTGTATTTCTTTAACTGTTTGTTTGTGGGATAGATTAAATGTAAAATTTTAAATTGAATTTTTTTTTTACTTTGTTAGTTACATAATATTTGTTGCTTAAAGTCCATGACGTATTCCAATTGATATTTTCAAACTGGGAATTCCAAAAGAATTTAGACCGTAAGGTAATAGGGTTATGCAGTAGTATTCTGATAAATTTATTATTTAATTTCCTGTCTTTTATGTTAATACCATTAATAGTGATATCTGTTCTAGATATTGGACGTCTGTTTGGTATGTTGTTATCTTGCAGAAGTTTAATAAGACCCGAAGGAATTGCGTCCTACTCTCTAGGAGATATCGGAACATTGAATTTGGTCAGAAATTCAGAATATGGAGCAAATGCCCCTCTTGATTAAACAATTGGGATACTAATAAGATGTTGTTTTCGACCCAATTTCAACCCAAGAAAAGGGATTTATTCTTAAATTTGATGTAGCCTATTTATTATTCCAGATTAGTTATTGGCTGAACAGTTTAGTTACATGCAAGACATTTGTATTCCAGGCAGTTCCTATGCATTATCTGCTATTTCTCCCGAAAAGCACGTAAAGCAGTGAGAATTGGTTTTCAGTTAATTTACCTGGTAAAATAAAGTTTAAAAAATGAAATAAATGCTCTAATAGTACACGCAAGTTAGTTGTTTATTTATTGTTAGTTACTGTAATGTTGCGCTACTTTGTTTAATCGTCTAGTCTGTGAAGAAGGCATTCAAGTAAGGATTGCATTGTACTCTGTACATAACAATAAACATTTTGAATCCTTGAAGTAAATGTATTTGATCTTTTTCCTGGCAGCTATCTTTTTGCACAAGGCCACGATACACAATAGTTTGTCTCACTGCTAACAATGTGGATCAAGAGTTGGTTATTGTAAAAGAAGTAATGTGCATGCAGGTGATATTTGTATAGATTTATCTACACCCCTCTGACAGCGCGGCAATTGCAGTCAGGTCTCGCACACTATGAGAAGTAGAAGTTCTCCGACTTGGCTGCAGTCAGTTTATACTCGACTCCTGCAGCCGCCGGCAGCTCTCGCTCCACTTCACGTCAGGTACAGACAGACCTAAGCCCAAAGCGAACGCACCCATTGTTCAGCAAGAGATGGAAATTCGGAAATGGGTCACGTGGCCCGTCTCAGACATCTGTAGGTGCCGCTTGATTGCGCAAGAAAATAACGATTTTTTGATCTTACACTCCTTATGAGATTAATAATCGCCTATAAATCTTCTCTGGAAAACAATGACCTGAGAAACATTCACTGATTAGTTTAATCCCGAATAATCTCGTCTAATAACACCATGAAACCACCTAGTAATCTGGCTCTTGAATATCACGTTTTTCCTTTCTTAGTTTTCAGAATGACAGCTACATTATTACAGCATACATTATTCCCATTATTTCTTCATTTAATTTGTTTTTATACAACGTTTAAATGTTTCAGCAGTTCTGGCGATGTACTGAAAGATGCGCTACAACAAGAAAAGAAAGGTTACGGCTTCTTTTATGTGTTTTATTACGAGATTAGGTTACTTTAACCTCTTAATCCAAACCGCAAAGTAATGGTTGTCCACCTTGTTGTAGTCTATGTATTCAGTAAAACAGTGGTCTAAACAAGGTACACCATATAAACGTGGACTATTCAAAATAGAATTTACATCCACCACACTACATCTTAAATTTTGTTTTCTGTGTTGTGCATAGCATTGTAAATATTTTGCATCTTTCAAAAAACCTTCAAACACAGTTTCATAAAATTTTGCCCTGAATTTAGTGTCTAGATTTTTTAGCCTTATTAGTAAACCCTATCATGTATTATCGGGAAAGCCAATACTTAAGTTTTGGCAATACTTAACAGTTTTGAAGATTTTATGAAAGTTAGGAACGACAACCCTTGAATAGTAAAATAATAAACGAAGAACTCCAATTGGTCTAATTTCTCTTTAAACAATGCATTCTCTGATTATAGCCTATATATGACGCTAGAGTAAAAGGGTGAGCAAAAGGTGCTGAAGATACACAGCAATGCTTACTGTTGGAATTCCTCATTTTATCTGCCTCTCTCTTAACGGACATGGGATGGTTTAAATGCTTTCTGCTAGTTGAAAAAATGATGAAAGTCCTCCCCAACACGGCTGAGGTCGTGGAATTGAAAACAGAGCATGTGCATAACCCAACGGTAGGACGTTTCAATAGTTAGGATGAAATGTTAGAACACCCACCACCAGAAAGGAAAGCAGGTTTACGTATACTAATACAGAGCATTCTGGAAATACGAACAATGGATCTTCAGAAGCGAGTCTTTTCTGCCGAACAGAGACAAATTTAAAACGGGTTATTTTTTCCGTGGGCGCTCAGTTATAACCAATGTAGGGAATATTTGAAAAAATTACAAGCGTATTTGACAAGCGTTGAACAGGTTGAACGCTTATATGACCTTTCCAGATACACTGTAGACAAATTAGACAATTTGTAACAAATCGTTTGAATGCAGATACGATGTCACCGAAATCAAATATTTAATTATTTTAATTTTCTTATGTTGCACATGAAACTTATTTTTGAGTTTGAGTTATTCTATTTATAATACAATGTCCATCATGAGTTAGGACTACATCACCAGCTGGAGCTTTAAAAAACCATGACCAGTATCTCAGCCGTTGATTATATGAGAAATAACGGGTCACAACGTAGTCTCACTCCTGCATTTATAGGCTAATTGACGTAGACTCAGAGAACAGTTAACATATTTTTTTTGCCCTAAATACATTTTCTTTGTAAGAAAGGTAGATTTTATATGTTTCTGTTATGTTCAAGATTATAGAGGAGTTAGACTAGATTACCTTTTTTCGTAAATTTATTTTTAAATTATTTAATATTTTTAACATTTCAAATCGATTTTCAAATCTTCCCCTCCCCCCAAAACAATAAACATTAAGCAGTTCTCGTTAAGTTTGTGGAAGTAATCTGATTCTGTTTTAACGTCAGAACAAGTTTTTTTTTCTAATTTCTATGACTTCACTAAATTCATAGGGGGTCAGTTTACGAGTTTTAATTACAACAGAAGATTTTTCCAAGTCAAGTTTCAAGTTTTGTTGCCACCTGTTCCGTGGAACACGGTAAAATTCTTATCCCTCAGTTGCAGAGGAGTCAGTATAGATTGCAAAAGTCGCTTTGCAAAAACTACGTATTTACCAAATATGACCACGGCCTGATCTTACTAGGATATAACACGAGAAGTGTGCTTCTTTCTTGTCATTTACACGTGCGCAATCATTTTATTCATTTTTAAATCGGTTTACAAAAGAACATTATAAATTAAATTAATCCTGTATCGTAGGCCTATTCACCAAATAATTTATCTTCATTAAAAATTTATAATATTTGAAATTAAAATCTGATTTGTTTATGATACACACTTTAGCCTATAATCATATATGCATATTGTCATATATACATATACTATTGTAATTATAAATCCGTAAATTATATAGCCTATGCAACAAATAATGTAATATTACAATCATATTACATCTCAAACATAACGCATTATCTGTAATGGCGTCTTAAACATTTAGTGTAAATTGATTATATAAAATAGTCAACTCGTCAAAAAAGACAGGCCTATAAGTCGTCTCAGACTGGTGGAGCTTGAATGAAACTTGCATAAATTAAATCAAAATGCGCGAAGAGATTTTCTGAGAAAACAAATTTAATTTCAATCAACATAAATTTACCATGTAAAAATTCTGAGACGTTTTACTATGGCATAGGGAGGATCGCAAGCATTTTGTTTAATGTTTCATACGGTCGTTTATTCTTATACTGGTTTAATTCAACATAGTCCATTATAATAAAAACAAAAAAGGTAGCGTGTAAAATCCCAAGGAGCGCGTCTCCTTTTTTAAATGACAAGTTGACCAAAATAAAGCAAACAAGTGTTTAGTTTTTACTATACAAATGCCAGGACCAAGAACTCTCAAGCATAGCATTGAGAGAGCATTTGGACAAAATGCCATACTAATGCTAAATGGACTATTGCTTAAGACTCTTAAAAAGAAAAGGTATCCTTTTGGCCTGAAATAAACTCACAGTTATTAATGAAGGATAAATACCCCTGCAATTCAAATTACAATTATCCTAAATGAAAGTTAATATTTTGTTAATCCTGGGCACAGCTTGTCAGGGAGATTGGGGTCTTTCTTTAATAATGTAAAATTAATGCGCGTTCCCCTTGTAATTATCTTTATCAAGGTCTCGGCGCTTAACCTAGATGCTTAATAGAAAGAGGCGGAATCAAATGGAGTTGCGTAAAGCGGTTATTGTAAACTTCACAAAATCTGATAAAAACGAGAACTGATACTTTTGGAGAGTTACTAATTAAACGTAGGCTATCTAAATATCTTTGAGTATATTTTATGAACTGCCACACTTCATATATTTCAAAGTAGGCATTGTTTTTATTTAAATTTTGTGCCAGTCGTGTGAATCCCCTTTTTTTCGTTGTCTTATAATGTAATTTCCGTTCAACTCGAACTACCGAATTGGTACACCTGGCTTTATCTTAGTCTTTAATGCATAAATCAGAAAATGACTGCAATCTTTAAAGATATTGTTTCAGACTGTTTCTTGGTTTAGATTTTAGTGGTCTGTGGTTTATGCCCCAGAAAATCGAGAAATACTGGGTTTAGCAAAGCGATGTTGATAAGTGAAATCTCTCAGCTACGGGAAAAAGACTTCGAACCAGTTCAGAAATAGAGAAAAATCCTTATCGGATTTGAAGGAAAATTGGAGGCAATTAATCCTTTGGGATTGGAAAAGGGAAACGCCTTCCATAGGGATGACAGATCTTTTTGATCTGATTGGTCACTGAAATTAACCCCTTGGTTTGGCACGAGGATAAATGGTACCCCACATGTTCTCTCCGGTTCCGTTATACTTCGGTGCAGTAGCGTATGGAAAATTCGATGACAACCATGACAGGAAAGGAGGATATCCCAGATGTGAAGCCCAAAGTAAAGGTTTTAGCGCCGACTTTTGGAATCGACAAAGCCAGACTCGGTGGATCAGGCTTTAGATCTAAAAGTTTCGCCATCACCGATCTCTTGGGTCTCGAGACGGATCTTCAACCAAATCAAGTGGTACCTGGAATAGGAGGCAACGCCGATGGCCAGAGTGCGGGCTTCGGGGGTTTCTCCTTTGCTGGAGGCTCCCTACCTCTCGGTTTAGGTTTTCTATGTAATCTGGCTGCCCAGCAGCCCCCTGGGACACCTTGCTTTCTGCCGAGCCACATACCCCTACTCCAGTCCAGGACAGAGACTCATTTCATACAGAACCTGGACCAGCAGAGGGAAAACTATTCTGGTATGTTGCTGTCGCTTTTTCTGTTCAGAAGAACTTCTGAAGCTGACGATTTAATTGCGATGAATATGACCTATGTTACGGTGACAACGTTTTTTCTGACATTTTTAATTTAAAGCGCCTAAATATTTTTAAGCTTGTTGTATATGAAGTGTTTGTATTTTACACATACATCCAAATATGATTTTTAAATTATTTGAACTATATAGGCCTAGTAGGCCTAATATTTTCAAAACAAATTTTCATGCAACCTACAGCTAATACCGCGACTGTTGAATGAGCTTCAGTAGCCCTATAAGAAAACAGCCAAAGCCCAACAGAGTGGCTAAAATACAAAGAGCCTATTCATTCGGTCCAAAATCATCAATGATCTTGGATTACTTATCGTCACTTGCGCCGTTCCGGTTAAGTACTTAACGTGGGCTTTGCGTCTTTTCAGACGATGACTGTCTTTCAGTGGATCGTAGTGACACAAAGAGTTCCGGAAGTTCACAAAAGAGGAAAAAGAGAAGACATCGGTACGAAATATTCCGAATTATTCCGCCTAAATATACGGGGTAGATTCTAACGACTGAACTCGCTCTGGCTGTTGTCTTTTCTAGAACAGTGTTCACATCTCATCAGCTTGAGGAGCTGGAGAAGGCGTTTCATGAAGCACACTATCCTGATGTGTATGCCAGAGAAATGCTGGCAATGAAAACCGAGTTGCCTGAAGACAGGATACAGGTGTGTAAACAACCGAGCCTTCAACGAATATGCGTTGTCAACCGTATTTCATATTTTATTTTATATATATATAAAATCCCCTAAAGCACAGTAAAGGAGTAATAGATTACCCTTTACTCCTTTTCTGTGCTTTAGGGGATTTTTTAATATAGCCTATATATCCTACACAAAATATTATTTTATTATTTATTAGTATTTGCGAATTTTTATACATCACATGTAGCAATGATGGCCCTGCGTTTTCTCCGTCCAGGTGTGGTTCCAGAACCGCAGGGCCAAGTGGAGGAAGCGGGAGAAGTGCTGGGGCCGCAGCAGCGTGATGGCGGAGTACGGGCTGTACGGCGCGATGGTCCGCCATTCCATCCCGCTGCCGGAGTCGATCATAAACTCTGCCAAGAACGGCATGATGGGCTCGTGCGCACCCTGGCTGCTAGGTGAGGCGGCAGGAACTTCGTCTAAATTCCATCTCAACTTTTGTCTCTAATTCAAGTACTGTGCCGAGACGTTTTGCATATACAGATGTAGATTAATGTGCCAAGGGTGTGGAATTTGCATGTTCTCCTCGTATTGTCTTGGGGTTTCCTCCAGGTACTCTGATTTCCTCCTACAGTCCAAAAACATGCTGAGGTAGACCGTAGTTACCAAATTGCCCGTGGTTGCCCATAGCCTCCGGGATAGGCTCCGGAAGTCCTTGGACCTTGAATTGGACAAGCCGTTACAGAAAATGCGTGGACGGATGTTACTTCACTAACCAGTCATTATCGGTAGCACAGTTAGGCTACAATCCTGAGTATTTTGGCCCAGATGCCAGTTTTCCTTTAAAAAAGGTCAAGCCCCTGACTTAACCCCTGATCGCATTAAGCCTAAAGAGCTGGCAACTCGTTTTACTTTCCCCAAATTAGTTACAACACACAGATGTTAGGAAACAAGCCGATATATAAGACGATTGTGTGTGTGTGTGTGTGCGCGCGTGTGTATGTGTGTATCCAGTTGCGTCGCTCAAAATGAATATGACACTGTTAATAATTTTCAGAAAATACATGATAATCCTTGAGAAGCAGATCAATAAATAGGCCTAGGCCATATTCAAGTTTTGTGTCACTAGTGATAAGTTAAAATAGCATCACAATTACTTCGTGTGCTGGTGCTTTTGAGCGAATGATAATATCTCTTGATTTCTGTAATGTGTTTTTATGGAATGTGTATGTGTTCTAAATCCATTAACCATTTTCCGCCGCTTACACAGGAATGCACAAAAAGTCAATGGAGGTAGTTAAAAGTGTCCCCAGTACCTCAGAGTCAAACAGCGACGCATATGCGGAAGAATCAAAGGCGAAAGACAGCGCCATCGCGTGGCAAAAGCGAGGCGAAACGCCAGAGGACGGCGAGGATACAGCCATGGACCTGTCGCGCGCGTCTAAGCAGCAAAGCAGAAGCACTTTGAGACTGTCACACACAAATCCCAAAGACTCCGACAGCGACTCCGACAGCGAAAACTAAATACGGCGAGCCCGTCCTGATGCTCTGTCTTACATGGTTTTGTTTCATTGTAAGTGTAAATTGGTTTTATAACTTAACATGACGTGTAATGTTGTTAATTTTAATTTAATCTGTCAGACGCACTTCAGCAGTTTACTTGAATCTGGTTTTATTCAAGTTATGGAAAACGTCAAATGTCTTGAAATACTTGTCGCATTTAATATGGTTAAGAATTTTCACCAAACATTCGTCTTATGTTCATAATGTAAAATCACTTTATGTTTATAGCTATGCAGTGTTATGTAATCGTCCATCTGATTTTGGTTTCAATGAACCAGGAAAAAATGCGAGAAGGACGATTTTTCAGCACTTTAACAGTGTGGATTTTGAACGTGAATAAGAACGGAAATAATAAATCAAACGACGGTACATTTGCTAAAATAAAACTACGCTGCCATTGCTTTTGTGTAATTCTATATTATCGCTTGTCCATCGCGATACACCCACTGACAGTACCGTGCTGCTTTCAGTGATAGGGGCATGGACGTAGCTAGAAATTCTGGGACCCTGACTAAATGTTCAAGTATAATTTTTTGTATACAAGGCGCTCAGAAGTGCTAGGTCCCCTAAATCTCCCAGGTTAAAATGGTAGGGGGGGTAGCTACTAAAGACTGACTGACTGACGATGTATAAGAATATGAATAAATATTGGATTAAGCAACTACTGTCTGCCACCTTAGTAAATACTTGTTGTCTGGGGTGTTTCTGAATGACAGCAGGATCAAACCTATGACATTACTCCCGAAAATTCAACTACCTTAAAATGTGTTTTATGCATAATATCTGACTTATTTGCTGAACTAACTATTAAAGCTTGTTGTAAAAATAGGCAAACCAGGGGTGGTGAACCTGATCCACACTGTGGGTGTGGGTTTTTGGGATGACCTCTCAATCAGCCAATAATGAAGCAGTGGTTCTCAACTCCAGCCTTGGGTACCCACTGTTATTGGCTGATTGAGAGGTCATCCCAAAAACCCACACCCACAGCAGCTCTCCATGGATCAGGTTCGTCACCCCTGGCTTAAACAATACACAAAAAACAAATACCATAGAAATTAAATGCACAATTAGTTTTCAATTAAAACTACATATTTCACTTTTGACAACAAATTAAAAGATTATTTTATCCATGGTCAGAGGCAGTGTCCCCCCTCCACGTTACCTGAGTTGAAATTTAAAATATTTGGCAAGACCAGCATTGCGCTATGCATGAGCACCTCTGCATGAGCAGTTTGTTGTTGCTCTGTAGAGGTCGACACAGGTTATGTGTCCGTCAGATACATAAGTTGAGCAAGTTGCAGTGTTTTTGCTGTGCAAACATCAAACTCCACCTATGATTTTATCCCAAGCAATGTTTGTAGTATGTAATTAAATTCACACACCTGAATAATGTGTGCCATGATTGGGATTTGAACCTAGAATCCATTTGTTCCACATTTCAAGGCCCTTAACAATTAACAATGTTAAATGTAAGCAAAATTAACTATTTCAGTCATGGAGAATCACATTCTGACAACTTATGGTAACTTGGAGGATGTTCATCTTCTGATGTTGCTGACAAATATCCCAATATTGGAATATGTTATGAGTCCAGGAAGAATAGAGCTTTTCTGCTTTCTCAACTCTTGTGTGAATGTGGATGAGATTAAACCTCAAATCCAACTAAATTATTGCCGGTGATTGTGTTTGTTGGTATTAGCACTTCTTACAATGTTGTTTACTTGTGATGAGTATTGTGACACGGGTAACAGATATGATGATGGTGTGCAGAAAATAACAAGCCAGACCAAAAGCATGGAAAAGCACAAAAACCATTTGCTCTAACAATTAACTCAAATTGTCCACCATGCTGGCTGCCCTGACTACTTACACACCACATACACACACACACACACACAACATTAAACATTACATATTACATCAACATATGGCACAATAACAACAAAATACATGCTAACTTCACATAGTTATGTACACTATTTACATTTGGCACCAGTCCAACATGCCACTGCACTGTCCAATCGGTACCCGAGCACTTCAGTATGTTTCATTAAAAACTGCTCCACAACAATTTGGGGAATATGGTCAGCTAACTGACAGGGTGAAGGAAAATGTCAGGCATGTAGTTATGAGCACAGTTTTTTAAATGCAGTGTCAGTCCCTGTGTGAAGCATCAATCACCATTCTTCAGTGGTGACCGTTATTATTATTTTTTTGATCATTTGTTTCTACAACCAAGGAGAGTACTTTGATCTGGCATAATGAAATTCTCCTGCATTACTTGATTTCCATTTTATTTCCTCTGTTCCTTCTGTTTTTTTTTCCATGACTGTATACAGATAGTGGACTACTCCGCTGCTCAACTCATCTCCATTGTGGAAACGCAAGGCAATGTGGGACACAGGTGGGCGGAGACTGCATGGATGCCATGATTCGGTGAATTGGTGTCTGTTCTCATAGTCAATTCTCCCATTGGTTCAGAGGAGGAGGACTTAGAACAATGGAGCAAAATAGTCTGTAGAGCAATGGAGAAAAGGAAGAGTAGGAGGATTTCCCTGGAGATTAGCTGCAGCCTGGTGTTGTTGTGAGGGCAGCACAGCTTCCCTAAACACATTTGGTATTAATTCACCAGCAAATTGACAATGTGATGGTCTGGCATTCCCTGTTCAGTAAGACGGGCATTTCTGGATCATGTGCACATCAAATATGCCTGATAGATACTTCAAAGTAAGAACAGTGATCATTGCACCTGTGAGAATGGTCTAAAGCTGGTCTCAGTCTGTATTGCACCGTGTGTCTACATGCATGCTGCTGTGAAAGCAGAACGGAAGGTCATTATGTGGAATGTCTCTGAGAGAGCTACAGGCACAGTAAATACACAGAGCCATCCAGGGGTGTGTTTCCTGAACAACGATGGAAGTTAGCATTAACGGTGCATCGTACTATGTAAGTCCGCAACATCGTTACCTCCATAGTTTGAACTATGTTTTTGGGAAACACCTGCATCATACTTGCATAGTTCCAACCATGTAAGTTGCTAACATAGCAGCTATGCTTTTGGGAAACACACCCCAGGGCTACCTGCTGGACCCATGTGCCTTCCGCCCATCTAGAAGTCCAAAATTGTGTTACTGAAGTATGGTCGCTTGAAGGTGCTGTTTAAATAATTATGAAGGCCAAGAGGATTCACGCTGTACTCATCTTTACTACCACTGTGCTGAAACTGTCAGTTCTTAGAGGGATATTACTGACGCACATTAAAATGAGGCATGAATTGTCCCAGTTGACTAGAATTATGATCGATCAATCTGTGAATATATTGCATTCGTCAGCCTGGACTTGTTGATGATGTTCACAGATACTGACATCCCATCTCACAACACACAGGCATCAAGAAAAAAGCTTTTCTTAGTAATATGTGCCATGCGACTGGCATCTCCAGGGTGTAGTCCTGCCATATGCTGCCTAAGATAGGCTCCAGGCCCTCATGCAATCCCATTAAGGATGAGCAGGTGGAAGGTGAATGGATGAATGGATAGTTGGATGCAATGGACATGATGAAAAAAGCTCTCAAATTGAATTTGTAACTGTATTTAAGTCTGATATGTGAAATAGATCATAAACTAGGGCAGTGTCTTGCTGAGTGAAAGTGCTGGTTTGCCCCCCCCCTCCCCCCCCCCAACCATTAAGCACATTACTTTGCCTATCAAGCTTTATTTTTGAGGCCTAAGCAGCTATTAAACAGACGACACACTATAACCACTGTCCCCGTGGAATTATTGTTTTTAAGATGGATGTTAATGTCTGGTTGTTTTTAAAGTCAGTTAATCCTTAAAACCTCTGGCAAAATCACATATAATTCCCACTTAATGGTTCACAAATCATATAATTACTTCCCTCTATTTTCTCTGCTCATGCCTAATGGACCATCGTGTATAATCTAATTTTGTTTTTGGATTATGCATTTTTGATATAGCATTGACTTAAAAATCTCCCTTCAACTGAATTCAGTAATGCCATTACTTATAATACATCTAAGACCCCATCTTTCAATCGCCTTATAATCTCAATAATAGTGATGATGATCATAATAATAATAATAAGTGCACTAATCTATAGCTCAAAGGATGATGGTGGATTGAAAAGAACATTATGATTGACTGTGCAAACCTCATATTTTAGAGTAGGTACGCCTTTACTATCACATGGAGGTGACACTGGTTATAATATAAAAACTATTCATTAAAATATTACAAAATACTGATGATGTTATCAGAATTACTAGCTAGTATTCATCCACACACTAACATGCATTTATTATGGTGAAAAATTATCAAATTTATTATATTTCAGAAATTTAAAACAAAAAACAGAGTATAGAAAACAATGCGCAACATCTGTTGGATGTTGATTTTTTGCTTTAGTTGAGGAACTTTCCACAGAATTATTCAAAGTTTGTTAAATTGAAATCATCATGTTTTCATATAAAATGTAAGAGAGTAACTTTAAATCCAAGATAATTTCTGAAGGCCAGACATACATCAAGTTACAACTATAATTTTTGTTGTGGACGGAACAAACAGATTATTGGGGGGGAGGGGTAAAGAAGTATTACGTCTATTCATCATTATCATTATTAAATCTATGCTATCATTCAAAAATTATCCTACAAATCCAGGACCCCCCAGCACACAAAGCCTGCCTCCTTC
This sequence comes from Gnathonemus echidnorhynchus, assembly GCA_026776725.1. Taxonomy (NCBI): domain Eukaryota; kingdom Metazoa; phylum Chordata; class Actinopteri; order Osteoglossiformes; family Mormyridae; genus Gnathonemus; species Gnathonemus echidnorhynchus. The sequence goes on along the minus strand of JAODJU010000062.1, from coordinate 17,147,277 downwards.
CTGTTGTAAGGAGTCCACTCGCAGTGTTTCTCACAAAAGTAGTCTCCAAAAATGGTTTATTGAACAGCATGATAATGCGATGTAATGCAGTACAGACAGGCAACGGGTAGATGAAGGCAGTTCAAATACAAATGAAGGAAAGTTCTTTAACCCCCTTTATACCCTGAAAGACCTTCCCCGACAAGGCACTGTGTACAGATGTGGTGAGTGAATTTGCATATACCGGGTGACCTCCTGGAGTGTGAGGACGAGGCAGGACAGGACAGGACAGGGACTTTCCACAAGAGCAAACTTGTCTGGCCACTGTTCAATTACTTATCACCCTAATGGTGCCAGATGGAACCTCCATTCTCTCCCTGACTTTCCCATGATAATAAATGTCTGTATTCAGATTACCAACCATGAACATTGGCATGCTTAGGACTTTTCCTTTTGTATTGTACACTGTATTGAACAAGATTAAACATTACTAGAAACAGTATTGTTTAATGAACAACTATTTCAAACTAGAATGTTGTGCAATGTGCACCTCAAGGCGACATTCACTTTCCATTATACTAACTGACAGGATTTATGTTGGCTTATTGTACAAAGATGTGTTCAGTCTGGTTGCCTGTGGAGGTTGTCACTCAGATCTCAGGATGATGGCCAGTGATGTAGGTGCCATGGCGGCTCAATGGGCAGCACTACTGCCTTAGATTGTAGGATTGACTCCAATCTCTGTTTCGGCTGACTGAGGAGTTTGGATGAATAGTGACATATCTACATTTGTGATGCCAAGAACTGCAGAAAAGATTCCACACAATAGTGTCATGGCATTGCCTCAGTGTGCTGCTTGCCACACAAACCGCTAGATAATTAAATGTACAGTACCATTCAAAAGTTTGGGGTTATTTAGAAATTTTGTTGTCCATTAAAATAACATCAAATTGATGAGACATACAGCATAGACATTGTTAATACTGTAAATGGCTATCGTAGCTAGACCCAGCTGTTTTTTTAATGGAATATCTACAGAGGCCCATTATCAGCAAAAATTAGTCCTGTGTTCCAGTGGAATGTTGTGTTTGCTAATGCAAGTTTATCATTTTAAAGGTTAATTGATCATTAGAAAAACAATTTTGCAATTATGTTAGGACAGATGAAAACTGTTGTGCTGATTAAAGAAGCAATTGGCCTTCTTTGGACTAGTTGAGTATCTAGAACATCAGCAAACTTTGATTATTAATCTTTAGGCTTCAAAAGAACTTCAGAACTTTCTTCTAATCTTGTCAATCTATTCTTGTTCTAAGAAATGAAGGCTATTCCATGTGAGAGATTGCCAAAAAACCGAAGATCTTGTACAACAGTGTGTACTATTCCTTTCACAGAGCAGCACAAACTGGCTCTAACTACAATAGAAAGAGGAGAGGGAGCCTCTGGTGCACAACTGAGCGAGAGGATAAATACACTCACCTAAAGGATTATTAGGAACACCATACTAATATGGTGGTTGACCCCCTTTCGCCTTCAGAACTGCCTTAATTCTACGTGGCATTGATTCAACAAGGTGCTGAAAGCATTCTTTAG
>JAODJU010000062.1:17038729-17067243 GCA_026776725.1 Gnathonemus echidnorhynchus | reverse complement strand
TTCCAACTACAGGGGGATCACACTTCTCAGCCTTCCTGGGAAAGTCTATTCCGGGGTACTGGAGAGGAGGGTGAGATTGATAATTGAATCTCAGTTTCATGGGGAACAATGCGGTTTTCATCCTGGCTGTGGAACACTGGACCAGCTTTACCCATGCGAGGGTACTGGAGGGGGCCTGGGAGTTTGCTTATCCAGTCTACATGTGTTTTGTGGACTTCGAAAAGGCTTACGACCGGGTTCCCCAAGGTGCTCTGTGGGAGGTGCTTCCGGAGTATGGGGTTCAGGGTCCACTATTGTGGGCGATTCGGTCCCTGTATGAACGGAGCAAAAGCTTGGTCTGCATTGCCGGTAATATGTTGGACGTGTTCCCAGTGCGGGTTGGGCTCCGCCAGGGCTGCCCTTTGTCATCGGTCCTGTTTATAATATTTATAGACAGGATTTGTAGGCGCAGCCAGGATGTTGAGGGTGTCCAGTTCAGTGGCCTCAGGATTGCCTCGCTGCTTTTTGCAGACAATGTCGTCCTGTTGGCTTCATCTGCTGGGCATCTCCAGTGTGCTCTGGGGCGGTTCCTAGCCGAGTGCAAAGTGACGGGGATGAGGATTAGCACCTCCAGTTCCGAGACCATGGTTCTCAGCCGGAAACAGGTGGATTGCCCTCTTCAGGTCAAGTGGAGGAGTTCAAGTATCTCGGGGTCTTGTTCATGAGTGAGGGTAGGCGAGATTGAGAGCTGGACAGACAAATCGGAGCGGTGTCTACAGTTTTGCTGGCGCTTAACTGGTTTGTCGTGGCTAAGAAAGAACTGAGCCGGAAAGCAAAGCTTTCGATCTATTGGTCCATCTTTGTCCCTACCCTCACCTATGGTCATAAGCTATAGGTAATGACCGAAAGAATGAGATTCCGAATACAGGCGGCCGAAATGAGGTTTCTCCGCAGGGTGTCTGGGCTCTCCCTTAGGGATAGGGTGAGAAGTTTGGATATCCGGGAGAGTCTCAGAGTAGAACCGCTGCTTCTCTACGTCGAAAGGAGCCAGTTGAGGTGGTTTGGACATCTGGTGCGGATGCCTCCTGGGCCGCTACCCAGAGAGGATTTCCATGCATGTCCTACAGGCAGGAGGCCCCGGGGCAGACCCAGGACATGCTGGAGGGATTATATCTCTCGGCTGGCCTGGGAACGCCTTGGCATCCCCCCCGAAGAGCTGGTAGAGGTAGCTGGGGAGAGGGAGGTCTGGGTATCTCTCCTGAAGCTGCTACCCCCACGACCTGAACCCCGGACAAGCGGAAGTTAATTAATTGATGGATGGTATTCATGTGAAAGGAAAATAGAGAATTGCATGATGGATAACTTGCAGATGTTGCCCTGGTGCCTCTGTAGATCTTCCTGGACATGGTGGAGAACTACCCCACCTGCCTGCGGGTGCTAGTGCTGGCTGAGAACGCCATCAGCCCCGAGCTACAGCAGCAGATCTCAGATCTGCTGTCGGAGGGTGAGGAGGACGACGACAAGGAGGGGGAGGCACGGGGAGTAGGTGGAATTTCCAGGGAGAAGACCACCTGGCTCCCACACAGCAGTAAGGACCCCTACAGTTCAGTTCTGCAGCCGTACCATTCAGCATCCAATTCTAACCCAGTAATGCCCCCTACTGGTAGGTATTAGCATCACACCGATCAGGTACCTGCATTGACTGCGGCTGTGCATGGATCTTTTTGCTAATCCTCACCAAGGATTTCATTAGAGAGCAAGAATATTCATGTATCTAGGGTCTCCTCAAGCTCACTCGCTTTCTGCAGTGGCTGGAGGTTGATATCATCAGACTTTCCTAAGGTCTTCCCAGCCTTCCTTGTCCTCATAAGGTTTCCCGCTGATGGCCTGCCAGTGGTACTCATCTCCACTTGGCTTCCAGCTTAACTTCTCCTTGCTATCCCAAAGTCAACTGTAGTTGACCTCAGATGGCAGTGGCCTTTCTGGCCGTGTGTCTGCTTATTTTAGCAAACTCAGACTCTCTGGTGAAATCGGCCCATAAGTATCCAGGGAGGTCGCCCAATGACAGAAGGTGACACGCACTATAGCTCACAGGAACACCATGCTCCATGCATGTCCATAGTGCAGAGTCAGAATGTGTCTCATCTGGTGTTTCTGCCCTCCAGACTCCAGCTCCCAGATGGTCCTGGTTACCTCCGGCCTGGGCGACAGCCTGCTAGCAGAGACGGAGATGTGACATCACAAGGTCACCTGCCTGCGAGCAACCAATCACTTTGCATGACCTTTAGCACTTGTACATAGAAGTTGTTTATCTGGCACAAACCTTGAACACCAAGTGACTTACTCTACTTCGTAATCTATTTATTTTCAAGATGTACAGTATTTATAACTAGATATTTAAAATTTACATATCTGCTGAAATGTATGCTCAGATAGCTCACCTAATTAAGGCTGTTGTTATGGTCCCATGTCAGAATAAAGCACTTATTTAGTTCTCAATTAATGTGTAAGAGTAATTGCCAATTTACTTAACAGAAATGTGAGGAAATTTTTATTTCAACACCAGGGGGCACTAGAGGTAAAGTAACTGACAAGCGCAGTAGCTCAAGTAAGTGGACAAAGTGCACCTGAGCCACAGAGTTTTGTCCTTTGAACCCATCAGGGACACCCGTCAGAACTGGGCAGGAGTCCACGCAGCTTTAACCATCCATATGTTTAATATTGCTTCAGTAAGATGATGGCAACCCAGCCATAATTAACCAAGTTGGAAAATCATGAGATACAATCCAGTCCACAGGATCACGCCTAACCATGACCTCTGGAATAACAGCTGAGTGAAACAGGGATGGATCCTTGTTATGGAGAAACATTAGCCAGAGGCCAACTCAAAAATAGGTTAGGCACAGTCACGAGGAAGCTTGGTAACCGTGAGCCACTGCCATGACAACGCAACAGCGCAACTTCGCATCAAGTTACTCTGCAAAGTGGATTTTTCCACAATTCGCTTCCTTTTGAAGCTTTTTGCTAAATAGCATACATTTCACACATTTCAGTAGCTCTGGAAAAAGGGACCCAAAGTTCTGTTCCATTTAACCGGCCAGAGTCAAACAGACCACGGTCCCCAAAGCTTTGAGTGGGACAGTTGGCCCAACTTGCCTCTAGGGGGTGCTGTTGCAGCAGTTAACAGTTCACCGTGCCAGTCTTGATGGCCTCAACCTCGTGAAGGGTTCTCATTAAACTGATGGAGACCTTGCTACAGAGCGAGAGACAGGTCTGAATTTGTCTGATATGCATAATTAGTTCCAGAGAGCATTTCAGTGTGCAGGTACCCTGGACCAGAGCAGTAGCCACACAAGTGAGGGGCGAGCAAAGCATATTGGCTCCACCTCCCACACATTCATACTCAACATCTTAGTGAAACTTCATCCTCCTACTGGAGGACATTTTTTTTACCAAAATGGATGTTGTGACCCCATCCTGCACTCAGCAGCTGCGTGACATGTTCCAGCATCCCACCAAACCGTCACACAACACCAGTCACAGGAAAGCCGAAACCATTCAGCAGACATTGTGTATAATTAATAACACATATCAGATCAATGTTTCTGTCGCTACGCATTCTGTCTTCATCTCGCATATCCAATTTGCTCAGTTCCTTTACCCTGCAGGAGGAAGGGAGAATATGGCTTTTCAGGTGCAGCAAGTGGTGTCAAGGCTGGCTGTAGCATGGCAAGGCACAAATGAAGGGTTGGGGCCCAATAAACTAGATTTTCATCTGGCTGAACAAAGGGGGCACACTGTCAGCTGGCAATAGGAGGTCGAGCTGCAGCTTACAGCAGTGTGACACACAGCTGCCTAGTTTTGGAGATAATGATAAACAGAATAAATGTTGGTGTTCTTGTGAACATAATGGAGCTGAATGGCATTATTTCTGTGGCGATTAAAGCACAGACTTTGTAATGAGCAGTTTAATGTAGGAACCATTTTCTTCTACCAAACTCCACACACCAATTGTATTCCTGCGCAGAAGACACAAACACGAGTTCCCCAGTGATACCATCTGTGCCGTGATACAACTGGTGCCTTTCGATTATTTTGACTGACTAGGTCATGATTTCTAGTAAGAGGCATTGCTGTTGATTTTTTCAAATGTATTTTTAGTCATTTAAACACTACAGAAAGAACGCCATTCAGTACCATTATATTCAAGAGAAGACCAACATTTCTACGGCCCATATCTCCAAAACTATATCACTTACAGTAGAACAACCAAGATGGATAGATATCACTACAGCCCCATCTAAAACATCTTTCTTCAGTTGTGGAGTAACCTACCCCTTTAAGTACTTCACTTCCACTCTATTCCCACCAGGGGGCATCTGAGCATAGGCCCCCCTGTCTCCTTAAATAAAATGCATAGTTCAATTGAAAAAGTAAAAAATGAATACACCTCACTATGATGAATGATTTGTTTGTCAACATCAAGAATGAAGAATATAGAGAAAACCCATGGGTATGACGAGTGTTACATTTAAAATAGTTTTATTTGTTTTAAAATATACATCCTTGGTTTACAAATTCAGAAAATAAAATTAGTACAGGTTTAACAGTCTTTTTTTGTATTTTTTTAGTATTCAGTTTGTACAGGGAAGAAATAAAAATCACATGGTGCAGCTACAAAATCATGGAGACTGGGAGAGAATCTAAGGACGGCATGACTGCCATGGAAACAGGATAGCATGTTTGGACGGAAGGAGACAGACATCGACCAAAACAAAAGCCACCTCACCCCCCCAGTACATGACAGAACCATGTCTCCATGGTAACAGTCACAGCACACCAGCGGGCATGTAGCGTGCGTGTGCCCGGGCCCACAGGAAGGAGGATAGAGCATAGAAATACTCCACCTTTTTACTTACAAGGGCCAGTGATGAGGAATGTGGAGACACCATCGGCAGCACGCGCATGCACACGCACACACACCTCATGAGGAGCTCACCTGAAGCTATAGTCAGCTTTGAAAAATGTGCTCAAAAAACACTAATGGATATTTTCACATCAAGGAACACCTTATAAAGAAGAGGAAAAAAGAAAAATTATTGAAATGACATCACGCTAAGTTTACCCAGTAAATGAGCTGCAAACACATTCAGAGTATGGAGACTGCACATCACCAGTCGTTCCTGACTATAAGCTTCTCGGTCTGCACACACACTGGGACACAGGGGTTTGGATTGCAAGGTGAGCTCAATGTGAAAAGGGGCTGTTTTCGGAACGAGGGATGAGGTCAGCCTCTCACTGCCCCCCATGCTATGGGTGCACATATAGCCCAGTATCACTGAGGATGATTTCTGATGGTGTCTCAGAGCCTCACTGTGAATCAAGTGTGGCGTGCAATGGCACCTCCAGGGCCAAAGCGGCCCCTCATCTCAGGGGAAGGATGGAGAAGGTGACCTTGGTTTGGAACAGGCAGACCACACTGTGACAGGGCCTCACTGCTGAACACGTGGCTCTTGCAGGCAGACGAGAGGAAATGGCAGCCGGGATCCACATGGAACAAAGCGAGCGCTATTTCCAGAACATCTTACAGCATTAAGTATTTAAAAGCGCCAATTCCACGTGTGGGACGGTGATGAATGATTCCTTCTTCCTGCCATCAGGAGCCTAATTTAGAGCCAAATAAAAAGTCTACATTATTTATTAGAAAGGTCTGTTAGAACTATTAATTATGAGCTTATATTAGTAGCTTTTTATTTGAAGTGGGGAAAAAAATCAATACACTACAAGCTAAAAAAAGAATGGGGGGGCGGGAGTGATCTGGCCCCTCAGGCTGCAGAAGCCGGTAAATTATTGAAACCGGGGGGCTAATGGAGAGAGCCTCTGGGGGGAATTTGTGGGCCACGGTGCTTTTTGAGGGTAGCAGCCTGAGGTGTGTGCTTCTGTGAGAAGCCACAGGGGAATCTGGGTCCTGTGTCCCGGCGCATGCAGCAGACATACATAGTGATATCACACATCCATTCAGCAGGATACTGAGCCAGTGAGCATCAAGCACACAGCTGGAGTGTGTCTACTTCAATTAAAGGCATCATGATTGAAAAACACTTCCCCTCGGGGAAAAAAAAAAACACTGGTGAAACTGAAATCATCCTACATCCCCGGCCACCCCAACGAACGTCAGCGCTAGAGGTGACAACAGCACCAAGATAGTCAGCAGAGTGGGAGATGGCAAACATGGCAAACAAACCTCAAAACATAAACTTCAAAAAGCACTAACACACTTCCTTTTTCACTACAGCAAGACATCAAACTCAAACACAAACAAAAAACAAAAATAATAGTGAGCCTGGTGTAGGAGATGGAGACGGGCGGACGCTACAGCTGTGTTTACATTCCTAGGCGGGGGTTTCGTCTGAAATGATTGGATTTGCATGGTGTCCGTGCTGTGTTCGTGCGGCCTAACAGACGGAGCTTGCCTTAATGGCGGACAGAACACGCAGGCGGGGAGGCCCTGAGCAGCTGGGGGCAGACAAGAGCCCGCCGGGGAAGGCCACCTCCCTCCATGTTCCAAGACAAACAGGGGGGGGCAGTGGTGAAGGATGCTGGGTAAACCAACCGCACACTGGTCACCCGGGGGAGGGACAGTTAGTCTTGTCTGGTCATCAACACACAACAGGGCACTACAGACCGGCGGTGCCTTTCGGGAGAGTCTGAGCACCGCCAGTGAGCCAAGCCAGCAGCCTGAAGCTTTGGTTTACACTATTATACCAATCTGGACTGAGCGGCACCATGGGCTGCATGTTGGTGGACTCGGTGCAGCTGGTGTTAGTGGCGCATTTCTGAAGTGAAGGCAGCTGATACAGGGGGTGTGACCTTAACTCTCAGCAAAGGATGCAAGACTCCTCAAGACACGGGTGGCCATGTTTCATGGAGAATGACAGAACAGAGCTGTGACCCACCCTGGGGAAAAGATCATACTGATTCACCACTAATGGCTATCTCCACAGCCGTGTTCCTCCATGGACTGAGTTGGCCAAAACAACACAGATCAAGCTAATGCTGCTAACACTGCTAGCAGTCTAGCCGTTTTAGGCCTCCTGATAACACTGATTTGTCATGAGTCCCCCCTCCTCTAGCCAGCAGACAGGAAGCGGTGTTCTAAAGCCCACAGGGAGTGCTGAGGCCACTGCACTGGGACCCAGGAATGGGAGCAGGACCAGGAGGAGCCAAAGTGCTGCAGTAGAGAATTGGCCGGAGGGGTGACTCGATGCTGGGCGGGGGGGGGGTTCGCGGTCAGGCACTGTGAGTGAGTGGGACAGTGGGACCTCAGACCATTCCAGATAATAGTGGGCGGCTGGTTGCCACAGTACCAGAGATGTGAGTTCAGAGAAAAGCTCCCCTGTGAGGTAGGGCATGTCTCTCCGTTTGGGTCACGCTGGCTGGGGAGGGTATTCAGATTCCAGACAGTAACTCATTTGAGTTTCCTATTTACCAACACAGATATGTATCTCTGCCGGGGACGGGGGCTTTTAAGGAGGATGGAGCCGGGTACAGAAACTCCCCTTCTGGAGGAACCTGGGGCCATGTCTGTAAGATAAAAGAGGAGATCTCTCCCCCCCCCCTCAGTCCAGCAGGGTGCCATGCTCCTGGGCGCGTGTCAGGCTGTCCTTGCGATGCAGGTGGTGGACGCCCATCCTCTTGGGGCTCTTGCCAGGCCTGCCGGGGTGGGCCGGTGAATTCTCCATATGGTCTTCCAGCGCGGTCAGGCCCCGGGGCGAGATGACAGGCAGGTCCTGGGGCAGGATGTCGCGCTCCTCTGCCGAGCTGCCCCCCGAGCCGCATTCTGCATACTCCATCCTGCGGGTGTCGGGGCTGCCCCCCCCCCCGGAACACGCTGCTTCATCGGGCACGTCGGCACTGTCTCCATCCTCGACGGGCTCCAGGCTCATCAACAGCCTCTGACTCTCCTCCTTGGAGAACTCCACTCCATAGTGGCCCCTCCTGACACGCGGCTCTGCCCCACTGTCTGCCTCCACACTCGACTCTCGGCTGGCCGTCCAGCTCCGCACTGCTGACTCCTCACCGTCCGAGTAGGTGCCCTGCCGGGCCACCCCGGTCCTGCCCGTCCTTCCGTCGTGGCTCCTCTGGAGCTCCATGGCGGTCTCGCTGCTGAATGAGGTACGGTTCACCAAGCTGCCCTCTGAGGATGGAGCCATCTTCTCCACAAACATGCGCTGCCAGTTGGCTAGGAGATCCTCTTCAGAGCTGGCGGAGCTGCCGAAGGCACCAGGGACTGGGGTGGGGCTGCCCAGTGGGCTGGAGCGGCCTGAGAGAGCATCCGGCGTGTCGGGTCCAGCCTGTCGGCGCGGGTGGCCACCAGAGGAAGATGAGGCCCCGGAGCGCCAGCCGCCATCAGCCTCGTCGTCGGTCTGCACCAGGCTCAGCGAGATGGCCTGCCGCGTGGCGTATGTGCAGTTGGGCAGCGGGCTATTCTTGGGGATCTTCACCTTGTCATCGGATGTGAACTCGATCACCTTGCGGCCTGGATAGAGGGGGTGGGGTGGCGGGGGGGTGGGGTATGGGTTCAGCTTCTCGAACGAGGGGGCTGCCGCCGCACCACCACCCCCGTCCTCCCCATCCAGGCTGGCATGGCTGCGGCAAGTTCCATTCTGCTGCTGAGGCTGCTGCTCCAGGGAGCGTCCAGGGCCCAGGGGCCCCTCCATTTGGGGGCCTGTCATATCCACATGCACGAACACGTCCTCCGCCACAGGCCGGCCCGTACTGCTGCCAGACTGGGCAGAGTTCAGCACCAGTGGTTCGGGTTTCTCCAGCACACGGGCAATGACAGATGTGGGCACCACATCTGCGGGCGTCAGGCTCAGCGAGTCGGCGTCTGGGGCCTGGCCCCCCCGCTGAGGCAGGCTGCTCTTCATGTGCTTATTCACCATGTCCTGCAGCTCAGCTGGCAGCTGCAAGAGACCACAGGCGGCAGTGTCAGACGGGCCATGGTGCCATGGTAGACGGCTTCTGGAGCCACCCACAGATTTGCCATCATGGGGGGGAGGGGGGGATAAAAAGCAACCCTCATTCACTGACAGAATCCCCCATACACATGTCATGGCCTGCTGTGCTTTTAACAGAATCTCTAAAGACTGGACGCTTCCAGATTTTTTTGACACTCCTAATAAGCCTTATTTTTCACTTGGATGCACTTTTAAGCCTATAAGATAACCACAGTCTGACACCAGCAAAAAGCAACAGGACAAATATAATTAGCGGCTTTAAATCTCACTGGAACTGGGGGGTGGGGGTGTCCATTTAGAGGAGAGTTTGGGAAGGTCCTGTGCTGCATTTCACACCTTTAATACCCGCCCTTCCGCGTACAGGCCTGCCCTCCCATCTCGCCATCAATTCTATACCTCTTAACAGGGTCACCTGTTACCCAGGAAACGGGGTGGGGTGGTGGTGGGAGGGGGGGTATGGAGCAGAGAGAGCGAACAGCCATTACCAGGGCGAGTTGGCGGTTACCTAGCCAGGCACTGGCTGATGGCCAGGTTACTCCCTGTTACCCATTTCCTAAGAGTTTGACACCAAAACTAGATCATGGTTATCAAAGGCCTGAGCACCTGGGCATGAGGCCCTGATTCAGCACGGTGTCACAGGAGCAGAATGAATAAAGCAGGACTGCATCGATCAGAGGAAACAGACGGAAATCAGCAAGCCAACAATCCCGACCAGTTGTCTCATGTACACGTCACAGGGAGGTGGCGATCGATGAGTGCCGGCGTGAGCCAGCCGATACCCCCACCTCATCAAACCTCCCCCACTGCCGAGGAGAGGGTCAGCCCAGAACCACATCTGACATGACTAAGCATACGCAAGATACCGACCCGGCTCCCAACACTATGGGTCAGAACTGTCAGCTCCCTGCAAAGCCCACCTTGCTCTCCCTAATCAGAAGAGCTATTTGGGTAGTGGCGCCGTGAAGATGCCTTCCTGGCTCCGGCTCACAGGTGTCTGGCCCGCTGCTGACATATTTACACCAGCCTCTGGCTGAGATTGATGTGCCGCAGACACTCTGGCTCACACCAGAGCCAGCAGCTGTCAGGGGTGTGTGACAGGAGGGAAGGCCGCACCCTCTCTCTGTGCTGCCCCTGGGTCACGCCAGCTTTTATCCTGTGTCCCATTGGTCAGTAGACTATTAGGCACGGGCTTGGGCTGTGCCCTCGTCAGTGGCCGCGGCGCCGTCTGAGAGCCTGCAGCCAGGACGGATCAGGATGCCAGATATTGCAGGGCGCCGGTGAATTATATATCTCAGAATAGGCGGTGCCCAGAGTGATGGCACTAATGGGCCACTGGGGCCCCGCAGGCAGAGATGAGTCAGTGCCAGCATTTATAAACAAATAGACTTAAGCTTGGAGAACCTTGGGGGAGCGCCAGCGTTCCTGCCACACAGGAAGCTGGGTCACACACCAACAGCCCAGCCCACAGCTCCTTCCTAAGGGTAGAAATAAACTCCCAGGGAGAGAACGAGCTCAGAATGCCCTGCACACTATTCAAACCGCAACCACTGGGACACTGAGCAGGCCACACACAGCACCAGCACAGACCAGCACACATGACGACGTACTGGAGACGGCAGCAAAATGAGACCCGCTGACTGTCCCGTACAGCGGCAACCAGCCACCTCATATGACCACCTCATCCAGCCCTCAACGGTACCTGCAGGAAGTTCTCATCCTCATTACCCAGCAAACTCCCTATCTGTCTCTGGCCTGCTCACTCCCCAGAAGTGTATGGGGGGAGGGGGAGAATTATAGCTCTGTGGTTTTCTTTTTGTATTACCTGGCCCATCCATCCAATTGGACCCTGCATGTTTGCATGTTGGAGGAGCTCAGGGAAAGTGAGGGGAAGGTCGATAGAGATTGCAGGATACTCACATCTGCAAACTTGTGGTTCCTGAAGTGGGACTTGTTGCACTTCAGCAGCTGGACCGCCAAGTTACAGTCCTGCCGGTAGCGTTCCTGGAGGAGACAAGAACAAGGTCAGGGCCCCTGTGGAAGCGGCGTTCCCAGTGGAGCAGCGTTAAGGACGGTCCGTCATGTGCAGAGAGGTGCCACCAGGGAGGGGGTAGCCTAGCGTCTGGGGAGCCAGACTAGTGAGAGAGGGGCTGGGCAGCAACCCATACGCAGGGGACACCTACATTCAACTCCTCTAGCTTGTCAATAGTGTTCTTTGCATCCAGGAGTTTGTTGGTCAGCTCCACAATCTCCTGGTCCATCATTTTCTTGTCTTGCTCTACCTTGCGAAGCTGGGGGGGGGAGAAGAGCTGTGAGATGAAAATCAACCCACATGAGAAGCTCTGGGAGGCCTAAGTGCTCTAAAGGGGGGGGGGGGGGGGGTGGAATTTCCCCCCACATTGATTAAGAAGCACTGCTGACCTAGGCAGGCCAAGACGACAGAGACAAGCACTGTGGAGATAGCGGGTTGTGAGAGGGGGGGCAATACAAACAGATCGATGCGGTGGTGTGAGGTGATGGAGCAGCAGACCACACTCCAGGCCTAGGGTCATAGTGCACATCTGCCTCCGCTGGTGGCGAACACTCCCATGCAGGAAGTCAACTGGCCGGTTTGAAGGTGGGCCGAGGAGCCGCATGCAAGTGCCATGCTTACAGAACGCCACTGGGGGGCATCTGTAATACTGTCTGCCCCATCAAACAGTGATGGAGGTTTAAGCACTGCCCTGGGATGTGACATCAAGCCGCCACCTGCTAACAGGAGAGGTGCCCCCCATAACCCCCCATTATAATAAAGTATATGGTGAAGGGGGACTGGGGGTGGTACTAACCACCAGGCCCACAGAGTGGCAGCAAGCCTCCCATGCACTACAACCAAGCCAGGCCTCGCAAAGGCACCCCCTTTAGCCGAATGTGGGGACAGGTGAGGCCACAGGGTGGGGATCGGGAGCAGAGGCTGAGGCAAAAGCCCAGCGTGCCCCGATCCTGAAGCAGCTGCATTTCTAGGGCAAGAGATGGGCGGCACTGCAGCTCGACAGTGTCCAGAAAGAGCAGGAGGGAAGGGAAGGGGAGGAAAAAGCAAGCAGAGAAAGAGGATGAAACCCAACTGCGTGGACCCAGGTCTGACTGATGGAGGCCTGTTGGAAGGAACACGGCAGCATGGATGGATGGATGGAGAGAGAGACAGAGAGAGAGAGAGATGGGGAGAAGTGTAACCTGGCTCAGGGTTCATAAACAAGTGGGATGAGGAAGTGGCAGCAGCCGGCATGAACAACCCGTACACAGACATCGCCGTAGCTGCTCTGCTGGCTGCTCTGAGTCACAGCGACCTCCCCCCCAGGTGGGAGTCTCACAGGTGGCACCACAGCCAGGGCTGGCGTGGAGCGTCACAGAGGGAGGCGCAGCTAATATCACCCCAGATTGCAGCTCAGTCCTCTGGCCTGTTATTAGAGGGGCTACGTTCAGGGCATCGGTGAGAAGGAGGGGACCCAGACACCCCCACAAATGCATTTGTCAGAAAAGCTGGGCTATGAGGAACAGGACACTTTGGCATGATCGGAAGTTGGGCTGGGTGCCAATCCCTCTCATACTCCCTCAGCCCTGATTCATGCCTGACTTGGAGTCAGTATTACAGGCTGAGCTTTCCCACCCTTGGAAGAGGAAACTTGTCCTCATTCTACACTGTCCTCTACTAGATGCTACTCACACATCTCGGCATCATGGTGAGTTTATCAGGATCACACTAGGGTGGGGGCCTGACCGGGACACCAATGTTAGAGGCCGTACCCATATTACCGCAGATGGGGTGAGATTGTGGGGTCTTGTGGTGAATGAACAGAAAAACTGATGGATCGAAGTGACCTGCTGGCACCATAGGGGCAAATGGTGCTTTTCCACTGCCATAAGAACATTGCTGTACTCGAGCCATACCATGAAGAAATGGATATTTATTGTAAATTACGCAAGCTGTACCCGAGCTGTACCTGAGCTGTACCCGAGCTGACATGGCCCTGCTTAATAGCTGACTAAACCAAGCTGGCTGCATCACCACCATCTGACTGACCGAAATGTATGGAGATAGTGGTGATCTGCGTTGATATGCTTGGATTAGCTGAAGGAGAAAAAGGTTTTTCTATATATTATTAAGTATTAGTGGTATTACACGTTATGATGTATTGGTGCATTCCCGATACCTTGAAACTTGATACATTTTCAACCTCCTGCTTAAAATATTACAGAACGGAATGGATTGATAATGCAAATTTATACAAGCTAATGTTAATTCTGCTAGTGTTTGATGCACTAGTGTTTCTCACATGTGCTAGTAGAAAATAGCACATAGTACATCATGGTGTACACCGTGTGAACAGTGAATAAGTGTCTCTTTGGTTTTATGTCACTGCTGCTCTCCAAACCCGGCAATGCCTTTACCAACTTGACCCTTCTGTAGCGGAAAACCGAAGTAAGCCGGAATGATGCCGTAACTAGTGTCTCTTCGTGGTATGGGTCAGGTACGTCAAGGTTCCTGTATGCCAGCGGAAAAGCACCATGAGCCAGTTTAAGAAGGCTAGAGTCTGCATGACATTGCTGAATTCATTCGGTGAGGAGGAACCCCTCCCACAAAGGAAAATAGTCACTCATGTATAAAACATAGCTCATTACATGTATTTAAATAAATACTGTACATGAATATTAATCATGTTTTTATAGCCCTCCCAGGACATTAAGCTTGCACAGCACCCACAATTCCTGCGATCTGATAACAGTTCAAAGGTCAAAGGTTACCAGCGCATGCAGCTTCTCCTCCAGGTCCTGGTTGGTCCTCTGGGAGGCAGTGTAACTGTTCTGAAGTCTGGGAGGAGAAGGAGAAAAAAGAAGAAGAGGCTCAGGCTCCATCACTCACAGACACAGATGGGGGAGGGGGGTCCAAATTCAGGGGCCCAGTTCTCCTCCGCTGTTCTTTTCAACCAGCCATCAATGTGCCGCAGTGGCATGAGACAGCTGATGGTTCTCGGTGCCAGGTATGGCCCACACGCACTCTCTACACAGGCACACACCTCTTGGTGTTGGACTCCACCTGTATTGATGAATTAGAATTAGGTGATCAGTGGTCATTGTTGACACACCACAGCACATAGTGCACAACAACGAAATGTGTCCTCTGTATGTGACATCATGACATAGCAGGGGGCAGCTAATTAAGTGACCGGGGAGCAGTGCTTGGGGGCGGTACCTTGCTCAGGTTACCTCAGTGATGCCTTGCTGGTCGGGGATTCACTTCCCTAACCATTAAGCCACTACTGCCCATCTTCAGAATGTTGATGTGATGAAAGCGCCCCACTCAGGGCATCCCGGGTTGCTAGATCGACGTTCCCTTTCGATGCTCCCCCTTGCAGTGTGAAGGCAGGCACCCGCAGGCATGGGACATGAGGGACCCGCGCGTAATTAGAGACGCCCACTGCATCCATACAAATGGCAAATGAAAGTGCCTGGGAGCTTCAGCTCAGACATCCTAATCTCTGCAGGGACCAAACAAGGCGAAGAGGAGACGACCCGTGGGAAATTACAGCAGAGCCACCAAACGTGCATTTGTGGGCGTGTCTGTTTTCCATTAAAAACAGCCGTCGCTATTTTAGTCACAGATGTGTAATTAGACACAGCTAATCAGAGCTGACGTAACTATACAACACTGTTAATTATTAATCAATTGTAATCCAATTATGCTGCACAGGTTCCCACAAAACCGCAGCTGCAGCTAAAGGAGCTGTAGGGAGATGAGGGAGGGTCTTAACCTGACCATGTTTCATTTCCTGTCTGCTGTTATTCTTTGCAAATTTGAGTTTTCAACTCAAACCAGCAAAACTTTAATTGATTTCTCAGTATTATAGTCAGCGCATCTTGGTTGTTAACCGCTGTTTTGCGCAGATCAGAGCAGTAACATAGTTTAAGGCCTCCACCCTAATGCAACACCCCCTCAGGTGTGACCCTGTGTGTTGGAGCATGGACTGTTGGCTTGCAGAGACATGATGCTCCACTCAGGGCTCAAATCCAGAGCAAGTAGGGAGAGGCGGCCGGGCACTGGGCCCATGTGGGTGACGGCTGCCTCCCAGTGCCAGCAAGTACCAGCAGACCGAGACTCTTTGATATGGAGGGGAGGCATCAGGAGCTGGCAACCTCACGGCTGGGAATGCCAGACAGCCGGGAAGCCCAGTGACACCCACCCACTGTGTGGCACAATGCTGATCAGGAAGGCGTTTGCTAACGGGAACAGGCAGAGGGGGCGTCACAAGCTGAACAAGGCTCAGAGGCTGGCTGTCACTCCACCGAGTCCTGCATGCACATACACACGTGCACACTCACATGCACAGACATGTGCACACAGACACACACACAGAGACCTTCCCCCAGCCATTCTGGCACCAGACAGCAGTAATCCACACACATTACACCCAGCGTGTAACAAGCCTAAACACAGCTCAGCAGTAATGGCTAACAAGAGCCCAGCCTCCGCACCAATTAAACGGCATGCTGTCCGCGGTCTCCTCACCGGCGAAACTTGTCCCGCATCTTGTCCAGGTCGTCCTTGGCGCGACCCATCTCAGCCTGCATGTAGTGCCGACTGGCCTCAAACTCCGCCTCCATGGCCTCCATCTTATGAGTGGTATGGCTGAGGCGCTTGCGTAGCTCCTCATTCTGCTGCTGCAGGGACCTATCAGGGGTCAGGGGACGGGTCAGGGGACAGGCCAACACACACATGCCACATAGCCCCCTGCTCCCACCAAGCCAGGTTGGCAATGCCCGCTAGCCGGTCAATGCGGAATGTTTGATCAACACCAGGCGCTAGCACCTGACTCCCTCAAACCCCCCTTAGCGAAGCCTGAGGTGAATGGCCATGAAGGATTCACGCTGCATCTTGAAGGGAGAAACTCCATTTCCCTGTGTTAAAAATACAACAAACACACCTGCTGAACCTTTTATTGTCACTGTTTCAGCCCCTGATCTACTTTCTTGCTCTACCCTTTGGGGGGGGGGGGGGGGGGATGGAATCCCTGATCAGGCTGGACCCCAAGCATGAAGTGCTGAAGAACGGAGTAAGGGTCCATCACACAGGCCCAGCCAGGGCTAAACCAGGACAGTGTTGCGACCTGCCAGATACGGATTCTGCCACCCACAGGACTGTAGCCGCGGAGAGAGGAGGGGGACCCAAACAAAAAAGGGCAGTCTTAAAGGAAAGGAGCTGCCAAATCCCCTTCTGCTTGAGGTGGGCTGGGACGGGCCACTTCAGCACACAGCCTCCCCTGGCACCAAGCAGCCCGCGGCTGACAGGCACCCTTCTGGGCAGGCCTGCCAAGATTCATTCACCCTCCTAAAGCAGTGAAGCCAAAGCGGCCGGCTCACAGAGATGGAACAGACCAAGAATATCTCCCCTGCTTACATTGCATTGTGGTTTCCGCTGGGTTGGAATGTGTGTGTGTGTGTGTGTGTGTGTGGGGGGGGGGGAGTGATTGCTTAATGCTAAGCTACTCTGCCAGATATAGGCAGGGGGATTCAATATGGGGAAAAAAGGAGGAGGATGAAACAGTTAAAGGAGGACAAGCCCCCCAGCACAGTCACCAAAACAAGGTGGTGGGGGGAGAGGGAAGGGAGAGCCATAAGGCTCAATCATACACTCAGGTTAAAGAACTGCAAATGAAAATCTATAGCTTATTATTAAAATCAAAGTGAAAATGACCTTACGTTCAGAAAGCTCTTTTTGTATATGCTGTGCATAAGGGGATTAGATAGGAACCAAAAGGCTTAAGGCAGGGGTGGCCAATCTTATCTGCAAAGGGCCGGTGTCTATGCAGGTTTTCACTGCAACTCCCTAATTAGGTCACTAATTAGAGGACTGATTGGCTGAAGAATCCTCACACCTGGGTTAGAACAGCTGACCTACAGGTTATCCCAAAAATCTGCATACACACCGGCCCTTTGCGGATAAGATTGGCCACCCCTGGCTTAAGGGGTGTGACTGTAAGCTTTAGAGTCACAGCTACTTGGCCTCACTTTTAGGGTGGGGCATCACTCTGGGGACGGAGCCTTGCTGTGGGGGAGGGTCCTCTGAAAAGCCAGCAAGAGCAGGGCTCGAAGTGATGGATTTATGTGATGGTGGGGGTTGTAATTCAAGGGTCTATTCCAGTGCGGGAGGCTGAGCAGTGCTGGGTAAAGGGCTGGGTCATACCACAAAGGTGTCATTGGGGGGGGAGGGGCACCCATTATGGCTTTGGTGTGTGTCCATACTGCTCACCCAAGGGCTGAACCAACAACCCAGTGGGTTCCGAGAGAGCACTAACCAGTCACAGTTGCCAGGCTGGACACTGTGTGTAGGCCAATTGATTCGGGGGGGAGAGAGGGGCGGGGGGACTGGATCTGAGATAGCCCCTCATGTCAGATCTTCAGATCTGCAGATCTTGGCCAGCAGGAACAATGACGTGTGAAAACACATTTTGCACACAGGATCCAGCTCTCAGACAGGGAAATCAGGCAAAGAGAATGAAAACGGGCTGCAGGAGCAGAAAGCAGGAGGGGAAACCCCATAAGGAGGGAGGGTTAGGCTGAACGGGCCCACAGAGAGAGCACAGTGGGGGGGCCTCTCGCCAGACAACTGCAAACAGACCAAACAGACAGACTGCCGCACACTTCAGCCACTCCACCAGCTGCCCAACATTTATCTAGCTACCTAATTATCAGGAATTTGACATCATCATCAATTATCATTGCCACCAGCATCATAATTAGTTATCATTATGGTCTGCTGTGAGTCGCATTTGGGCTTGATCATGCAGCTGGTAAGTCAGGTTAGATTAGGAGGTACCTCTGAGTCACGTGTCCAGCCTTTTACCACCCCCCCCCCCCCAGGAGGTGTGGCAATACTCTACTGTGGCTAATCAGACAGACATTAGTGTGGGAACCCACTCCATTCCACAGAAACGTTTTACATGCATGTTCATGACTCCCAAACACAAGCAGATAAGAGAGCAAAAAGCTGAACTTACTTGATCCGGTCACCATCTGACGGGGAGCCCTGCAATACACGCATGAGGCGCATTAGTGCAGCAAGACGCTCAGGGTACTCAGTACATGCTGAACATGCAGTCAGATCCCTGCTTGGTGTCTGTCCACTGGAGGACAGCAAAGGCCATCAGGAGCAACCTTAACAGTAGACGCCTGAATCATCAAGACGGCCGAAAAGCACACAGTGTGAGGCCAGGACAGCCACTATGGAGTGTCTGCAATACTGCTAATATATGCAAGTGAAAACCAGTGAGCCACTAAGAGATGGTTTACTGTGGCAAAGGCCTGGGCTCCTCGGGCCGTCAAGGTGTCCTGTTCCACCTTGCGCTCCAGTTACCAAGGTGCCTTGGCCTCCACTCAGGCACAACAGCAGCGCAAGTCTGACAGCAGCCAGATTATCGCAGCACATGCATATTTCACAGGGCCAACAGTGAAACCCCTGGGCACTTATCTCACTGGCTGTTCATCACAGTGCACAAACCGTCTCACAGACGGGAGGATACCCAGATGAATCTAGATTTCACTTAAAAGTGACACAAAAAAAATGCTGACATATTACGATGAGTTTTTGTTGAATTACTCTGCACTGAATTTCAATGACTGTGCTCATCAAGATTGGTGTAGCTAAGCAACGAACAGCTTGAACGCAGTGCTACAGCACCCAAACCTGCCGCAAGACAGCCAGTTGGGGGAGGACTGAATGGGGCCTGGTGTTGCTAACATGCGGCCCCGGCTTTTGTGACAGCTGCACTAAACATTTTTGAGGTCACCCTTGTCCCCGATATCTTTCCAAACAGTGTCGGCATCCAGCTGGCGGTGTTTGGCCGCAAGGTCGCCCCTTATGATCCAACATCTCCATCAGTGTTGCTGCTGGCCTGGGGGTCACCCCCTCCCATAATCCCATAGGCTGCCACCTCCCCTCTGGTATAAACGGCCCCCTGGTGACCATCTGCTTGGTGCAAATCAGGCTCCGGCTGCCCATCTTGGCAGTCCTGATGGAAGGAGAGTCTGGGCTGGCTGTCTGCTGGACTGCCAGTCTTCTCTAGGTCACTCTTGCTCACTGCTAGCTGGGTGCCCCCTGGCCGAGTCCGACTGGGCCTCCTGCCCAGCATCTGTGACACCCTTAGCATCTGGAGGCTTGCTGAATTGAGTCAGAATCCAGAAACTGGAAGAACTTTAGCTTCTCTTCCAGGAGCTGCAGCATCCAGTCCAGGTGAAGATGTCATGGAAGTGTATTGTGCTGAATGGACCTTAGCCCAATCTGTGAGCTGTGTTTCCTGCTCCAGGTCAGGGGACACCATCGGTTTCTCCATATTGGGCAGCCTCGCAAGGCCAAGTGTGTCAGCTAACCTGGACTTGCGAAGGTTCTGCACCTGAGCGTTAAGTCTGCTGTTGGGCTGCGTCAGGATCCCTCTGAGTGGTATCTGCAAGGCAGAACGCGGCTCCCTAGGGACCAGGACCTCATCCTTCTCTATACAGACCAGCGACTGCTCCAGGAAGGACTGGGGCAACACTCCCGGACATCCCAGGAATGCCCTGACTCGAGCCGTTTATCACCAGACAGGACAAGCTGGTCTTCGCTGCGACCGATAAATGGCTCTGGGCTGTGCCACAGCAAATCTGCTCTCGCCAAAGACCCGCAGTGGGGGGAATATCACCAGATCCAGGTTCTGCTGATCGGAAGCATGTGGCTCATTTTCTGACTCCAGGGACCAGTAGGATGAAAAGATGTCAAAGTCGGCTTCGGTACCGAGGTGCTTGTTGTAAAGGTCCCTGAAGAGAGGGGCACGGGTCATAAGGGGAGTTACCTGGCAGGACTCTAGTGGGGTGGCGGCGGGGCCAGGCAGGGTGCCACTCAGGTCCTCACAGAAGGAGGGCGTGCTGTGGCGGACCTCACGGTGCTGTGGGGGGGCCTTGCGGTACGGCTTCCTAGCTGGGGCAGCACTTGTCATCCTGGCACGTCCGTCCTCAGTGTGTTATTCCTGCTGGGAGAAGAGCGTCAGACACAGGGAAAATTGGTGGCTGGGAGCGATGCCACTGCCTGAATGCCACTCCTGGGAGCACACGGCCAGAAGATGGTCCAAATCGACAGGGTTCACTGAACAGGGCAGTGGCTGGAGTGGGGGGGGGGCGACTGACAGTGCAACAAAGCGGATGGCCCGCAGCTTCAAATAACCGTCACACACACATTGACTCCTATGACACCACGTGAAGGGCTTTTAGGGATCCTATATCACCCAGTACATGGGGGTACATGTGAGAGAGAGAGGGAGAGGGGGAAATGCAGAGAGACAGAGATGCAGGGCGTGCATCAGAACATCTGACATCAGATATCTTCCCCTTCAATCATCAGACAGAAAGGGCAGCCGTTTTCAAGATGACCCAAACAGAAAGGGAAGGACCCTTGTGAGTGATGAATAAGGAGCTGTGTGTGGCATGGGCCGACTCAGCACAGTCACGCTGCTAAAGTGCATAACCATTGCTGAAAACAGACAGGCTCAGACAATGGTGGCTTTGATGCCTGGAACAGCAGCCTCTTATAGGTCACAGCAAAACCTGATGTGGAGACGGGACACAGGCTAAAGACGAGATGTTTGCTGCACTGCTCATAATGAAAGACCTTGTTGTGTAGGCTCTTTGGGGAGGTGCCTGCTTCCTCATGCTGCCTGTCCTATGGGAAGTTTACAGCCCCACCCCCCAAAATGTGACTCTGGAAGGGTTATATGGTGCCTAGTTTGATGTCAGGCCTGATCCCCGCCCCAATTCCCTGAACCTGTGCTGTAGATGACTAATCGGCTCCAGCCAAACAGACACATTGAACCCGACGCTGCCCCGGGCCAGAGGCTCTATCTGGAAGCATGCACTTCGGCTTCAGCCTGCGCCTTGCAGCAGAGTCGCACGACGCCTGGAGCGCGCCAGGTTCACAGCGGCTAACATGAAACGCCCATGTGGGTGTGCAGTCCCTCTGATGAGTTACTCTCTCCTGCCTGAGGAAAGCACTATGGCATGTGGGCATGTGTCTCATACAACCTCAACACTCCCCCGACTGACCAATCTGGATTTCGATTACTGGCTTCGCAGCCCCTGGAGGGCACAGTGCTGTGCTTCACATGACCAAACCACATACAGATAACACAGATTAAGGGGCATGTGACAAGGCTGCCTCAAGCCAGCCCACAGAGGACCAGAGGGGCAGGTGGCCACTGACAGTGCCTGTGTGAAATGAGACATCACCAACCAACTCACAGGCCACCCAAACCCTCCACATTAATTCTCCCAGGGTACCTGGACATGGACAACAGCAGGCTGTCTGTCATGTTATGGAGACACACACAAGACGAAGGTTTCCATAAAACAGAGAAACACAAGAACAGTAGTAAAGGCTTCCACCAGCCAGAGGAGAGAAAACAAGTCTCCTGATAAGGCAATAGCACGTCAGTGAGCAATAGTTTAAATTGAAAAAGTCGAGTGAGCATTCAAATCCATCAGTTCATTCATCATAAACAGACACAGACACAGACACACACAGAGGCCCAGATGCACATATGTACACAGATACACACACCCGTTAGCGTAGCTTCCATTCATTCATCCCAGTCACGACACCCTTAACCCTGCTCCAGCCTTAATCATAAGTAACTAAACTAAACAAAATATAAGACATTTGGCATTTTTACTTTTTTGATTGCATTCACAGGTTTTTATAAAGTTGAAGTTATCCAAATGGGACCTGAACACTTCCTCTGCGGACTGTTCCCCCTTTAATGGGGCCAAAGCTTGCTGACATGAGTGTGAAGGTAGGACTGCATCTCGGATAATCACACTAGCAGAGTATGTGAACACGTGGTGAGTCTCTGCACATATTCGCCAAAGGTGCAGAGAGGCCCCCAGTTCACCTGAGGTGGGGTCCAGCCCCCCCACCTACCCCCCAATGCTATCCCTGCGTGTCCATCCGGCCGTCTGTCTGCCACTGAGAGCCGTCTGGAAGGGGACGGCCGCGAGCTCGCTCAGCAAGACTGTCTCTCAGACTGACTCGTGCCGGGGGTGAAGAGTTTCACCAAAAAAGGAGCCCAGTCAAGCATGAAGGGGACAGAACCTGCTGACTCCCGCTTAAGCAGAGCACCTCCACAAGAGGGACCCATGTAGCAGCAGCTCTAACAGATTTTCAGGGGAATGACTGACAGATAAAGCTGCCTTCAAAGCAACCATGAGACTCATCAGTCCAGCTTAACATGACGTTGTCACAGCACAGCACAGTTGTCAGGCTTTAATGCCAGGGCCATTGCACAGCTGAAAAGGGGTGCTGTGTTTCCTTGACCTGCAGTGTTTCTGCGGGATCCTATCAACTCAGCCCCAGGACTGAGAAAGAGACAGAGCAGCTGGTCAAACAGTATGTGTATCTGGGAAAGAGCAGCTTGCGGCCAACAGCCCGGGGGGCCACAACCAATATAATAAAGATGGGGAGGGGACTGAACTACCGGTACTAGTGCAGTGGATTGTACAGAGTGCCATTCAGGGTGAGAAGTTTACTATCTGAACTTGGTTTTCTCCAAAAATGACAACACTTGCATCAGAAGGGGAAAAAAAATCAGGAGACAAATGTATCTAATATCTCACAAGTCAAATAATACATGTGAAAAAAAAACCATGTGCAAGCACAAGACACGGTGCATTTCACGTGGAGAGCTAAGAGGCCAGCCTTCAAATGCTCAGCATAAAGGGCTGCATTCACATAAAAAACTGAGTGAAAAGGCTGCTTCCCATCCCAAGGACTGGCACGTGACCAGGAACGGCCGCCTGTCTGCACATTCCAGGTGACAGAAGGGAGGAGAGTGCTCTGCCAGCAGTGGCCTGCTGAATCTAGCCAAGCCAGCTAATCGTTTGCTTACATTTGGAGCGGGGGCTTGGGGGGGGTGGAGCTGGGGGACTGTATTAGATTAAATCGAAGTACAATCCTTCACAAAATAAACAACAGGAAAAGGTCTCCCTCTTTGAATTGCTGAAATCAGAGGATATCAGAGACAAGGTAAAATACTTTAAATAAATGCCCCCCCAACCCATTTCTGCTTTAACACGATCACAATGTGCAACATCTTATCAGCCAGGCAGATGATCTACTTATACCTGGGCTTTGACCCCTGTGGCACAGTCACCTGCTGGCTGTTCCTGACACACCCGCTCTGGTAACCAGCTGGACAAAACCAAGCAACAGCTCATGCACCATGTAACACCTGGGTACCTGAAAAGGCTCAGAAGATCCAGCAGCTGTCTTCACCCACAATGTTCCAGCAGGCGTCCTGCAAGGCAAGAAGAACAAGGGTGGCGTGAAGGATGTGTCTGTCACCCCGGGCGTCATGCGATGGCAGGGGTGTGAGCACACAAACAAGCAGACACACAGAGACACAGAAAGACACACTAACACAGCAAGACAAGCTCACAAGATGGCTCCATGCTGGGGCCTCGGGCCACTTCCTTTTAGATGCCTGCTGTCTTCACAGAGACATTTTGTTCCTCCGCTCAAGGTAAACATCCCCATCCAGCCAGATAAGACTGAATAATAGGCCACTTATACCCCCACTGTGTGTGTGTGTATTTTGTATTTAATACCTTGTGGGGACATTTTTTCAATTTTAATAAATTCAGTAAAAATCAGTGAATGCAAAAAAAACTAAAATAGCCAAAATACTTATATTTTATTTGGTTACTTATGATTCAGGTTAGAACTGGGTAAGGGTTAAGGTTGTCATAGTTGGGATTAGGGTTATGTCCAAAGAAATTAATGGAGAGTCCCCACAAAGACAAGAATACATGGACTGTGCATGTGTGTATGTGCGCCTGTGTGTGTGTATGAGGAGGAGCTAGCTTGGGCCTGTCAGAGGACACACTCGCTCTGGGTCTCCCCTTCATAAGTCTTGGGCTGCTGAGCTCTCGATGCATCCTTGTGGAGGGGCGTGGCCAATGTGGCCTGCAGACAAGAGGGACTGTTAGCAGGTAGGGCCTCAGAGTCGACATGCCCCACGGGCTGGGGCGCGCCCACCCACATGAAGGGGATCATGTGCGTTTTCTTTTAAACAGCTGAGATGCTACAGAGCAAGGGAATGGCACAGCGGTAAGGTGGGGGAACTTTATCTGTGATACGGATACACTGGGGCTGTAAGAGGGTTCGGGACAGGAACTCATCATGACGGCGCTGTCAGTGAATACATATTCAAAAGCATCAGCAACCTTTTCTAGGTTCTAGGCCCTAAGCAGTGACAACACAAAGAACACAAAGGCCCACTGTGGGTCCCCAATATCACTGCACAGCCAGACGAGCCATCTTGCTCGTCGTCGTTCGAGGGAGGGAGAAGCAGGGCCCATGCCACCTGCTGTCATGTGACCCAGTCATGCAAAGTAGACAACAATAGTGGGCTATCAAGTCACAGAAGATTTAGGGATGTCAGCGAACCAGCACACATACGCATGCACACACACAGACAGAGAGACAGCACCTGGAAAGCTACTTCATCACACATCACAGTAGTATGTCTACGGTGGGCAGACTGGAGGCCTGAGGAGGGGTGGTGTGGGGTGGAGCACACCTCAGGCATGCATGTCGCGTGGTCCTGAAGCACGAGGTCTAGCGTGTCTCTCTGAAGGGAATTCAATCAGGTCTTGCTCTTGCACCCCTGCTGCCAGCGGACACGTGACCTCACAGCTGCAGAGCTGTGGAAAACAAGCAGGTGGACAATAAATAAATAAATAAATAGTGACCTGCATGGACACAGACACACTGTCAACAGATTGTAAACCTTCCAATTAGCATCTCTGAAGAGATCATAGGAAACGGAGATTAAAAGCCATTCACGCAGCAAGCAGCAAGTGGACGGAGGAGCCTGCACACACACCAAACCCTGGTGCCCACTGGTGCTGGACTTTCATTTCACTGAAGATACATCAAAGCAGGCAAGGAAAGAAAAAGTACAAAGGAGTTACCCATAATGCAAGTGGCAGACCATTCAGTCCCTGGCCACCCTCCCCCCCCCAACAGACTGAGCCCCCTGAGCTTGATTGCTGTGGGCCCAACCCCTCCTGACTCCCATGTGTCGACCTGGTTCAGCTTCCTACAGACTGCTGCTCACCAGAGGGCCCTGCAGCAGGAAAGCATAGCACCGAGGACGAATAAGCCAATGGTAATGAGGGCAAAGCGCAGCAACAGCATGATACCCGACACAGGTCAACGTACCCAAGGGGTCCCAACTGTGGCTTTCAAAATCAGCCGCTTTCCTGGCTCAGTTAGGCAACCCTCACTTCACCACCCCCAACCCCCCAACCAACACAAATGCGATTAAGTCCAAATCTGTGCCAAGAGACACCCAACAGCCACGTCCCACCCAGGGAACAGAAACATCTCACAAAGTACCAGGGAGGAGGCTTTGGGACCTCCAGGATCATGCACTTATTCTCCTCTCCATAATGCTTCCTTACATCACTGCACTCAGAGCCTTGATGCAACATTTTCAAAATACTCAAGGTTGAGTTTTGCTGTCGATGCAGCAGATTCTTAAAGGCCAGGCTGGCCCATCCCGCTCCCCCCCCATCCATTTGTCTTCTGTGATGCCGCTCCGCTCCGCCCATCCATACAGGTTGTTTGCCACCAGGATCAAAGCCAAGAGAGGATCTAAGAAAGTGGTTCTCAATCCTGTTCCTGGCGCCCCACCTGCTAGAATGTTTTCATTCCAACCCTACCTTAATCAGGCTTATATGGTCCTTAATAGGCTAAAGCTGGTTACAGACCGAAAGTGGCATGCACTGTGCTCGCCGCGAGGCTTCTGCACAAAGAGTAGGCGTGGTTTCCAAAACTCTCTCCTGTCATTTTGGCTTGCGGTCAGTAGCGATGATGTATATTTCACATTCAAAAAGACTCTACGCTTGTGTGATATAGCTCTGGGAACTTAGAAATGGACAATATAAGTTTTTCCTCCATTTTGTTTTCTGTGCCCGGTTCGGTGCCTTGTTTCTATTGATCGCGAGACAATGCGTCAAAGCGTGCAGTGGTCAAAGTTCATCTTTGACCACAGTGCTTGCACAAGCTCCGTGAGCGGCGCACGGCACGGAGCGCAGCGAAATGTATGCCGCGTTTGGTATGAAACCGGCTTTAACCTATTAAGGACCATATAAGCCTGATTAAGGTAGGGTTGGAACGAAAACATTCTGGCAGGTGGGTCGCCAGGAACAGGATTGAGAACCACTGATCTAAGAGCTAGCAGGACACATACACACACTGGGGCCGTAGTCCAGGCTCAACAGCATCACTGCAAAGAGAGACTGAAAAACGTATCTTCTGTATGTTTTCATGCGCAAATTTATGCGAAGTTCGTACACCAGTCTGTTCAGCATAACGCAAATTTTATGTACAACTAGAGGCAAATACGATTTCCCTTAGTAAATGCAACGGACTGCATTCCACAAACCCCAATTTCTAGCATGCAAATGATAAATTTGGCCTGCACCTTTATGCAGTAATAATAATAATAATTAGAAGACAAAGATGATTTAATCCTTTCATTTTTATGAGGGGGAAAAAACCTGTTGAATCAAACAGAGCCAAACGAAGTGAGGAAAATCCTGCTAGTCAGTCATAGGGAGGTATTAAATGTCAGGTCAGCTGACCTGCAAGGAAGCAGTAGATATAGGACTGGTCTTGTCTTGTATAACTGGATTACAGCACATTATTTTCTTAATAGACTTGTACATTAACTCAGAAGCAGAGAAGCCACACACGTCAGATCTGGAAGTGAATCCAATTCCTGACAGTTCACTCCGTTTATCAGCGTGCCCGTATTCTGTATGAGAAATTAATGCGACCAAGACCACTTGTAGTATGTGTGGGCGGTTATCAACACTTGTGTGAGAATGTTCTATTATACATACAAATACAAAGTATGTCTAAAAATTAACACTTCAGACAGAGGTTTGGCACCCTATTTCTCATTTTTCAGGGCACCTTTTAGAGTAAATAGCCAATTACTTGGGTAGCTGGGGGGGAGCTTAAAGAACACCAAGAAAATATGCAGAAAATCCCTGCAGTTGAGTCTGACCCCACTGTTACAGGCTAGTCCACTAGGCGTAAGGGTGTACTCACACTAGGGGTGCTTTTCCACTGCACCAGGTACCGTACTTTTGGTACTTATACCAAAATATCAAAAATACAGTACTTCAAGGTGTTGGTTTTCCGCTGGCATAAAAACTGGTACCGGAGCCAAATGACATCACAACGTGAGGCAGGGTATTTTGTATTGAATTCGAAAAATTGCTGTAGTATGTTATAGGGCTGGGCAAGGTGAGATACTAACACCAACATTGCATGTTATGCGGACGCAATTCTTATGTTATTATATTATCACTAATAGGCAATTCTGTACGGACATTACAGCGCAAAGAGTTTAAGTTTGGCTAAAACATTTATACTTCGTCATAGAAAAAAAACGTAGCTAGCATTACAATTTGAATTATTATTCCTTTTATAGATTATCTAGTAATATGTTTCAAAATCAGTTTAAAGTTTACATTGACTGCTTTTGCATAAGCACTGCATGCATTCTTCAAGACAATCATAATAATTTTCATCCTTGCTGTTTAGATCACTCCTAGACAGGTTTGTGAGAAATTTATGAACTCCTAGACAGGTTTGTGAGAAATTTTTGCTTTAAACTATACCCAATATTTTTTTACAACAAAATCATATTGTTATATTTACAACAAAATCAATATACATACTGTCCTTAGTATATTAAATAATAGGGGTGCAACAATACATCGATTTGTATCGATATATAGATTCAACGGCAAACGATCCGATGCATCGATGTGACTGCATAAATGTCGATACATGCGTTTTTATTTTCTCGCCTGTTCCAGTATTGTTTTCATGATCCACTCCGACGTATACATGGTCTACACCAGGGGTGCCCAATACGCCGATCGCAAAAGTAGTGTGGGTAGATTGTATACATATGGCATTAAAAAATAGAGGATGGGTGACGCATTCAACCGCGCCAGTTGCTGCAAGCTACCGAGTCGCCTAGTTAGCCTCCAATTTATTTCTATTAAACTTAATAAAGGGTATAAAAATGATGGGGGAGCTGGACCAAGTAAGAAGCCAAAAACCTACCACTTCCATACGGAATGGGAGGAGGACTGTTTTATTTCACCATATTATATTCAAAGTGCATTTGCCTCATCTGTCAGTCTACCGTTGCTATTCTGAAGAAGGGAGCGGCATTTTCGGACTGTTCATAAAAACTACGACATTAACTTCCCTCCGAAAAGCGAGCTGAGACATAGAAAGGTGAAGGAACTAAAATCCCAGTTCAATTCAAAAATACTTTATTTATCCCAAAGGGAAATTATTAATAATAATAGTAATAATAATAAATAATATTAAAGAATACTCAATATTTTTATACATAAATATATGTTTTGCAT
>JAODJU010000062.1:16996777-17014901 GCA_026776725.1 Gnathonemus echidnorhynchus | reverse complement strand
CCAGGCCCCATGGGTGCAGGCCTGGCCACCAGGCGCTCGCCATCAAGCCCCACCCCCAGGCCTGGCTCCAGGGGGGGGCCCCGGTGACCCGCGTCCGGGCAAGGGAAACCGTGGTTCCAATATATTTACTGCCCAGATAAATAGCTTTAAACTTTTCCTTTGACTGCCTAAGACTTTTGCACAGTACAGGGTGTCCATAAAATCTCTTTATAATTTCAAACATTTATTACAGAGGCACATGAAAAGACAGATATGTGGAAATTATTACAAAAACAACAGGTCTTGTAGAGTGTTCCCAATATGTAGTGGTCAGTATCTACCAAAGGTGGTCCAAGGAAGGCCAACTGGTGAACCTGCAATGGTGTCCTAAGTGCACAAGGCTCACTGATGTGTGTGGGGAACAAAGGCTAGTCCATCTGGGCCGATCCCATAGGAGAGCTACTGTAGCACAAAAGTTAATGCTGGTTATGATAGAAAAGTGTCAGAGCACACAATGCATCACAGCTTATTGCGTATGGGACTGCATAGCTGGAGACCAGTAAGAGTACTCATGCTGACCCCTGTCTATCACCAAAGCGCATACAATGGGCACGTGAACATCAGAACTGGACCATGGAGCAATGGAAGTAGGTGGCCTGGTTTTCTGTTACATCATGTGGATGGTGTATGTTGTTTACCTGGAGAAGAGATGGAAATAGGATGCACTATGGGAAGAAGGCAAGCCGACGGAGGCAGTGTGATGCTCTGGGCAATGTTCTGCTGTTAAACCACGGGCCCTGGCATTCATGTGGATGTGTCTTTGACATGTACCACCTACCTAAACATTCTTGAACACCAAGTACATGCCTTAGTGACATCTGTATTCCCTGATGGCAGTGGTCTCTTTCTGCTGGGTAATATGCCCTTCCGCACTGCAGAAATTTTTTAGTTATGGTTTGAAGAACATGTAAAAGAGTTGTCTTGCTCTCCAAATTCCCCAAATTTCATATTAATATTAATATGATTATTAAAAGTTATTTTTGTAAAAAAAAAAAAAAGTTGGATTTATGCATCTTGGTTTGGATACGCCACCCATCTGTGTCTCGGCAACCAGCCACACTCACATTTAAGCTGTCACTGGGACTGTGGAATCTCACGTTTCTTGCAGTAATTTTAAACTTTTCAGCACCATTAATTTAGCATTTTTAATAACAGACCCAAATATTATTCACAAATGTTAACATTTGGAGATCTTCTGCCCCTATCCTTTGTAAATGTGAAGGGGTGACTGTATACATAACACGCAATTATCATACAGGGTCCAAATTTGAATATGTCAAACCAGTTGTTTTAAAAGCTGATGTGTCTAATGGAAGGCTCACTATTGCAGAGGCATCATGCTAGCCGAAACATTCCCTTCATTACTGTCCTCTCCATTAAGCGTTGAAAGCACTAATTAAAATGGTCTGGACTGCACACTTCTGTAATGCTTTTCAGCTTTAATTGTCATGCTGTTATCCTCCATGGCTGTAAATGTGCTGTGGGGGGTAGGTATGCAGGTATTGATGGTGCTGCTGTTCTGTTCTACACTTCACCATCTATGTCAACATACTATACATGATGTCCTAACATATCACGTGTGATACCCAAAATATCACGCATATATTTATATTTAAGCTTTAGAAATTCTTTCATAGCCTGTCATTTGCACTTGGCTGTGGACTAGGATGTTGTGGTATTGATGAGGCTTGCAGCCTATCGCATCAGTTCATGTTTTATCTAAAGTATAAAAGTGTCAGAAAATTAAAAAAAAACATCCTTTTTTGTCACCTTTGCTGTGATTCTCAGTTCACAGCTGACAGGCAGAAAAACTCCATGGAAAAACTGAATGCTAAAAAAAATTATAAATCTATGCGATACATCTGGGATTTTATTAAGTGTATAAATAACGCAAAGCTTTTACTAGGCTGTAAAATATTTATGTGGACGATCAAGAGATACACATAGTGGTCGTGAATCGAAGCACTGATGCCATCACTGGGGATATGACAGAAAGTCGATAAAATTATTCTGACACGATGAGGCCGGGTGAGGTTATTTTCCACCCTAACGATCATTTTAATTAATCAGGAGAGTACTGCGATGAGGAGTGGGGGGGCCTGCTCCCTATGTGTGGTAGCTGGAAATGTACAAGAAAAAGCTCATTTACACAGTGTGCCCTTAAAGGAAAGGCTAATTTATCGCTTGCTCCTCTTAACTCATCCTCCCACTTGCCAGCCAGGCTGGGACCCTTCATTTTATAAGAAGCCTCATGCTTCATATGCTGTACCATGGCCTTCAGTGCGGAATGTTCACCCCCAGAGAAGTTAAGACTTTAAAGCTGGGATCAACACAATAACTGGTTCCAGGGCTGTACATGGATTCAGAATTGCCCCTGGACCACACATACATACCCATGATAAATTTTGGTGACTGGGGTTGGGGGCGGCATACAATGAGGCCTGCTGGCCTACAAGCCTATTGGCCTGTCTGATTCTATGTTACATCGAAGTCAAAGTTCTTTATTTGTCACATGAAGTCATACATGTGGTGCTTGTTCTGGCAGATAGATTTATCTAGTATAATATATTCCCTTAGGATACAAGAATGTAATAAAATATACACTAGATATAAGAACATAAAATACCAAAAAACAGTAACACAAAAGAATAACATAACATTGTGAGAATAGTGCAGATGAAGGCAGTGTGCAAAAATGCAAGACAGGTGAAAAAAGGGGAGGGGGACATTCAAAGAGAGTGACAGAACTAGTGTGAATGAGTGCAGTGGTAGATTGTCTATTATGTGCTGCTGTTGAATGGTTTTATCATCTGACCTTTCAAGCTGCGGAGGTGTCTCCATGACCTCGGCAGTCTGAACAGTTTATGTGTGTGGTGGGTGGAGTCACAGGTGATCCTGAGGACGCGGGTATTGCACCTTACGGAGTAAATGTCCTGCAGGGCTGGTAGGGAGTTCCTGATGGTGCCTTCAAACAAGCGCACCATCCGCTGCAGGGCCTTTTATTCCTGTATGGTATAGTATCCATACCAGGCTGTCATGATGCTCTCTATAACTCCAGAGTAGAAGTGTTTTAAAATGAAGGGAGTACTCTTGAACCTCCTGAGTCACCTCAGGTGGTAGAGGCACTGTCTGGCTCTGCCATTGAGGAAGTCTGTGTGAGTGCTCCAGGTGACGTCTTCAGTGATGTGGTATTTAAAACACCTCATCCTCTCCAGTGGGGATCCTCTCATCATTTTGGGAGATCGGGCCCACCACCACTGCGTTTTCAGCAAATTTCACAATGAAATTGGTGTCGTTTCTAGCCACGCAGTCAGAGGCGTTAAGGTAGTACTGATGAGGACTCGGTACACACAGGGGCCCCTGTGTTGAATGTGTGTGTGTGTTGGAGAATACATTACTCATTCTCACTGTCTGTGGTCTCACTGTCAGAAAGTTCTGAATCTATTTGCAGAGAGGTCCCGGTCATGGGGTTTTCCTGAGAGGCTGTGGGGGATCATGGTATTGAAGGCTGAACTACAGTCAATGAACAGCAGTCTCACATAATTTTTATGCCCCCTATCAAGGTGGTTCAATGAAGTATGTAGGACCTGAGCAATGGCATCTCTGGTGGATCTGTTTTTCCGACAGGCAAACTAGTGGGTCAAGAGAGGAAGGGAGAGTGGAGCAGATGTGGTCTGGATGAGTACTTCCTCGACTCAGGGCCACTGCACAGTAGTCATTCAGACTAGTCGGGCAGCTGGTCTTTGGGCCGGGATATACTTCACTTGAGGTGATGTGTCTGCAACACGACGTGTATGCTACGCAAGCAATGTACTGATTATATTTGTGTGCATAGTTTGCATCTATCTAGAGCACGGGTGTCAAACTCCAGTCTTGGAGTTTGGAGTTTTTTGGGTTTCCCCTCATTTAACACACCTGATTCAACTCCTTGCGCTAATTACCACACAGCTCTTGAGCTAATTTGTGGTGGAACAGGGAAAGAACTAAACTAAACTACTTAGCGTGAACTAAACGTTGCACAATTGCTGCCTCCACAGCGATTGAGTTGCTAATTTTGTAGTACTGCTGCAGCATTCTCTATATTCTAACCACTGCTCCACATCGTATTGGTACTTCACTCTGCCACATATCACTTTACTACCCCATGTTGAATGTTGCGTTATATATATTGTTAGATAGCTCATAGTACTGTAGTTAGTATTTCATAATCAGGATGTACGATATTGGAAAGTTTGGAAAGTTGCAGTTTGTTGCTCTCAGAGCCCCCTTCTCATTGTGCTCCAAGAGGGACAGCAGTTCCAGCTTGGCACGGGGGGGTGCCACTCCAGCCAACAGGTCAGCACTAACATCATTCATATCAAAGCATTTAGGTCATCAGCTAGTTCCAGGTTAGCAGTCCCCCAGGTGCAAGGCTTATAGTCTGTGATAGTTTTTAATCCTTTCCACATGCATTTGGTGTCCCTATGTGGGAGATGTGACTCTGCTTTGTCTCTGTATCACCTCTTAGTCTCTTGGAAGTCGACTGAAACATGTCCCAGTACAGATCACGGAGCGCATCCTGTAGCGTAGCCTCTGATTGGGCTGGAATGCCTCTTGACCTCTCTCATCACTGGAGCTACCAGGACAGTGTCCAAACACAGGGATGTCATCTTTTAATCACAGCATTATAGCCCATAAGATCTCCACTTCTGCCTTCTGCTCTGGCTTTTTTGAGGTTCTGTCACATAAAGTGAGGTTTCCTACTGAAATGCAGGTCTGGCCACACTGAAAAGTCTTGTTTTGTAATGAGTTGACCCCTAATGTCATTCATCAGACGTGCACTGTAATCAGCTCATTGTGGCGGCCACTGTTACTCTGCGCATTAAGTCATCACACTATGTTGCTGATACACTGGCCTTGCCGCTGGCGTCCCCACACAATTGGCTTGCTAGCCCCGTTGCTCCTCACTAAGCAGCCTTGACGTGTTATTGGGCAGCCCCTGGCCATCGGTGGCCCACTGACGGCCTGCCCTTTCTTGTCCTGGTTGATTACTGGCCTACAGCTGTGCCGGCAGCTGGCTCCGGAAAACCCTGAAAGAGAGCAGGCAGAGCTATTTTTGCCCCTGGTGATGACAGGCTGGTCAATTGCAACGGGGACCTGAGAGACCTTCGCGCATTCTTTCAGTGGGTAGAGGAGCGTGGCCGGCGTGTGGGAGGAGGGAGACAACGAGCTGCTCCCATGCCACACGATGCCCCCACGCTGCCACTTACAGTCACAAGAGCGATGACAAGTATGCCGCTGTTCCGGCAACCATCCCACCCCACCCCCACCCCCAGCAGCATGCTGTGTGGCGGCTGTTATTTCAGATGGTACATTGTCCACAGCACAATTCTCCTGGTAAGGCTCAGTTCATGACGGCTGCCTGCATTGCAACACGCACACTGCTGCCGATGACGGCACTGGTTACCACGGAGATTGTGGGAGACCCAGGAATCCGGAGGCCAGGCGAGTTCCAAGCCGAAATAGGACTGCATGTCAGCACCCCTCCCATGCCAAACCCCAAGAATCCAGCTCATTGGCGTGTGTATCTGGCAAACACATCCTGCCCCCAGCAGCCGGGACCAATGGCCAGGTGTCAGTTGGATATCCCTAACAATACTGTCCCACCCGCGCCTCCAACTGCACCTGTTTGCTCCGGAACTCCGACAGCTTCTCATGGAGCTGTGTCACTTGGCTGCTCTGACATGGCGTGTGGGCCCGGCACCTGACTGCAAACATTGTGGGTGTGGGGACAGGGTGCTTTCTGGGTAGAAAGAGCTGAGAGCCAGTGGCAAGGCAGCAGTATGGCAAGCATCGCTTTGCAATGTCTGATCACGACTGATCACACGATGCAGAGGCAGTCTATGCAAAAACACGGCATGGGCGTGGCTTCAGGCAAAGTGTGAAAGGGGGCCGCCAGACTCCCTGGCTCGCGTGTGGCTGAATATGTGTATTCCAGCATTGATAGCTGCTCCTTGCATCTCCTGCTTACATGGGATCTAAAGCCCCCCCTCCCCCATCATCATGTATCGGGTGTCTGGTTATTACAGGAGCATGACAGTGTCCCAGCCACTGGAGAGAGAGCAGTGGGACAGGCTAGCTCCCCGTCTTCCCCGTCGCCGTAGAAAGTCTCATTAATACGGGGGAACATTAGGGTGCGAAGTGCTTGTCTGAGAGGGATGACAGCCATGGCACCTCATCTAACGGCCACCCCGCCGTCACAGATGGATGGAGCCCCCCCCCCCACCCCCAAAGTGACAAACTGCTCCACTGTCAGCAGTTTTTATTTAGAATTCTGCTGGGGGTGTTGCGGGGCTGATGAGCTTGAGCCAAAGCCTCAAATTCAGCACTTGTTTATCACTCCCGGTTGCCGCCATGCCTGAAACCAGAACCCAGATGTTCCTGTGTTTCTCTGGAGATTTCAAAGCTCGAGTTCCACCTGCCCTGGGAATCAGCGGGACAGGGAAAGCTGAGGGCCAGTGCTGCTGGGCGGATGGTGGTCCACAGAACCTTGGGAGGTCCAACTCATCACTACATTTCAGTGCATCTGCTATAATTAGGCTTCATGATCAAGTGTCCCTCAGTACTAAGCCTTGGGTTTTTAATATCAATTTACTGCTGACCGGGTGGTTCTGGGACCATCTCCTGTGGTGAATTTTGCTTCTCACTGCAATCTGATAAAGACGGTTGGGTGTAACATCCTCTTGGGCCATGTGTCTACAAGGATTTGCTCCAACCTCTTGCCTCAGTGACTCAATGAGCTCTCGTCATTTGCTAAGCAGAAATGAGTTACCCTTATTTCATGTCACAATCAGGAACTGCTTTTTTGGGACAAACATGTTTTGCCAAGTTACATTAGGCCAGTTAATCCTGTTAATGAGAATGAAATCAAACATTCCTTTGAGATTATGGTCCATGCTGACATGATTGCATCATGCAATTTCTACAGATTTGTCAACTGCACATTCATGCTGCGAATCTCCCATTCCACTACATTTCATAAATGCTCTATTGTATTCAGATCCAGTGACTAGGAAGGCCAATGAAGAACACTGAACTCATTGCCGTGTTCATGAGGCCCAAATGAGAAGACTTTTGCTTTGTGACATCACCAAACTGCAATCATTAGAAAATAGGAAAATTGTGGCCATGAAGGCATGTACATGGTCAGCAACAATACTCAAACAGGCCGTGGTATTCAAGCAATGATCGATTAGTATTAACACGCCCAAGAAAACATTCCTCAAACTATTATAGCACCACCTCCAGCCTCGACTGTTGACACAAAGTAGTTTGGGTCCATGGATTCATGCTGTTGATGCCAAATTCTGACCCAGGCTGTATTTCTCTGTCCTCAACTATCCATTTTTGGTGAGCCTGTGCCCACTGCATCTTCAGCTGTCTGTTTTTGGCTGACAGGAGTGGAACACGACATGGTCTTCTGCTTTTGTAGCTCATCTGCCTCAATGTTTGATGTGTGTTACATTCTGAGATGCTATTCTGTTCTTCACAGTTGTGCAGGGTGGTTATCTGAGTTACTGGAGCCTTTCTGTAAACTGGAACCAGTCTGACCATTCTCCACTGACCTCTCTCATCAACAAGGCATTTCCATCCACTGAACTTTTTGTTTTCACACCATTATGACTAAACTCCAGAGACTGTTGTGCATGAAAATCCCAGGAGATCAGCTGTGACAGAAATACTCAAACCAGCCTGTCTGGCACCAACAATCACGCCATGGTCAAAATCATGGAAATCACATTTCCCCCCATTCTGGTGTTTCATGTAAACATTAATTGAAGCTCCTGACCTGTATCCGCATGATTTTACGCACTGCACTGCTGCCACATGAAGGATGATTAGATAATTGCATGAATAAACAGGTATACAGGTGTTCCTAATAATATCCATACAACCCTGTCTTGAAATTCTCACAGGCCTACTGATAGGGTAAAAACCCAATAGCCTACACGCTAGCACAGGGGTGTCAAACTCCAGTCCTGGTGGGCTGCAGCCCTGTGTAGCTTAGTTCCTTCCCTGTTCCACCACAAATGATTCAGCTCAAGAGCTGTGTGATAATTAGCACAAGAAGTTGAATCAGGTATGTTAAATGTGGGGAAACCCAACATTGCGTAGAGCTCTGGCCCTCCAGGACTGGAGTTTGACACCCCTGTGCTAGAGGGAGGCAGTGTTGTGCCAGTTCACACTGAAAAAAAACAGTTCAAAGTTCAGTTCATTCAAATAAAAATGAACTAGTTCAGGTTCATGGTTCATTTCTTTTAAATTTTTAAGTTCACAGCTCCAAAAATGAACTAGTTCACGTTCGTTCATTAGTTAACATTTTCAATACAACGTCTTTCTATCTGAACCTCCATCAGTTTTCTCCTTCTATCTGTCATATACCACTAAGCAATCGCAGACATTTGAACTTTGTGGTTGTTTTTTCATAGTCATACTTTGTTAATGATTTGATCATTAGGATGAAGGTATTCCCTAAAACTGCTTTGATGCTTTAACTCAATGTGTCGTTTCAAATTGGATGCAGATGTGGCTGACGTCTGGAATTGTTTTTTCAAACCAGGTGGGCATAATTTGCATAAAAACGTTTGGTTTTTCCCCATCTAAATCTACACCGATTTCTTCAAAAAATGGACTCAAATGTTTAAACAAACTGCCTTCAGCAGAAGCATCCAAACTCGAAGCACCAGCCATACTAGCCTGTAACTTTAAAACCATCATAAAATGTGAGCGGCGTTCAGTCTCACAAGAGCGAACGTCACTCATGTTCACAATTTGTAAACTGATTCTTTCAGTTCAGCGTTCACGAAAAATATGAACGTGTTCAATGAACGCCGTGCCCCAAACGCTCTGTGTGCTGTCCCAAGTCTCTTTACTCAGGCTAAAGCCAGACCAGATCTTAGATCCTTCTGAAGGCAAATCAATATACTCAGTGCTGTAAAGGAACTAAGACCTATAAATCTTTCTGAGAGAAACTCAGTGCAGGGAATCTGCATGAAGGACATTAAATCTCCCATATTTAATGAGAGTGGCTGGATTAGTATGGAGATTATTGCAGCAGCTGGCAGAGGATAGGATTAGAGCTTGCAGTAATTGAAATGATCGCTAATTAAAAGTCATTATCACGGTATGCCGGCACTGCGCAGCACTCCTGGGAAAGCCACTACTGGGAGCGTTGCTGCAGGGAACGCCTTTGCCCTGCTGGTGATAACGCTTATTTCGGACCCTGGAGCGGCAAGCACTGGGAAAACAGCCCACAGAAAATGAAGACGTGAAAGCAGCATGGATTAAGCCTGGATCCAATCCAGCCACAAATCAGCACCGCATTGAGCTGTAAATGGATGTGTGTGTGGTAGTCTAGGAAGCCAACCCTCCATTGTTTAACACTCCTGGAGCTGCTCACAGGCTGGAGCTGGGGGGGGTCCAGCACGAGGGGCACCCACCTTACTGAGGAACCTGCCTGTTCTCTAAGCCACCTCCTGCAAAGTCACCACCTTAAAACCCAGCACTGATGTGTTTTACTGATGTATGTGCTGATATTTCTGACATTATTGATATTACTTATATTACTGACGTTAATGATATTACTGATGTATGTAGTGATATTACTGATATTACTGACATTACTAATGCCTGTGCTGATATTACTCCCTTAATATCAGACAAGGATCTTTTTAATACAATGATCTTGCATACAGATTAGAATCCTGTCTTGGTTGCCCTGTGCTGCCTGGGCTTGGATGGATGGATAGTGGACAAGTT
Source organism: Gnathonemus echidnorhynchus (assembly GCA_026776725.1). NCBI lineage: Eukaryota > Metazoa > Chordata > Actinopteri > Osteoglossiformes > Mormyridae > Gnathonemus > Gnathonemus echidnorhynchus. Next base: position 17,005,064 of record JAODJU010000062.1, on the reverse strand, counting down.
GTCCACACCCTGTTTTCATCCTACACATCCAGGAAGGAGCCTCTGCCTTCCTAATGGGGCCGCTAATCAAGGGTCCCAAGCAGGTCAGCGTGCTTATGGCCCTCCCCTTACGTCCCCATTCACACGGCGGCGTGTTTGTGGGCTGCTGTGCGTCAGGCATGGCTCGAGTGTCGCTCCATCTTGGCCGCTCCGGTGTATAGATTACCCCGGCATGCCTCCCCAGTCCCCTTCCCCAAGCACTTCATCCATATTTTATCATCACTGACGATACCTCTGGAAGCGGCAGTTAGTTGCGGGGCCACAGGGTGAGAGTATCTGTAAACAACAAACGCTCGCCATTGCATAACACCCCGCGGGGGACTAGGGGGGTAATCCTGCCTTCGCTGATGAGGCAGTTAAGCACTGTCTTGGGGAGGGGGTGGGGGTGGCTAAGTGACTCTCAGCCGCTTGCCGCTAATGAGACAGCAGCGTAAATGAGCAGAAACGCAGTTGCTATAGATACGAATGCCAGCCAAGCAGACTGATGGCGTGGGATGGGAAGATGGGGCCCGGATGGAGAGGCCACCTCAGCTGGCCCCCGTCCACACACTCGCGGGTGGGTAACCGCCAGCTTGCAGCGGCTGGACGAGCAGCGGACATTCCTGTGCTCCAGCAGCTCAGAACGACCATGGTGGGACAGGCAGCGGCACGCTCCGCACAGCATAGACAGTCTATCAATCTGCACGCTTTACCCCCAGGCCAGGCAGGCCTGCGCTCACCCTTCAAGGTGAGTAGCCAGCTGCTGCAATGACCACTGGAAATCTGCAATCTTGGTCACTACCTGACAGGACCATCTTCCTCACCATCCAATGACTGGCCAGCATTGTAGGAAGGACTGTTACAGTGTTGTACCTCAATCAGAAGATTGAGATAAATGCCTGGGACTCAAGATACCTGGGAGTGACCCCTCTGACAAGCTTACAGACACAGCCACACATGCCACAGAGAGCCCAGTGACAGGGGATACTACGTGATGATCACACCGACTGATGGTCATAAGCAGGGTCATCCGGCTTTTTGATTCGTGTCGAGGACACATGCTGCTCCATGTGCCCCCCCCCCCCCCCCCCCCCAGGCACTAGGCAGCCTCCAGTCATTATGGAGGATCTCACTCTGACAGCAGAGAAGCACAAAAGCAGGCACCCTCAAAGGCAGCACAAAGAGAGGGGAAATAACAATTAAACAGCCCCCCACAGCTGTTCAGGATCAGGACATTTGGGTTAAGGCACCAGTTCCATGTGTTTCAGGTAAATTCACGAAGGAAGTACATTTCATTGGAACGTCGGTGGAAGCCTGTGGGCTGAGAGCCCCTCCCCGCTGGCACCCCCGGCCTTCCTCAGCTGCTCCCGAGTCAAGGCTGCTGCGGGGGTGGAATGCTTGTTATTGTTTTTCCCTTTTCACTCCCCACCCACCGGGCCATTTTCAGGCACAGATTAATAGGCAGGGGTGCAGGCCAGGTGGCTGGGAGGCATCTCCACACTTCATATCTGAGAGTCATTCAATACCTCCCTGTCAAGGTCTCTCCCCCCCACCCCCGTCATTGTGCGTGGCTCACAGGCAGATAGATGCACAGCACAGCTGTGAAATGCATGCAGCCTCGCCGCTCTCCTGTATGTCCACCTCAGGTCCCCCAAATATAACACAACAATGGGCAGGGGGCTCAGGTTTCGGGGCCAGGGCCGACACTGAGGGCCACACCTGCCCCGCCCGCTAGTCAGAAGCAGCAGGGGCTGAGAATCCAAGCTATGGGACAGCAATTCCTGTGGGCAGCTCTTCAGGCCTTGGGAGGGCCCGTGTTAATAGCCATAGTGGTGTTGCCTTTCAAAATAAAACACATTAAATGAAGAATGATTTGGCAGAACAGACAGCAATGCTGCACGATTGTGGTGCCTCATGGGTCAGAGTCAGCTGCTGTGGTTTTGGCCAAGAGGAGCCAGAGCCTGTCAGGGCTCACTGATGGATCGGGCCAGTAATCAGATGTGCCCCTGATTAAGAGGGATTCCAGACCAGGTTTTACATAGCATGTAATGAAGGCGAGTCAAAATTCCAGGTTGGGAAATAATACCTCGCAAAACAATTTGGGAACATGGAGTGGCAGCACCAAGCACAGCTTTTCACCCATACTGCCTGGGCTGGGGAAACCCTTTGGGCATGTCACCTGCTGGGAAAACGCGATATGCTGGCAGGAGTGGGCAGGCTGCCCAGTGCCATTTTACTGTAGCGGACAGCATCATAACAGGCCTTGCAGGGCAGACCCCTGTTAAGGGTTGTTGTGGAGGCCCCAGGTCAGAGGGGGACGGGAAGAGGAACAGGAACATGCCTCGGCTTGGAGGCTGAGGTCTTCACAGTCCAGCTCGGCTCCGAATGCCAGTCAGCGCCTGTCAGATTCAGCCTCTCTCTGAAGTGGGAACTTTTTTTTTTCACCCACCACCTCCTCCCTCCCTCCCTCTCTCCCTCTCTCCCTCTCTCTCTCCCTCTCAAGCTCTCTCTTTTCCAGAACCCAGGGCAAAAAATAGCCTCAGGTTCCCCGAATGAGGAAGTGAAGAGGTGCCGTTGTTTAATCAGGGTTTATTTTGACATAGACACACTGAGTTATCCTGCAAAGTGCCACCAAATGCGCAGGGGCTGAGAGCCTGGGGCCCGACGGCGAGGACACGAGAGAGGGTGCAAAGTGGACAACACGCGCCACTTCTTGTCATCCGTCCCTGGAGGAGCAAGTGACCTCTCTACCCCAAAATAACTCAGAGGAAGGCTCAACGTGCTTTAAGGACAGAGGTCCCGAGTGAGTAAAGGGCCCGGCGAAGGAGGGCCTCACTTCACCCTGACCGCAGGGCAAAGAGCGCACAGCTAAGATGAACTATCGGACATGGGCGCCATTGAGCTGCTGGTGATCAGGGACCGAGTCAGGAGAGGGAGTGTGACGAATTACTCTAGCCTGAGTATGGTAAGTTGCTGGTGCAAGTGTAACGGGTTATCCTGGCGTGAGTGTGACAGGTAACTGGTGCGAGTGTAACAGGGTACCGGCATGAGTGTGATGAGTTACTGATGCTTTTGGGAAGCAGGAGTCCTGTGTGAATGGGAAGAGGTTCAGAGCCAGTAGTCCGATGTGACTTCTTTGAAACGTAAGCAGATCTTCCCCTTATCGGTCTGTGTTTTCTATACATTTCTGCTCATTTCCAGCATATTCTGCTTAGATTTTAAAGCAGCAGTATAATTAGTGAATGGAAGCTGGTTGTAAGAGGAGTCTTGATTTTAGGATGGAGAGTAAATGACGCGGCCAAGTTGGCCATCCTGTAAAGACATCACTTCCTAATAAAACTCAAACTGGGGCCTCTGAGAGGGGAAGTGAGTGGCAGGAGGCTGAAGGCCAGTGACCCAGGCACCTGTTTACGAGGATGCTAACCAAGTCCAATTTAATATCACATTTCCACATTAAAAGCAGCGGCTGAGGAATCCACACCCCAGAGATGTCCTGCAGGCCCAGTCTGGGTGAAAAGATGAGCTGCGGTCCTGCCCTGTCGCCTGACCCGTCACCACGTCTGGTGATGGCCAGCTTGCAATCACAAACTGACAGCTGGGGGCGATGGGTGAAATTTTAGCAATGTACCATATCTTTCTGGCACTTTCCATCACGCCATACACCACCCAGCAGGGTTAGCCACCTTTGGAAAAACTAAGCTGCCGGAATCCGGAAACACGCCGCACTTAAACTAAGGGAGTGCCGGGGAGAACCAGGCACATCGGCACCTCCCTTCAGAACTGCACTGAGCAGCTGTCTCCTGTCGCCGTAGCAACCACAGCCACCACGGTCCCACCGTCTGCCACTTGTGTCTAAGCAGTCTTCTGCGCCAGCATCTCCCTCCAAAGTCGCTTTCCTGCTCTGGATACGGCAGGCAGTGGGCGCAGAACCAGGTGGCCCCTTCGGATGTGATGGAGCAGGAATTGCAGATGCCCTGCCGGGAATCGCCATGCTGCTTATGGTTCTCTGAGGGAGGGTGCCATCTTCCTGCTACAGCCCCCACAGCTGCACGACTAACACCTTGGCACACGCCGGGACATCACTCACCTCAAATTCACGGTTATGCAGAAAAATTACCCATCATGCCCATCTTGGCGTTGAGCTCCTAAAGTCTTACTATTACAAACCTGGAGCATCCCAGACAGCTCATCGGAAGGGAATCTGCCAGTGGCTCCTCTGCGTCATTGCTCTGCCATCCGAGCCGCTTGCTGTCACTGGACCTTGTCGTGTCAGCTCCCGGGACAGGCCCATGCCATTATCTGAACCCCAGCTGCAGCTGAGCCTGGACCAGCTCAGAGTGACAGATAACCATGCCAAAAGGGGGGGGGTCATAATTGTGCTATGAGCTTTTAGTTTGTAGGACACAATTTGGAATGATGTGGGGGTTCTGAATGCAAATGCAAACCACACAGGCTGTGCAGTGGGATCCTCAAAATAACAGTGCATATCTGCAAATATCTTATTCTAGGAGTATTACTTTCATCATGGATAAAATGTATTTGTGTTTCATTTTTAAAAAAAATAAAGATATAAATCTATTTCACTACCTAAGTATGTGGTTGCTACTCCTGTACAATCACCATACCCAGCTGGATATTATGGGATTTAAAGGGGGGGGCAGGGGGTGGAAGGAGAATTCAATGCACACACTCACACTCTCTCCACAGAGGGACATGTAGCTGCCTGTACAAATCACACAGCCCTGATATTGTTCAGATAATCCCCTGAAAAACGATCCCTTTCTTGCCATTGCCTAAAGAGGAGTGCGTGGGCAGGGCCAGCCCCAATCCCGAGACTCTTATCTGTCGTCACAGCAACAGACCCCCACAATCGGGACGGCGTTTTCCGGGGGCAGGGGCGTGGGCTGGCACGTGCGGGACTTGTCCTGCCGCTCAGCAGGAAGGTTGCCCCCCCAGGCAGTGGCAGCCGCCGGCTCACTGCGCTCGCAGCGCGCCTGTGCCTTTAAGAGTGGCCCCTCGCCGGCACCTCCTGTAGAGCAGTGGGGAGGCGGATCGCTCCCTGCCTTTCTTCTGCCTCAGTTGCTTCAGAGAGATTTCTGTCAACAAATCCTGCCTGACTGCCAGCGTCCATCCGCCTTGCCTCTGCCAGCGCTGCGTCTCCTGAGACTCCACACTGCTCACCTGCGCTACCCCGCCGCCCCTCACCCTCTCAGGTGTGTACAGCCGACCTTCCTCCATTCACCGAACCACCCAGGTATTTCCACCCTCACCAGTGTCTCGTGGGAATGTATCTCGAACCGTTTTACTGAGCGACTCACCAAGCTCTTTACCTTGTGCTGAACGGTGTTTGGTTGAGGCAAGATGGGGAGCTGATGGCAGCATCTGATTGGTGGTTTTGTTTTTGTTTTGTCATTCAAAACATGTCAGCATCCCTGGAACTGAAGGACAGTGTCTTTCAGCTGCTAGATTATTTCACCAAGTGCCTCCTCCCAACCTTATTTTTGTTGCTTATTCTACAGTTTTGTTAATAAATCAAAGGACTAAGCAGGAAATAGTTTTTATTGTTTTTGCCATGCTAGGCTGGCTTCTGCAGAACTGAATACCGGAAACCTCAAGTCATAGTTGTTGTAATATTTCCATTTTTTCAGCATGTTTACACCATATATCTGCTTCTCTGCTTCCCAGCAGCCTCTGAAAAATGCAAAAGATGATCAAAGGCAGCTGTTAATTCAGCAGGTTATAATTAGTGCTTTTTAATATTCAGAGGAGCAGTTGACAGGTACTACCTGAGCATATCATTTCTGAGCAGATGAGGCCTGTCTCACAAAAGCGCTCACTGGTACTAAAGGAGACCATGGCCGTCTCCTTCGCAAAACACAAACAGGTTTGTATGCTTCAGGACACTGCCTTCACCAATTTACTTCGCAACACGTTTGCTTCCAAAATGGGAAAAAAAGTGTGATATCACTTCTGAGGGGAACAGAGAGTGTCTGTACTGTGAAAGTATAATCATCATACTGGCGGCAATATCACAGGCCACCAGGTCCACATCGCACCTCAGCTCCCTTCATGCGCCCTGTTAACCTCCGTCAGTTACAGCTAAGGGGGGGGGGGGGGGGCTGTGATTCATCGCCTCATTACTTTAGGCAGCCTCTGTCTAGGTGATAAATCTGTCGGAAGACCACCTGTACGTGATGGCCGGCACACATGGCCATGCTACCCCACCCCCACCCCCAGTTACTGTATGCCATTGGTCAGAAAAGTCTGGCTCGGTTTCCACTCTGGAGGCACAGCAATCCCACTGAACCTTGCCACCTGCAAGGACAGACGCCACTTCAGTGAGCGGGAGCAGCGTTGTGAGGTTGACAATGAACTTGTCTGCTTTGATTCTGGTACTGAGCAAGTCCGGGTTCTGCTCGACCCAGGATGACTTCACCACAAGGCCGATTCACACCGACCCCGGATACTGAGATCTCCACAGAGGATGTGAGTGACGTCTAGCAGAATGACGTCCCCCACCACTTCCTGAGATCGGGGACCACGGTCACTCCTGTATTACTATTAATGGGTCAATAAGAACAATCCAGACTGTCTGAAAGTGGGTGTCACCCACCTGTGCCTAACAGGAGAGGAAACGGTGACCAGTGCCCTGCAGAGCTGCTGCAAAGGCTGGGCTGGTCACAGCAGCGTGGTGATGAGCCGTCTGCTAAGGAGCCACACCGCTCTCAGGTTACAAGCTCCAAACATTTCCTCCATTTGTTCTCATTAGCTTTTTAATTAAGATGTGGGACAAGCTAAAATGGTCTCAATGGACTCAGAGCCCAGAAAAAACAAGGGAGATTACCAGGACGGCACAGTAGCACCAGATGGGGGAATGCTCAAACTCAACACCCCCTGTACGGCAGGAAGTCGGCGGGACGACTAGGATTCGCCACCAGCTGCTCTCAGAGCAAAAGGCCAAAGTTCCCATCACCGCACAGTGATGAAAGCACCTTGCCAGGATTATCACCTCCATGCCAGAGCCAGACCAGGATGATCCCACGAAACACTGCCTCTACCATCAAGCCGGCCTCTCGCTGGGAGAACTTCTGTGCTGAAAGGCCTGATATCTCCCTGAAGAATCCTACAGCACATGTGCCGAAAAAGCACCAACTTCAATCGCATCAACGTCATATGCAAAATTAACGCAGCTTGCTAAATAATGAAGTGAGGGTCCTCTCCCCACCCAGCGATTGGGTTTCATCCGGTTTGATCTTTCATGGGTTTGGCTGAATGTTACCCCATGAGTAAACATGCTCTACTGCCTTATTCTGTGCCACAAACTGGAAAACAAAACACCTGGATATCACTGTATCGCTCAGCAACCATGGACTTAAAACACTCTTTGTAGCCTGGAGACAGTAAATACGCGATTAACCGGTTACGGCCTTTCTTGTAACCCAAGGCTACCATCCCAAGGTCCCACATACCGATATAAAAATTCAGAAACCTCCCACAAATACAGAAAATCTCGAAGGTAAAATGAAGGCAGTTTGAATGTAATCACTATTACATGTTTTAATCACCAATTGCCACTTGTCCAACATCCAAACAGATCCCAGGAAAACATACATATGAATGGAAATCGGCAACCGTTAATCCTGAGGTCAACATATGGTTGGGGTCTGCCTGACCCTGCTGAATGCACCCCTCACTGTCCACAGCGATGAATAGCAGCCCTCCCCCATGCTGCTCGTGTACTGACGGGAACCTCCCTTCCAGATCCCTGTCATCATGGATGCCAACTTCAGCCTGAACCTGCTCCTCTGCCTCCTCTGTCTGCCCATCCAGCTGTGCACCGGACAAGGTGAGGGACGTTGACGATGGGTGGGGGGGCTCCTTCCCAACATCCTCAGGCATTAAAACTTCTGATGAAGTGATACAAGAACTGGGGGTCACCCCCATTTTAAACAGCACCTGTAAGACTCTTCTGGGGTTAGACAGTAGAGGTTTGGGGTCGTGTTACTGTTAATTCAGGCGGCAACGCTGCCCCCAGCCAACAGATCCTCGCTTGGCCATCTTGTCTAAATATTTTTTTAGCGGTGCAGGCAGCTGAGTGGACACCAGGATTGAATGATCCCTAATTTCATAAGGGTCCAGTTACAGCTGCTTTGCAGGCTGTCCGGAGCCCGTGACCCTGAGCCCACCCCCTCACGCGTTGGCCTCCTCCATGCGTGTGCCGGACTTCTGCTGTGCGGGCATTGGGGATCAGCGCCACAGAAACCCAAGA
>JAODJU010000062.1:16974200-16991589 GCA_026776725.1 Gnathonemus echidnorhynchus | reverse complement strand
TTTAACAAAGTACTGTTTTCAGTTTGATTTTAATTTAACATACCGTCCCAACTTTTTCTGATTTGGGGTTGTATAAACCATTGTATATGATGGGGCCTATATCATGAAGGTGGTTCAACAAAGTAAGGATTTGAAGATAGCAGCTTGACAAAACCAGACAAATGTAATCCAAGACAAACGATATCACAATGTTATCAAGCGTTCTTACCGAAACCCAGATTATTTCCCAAGCGCGTGGACATAAAAGCATGCTGTATGCAACGACCAGCCAGTCATGTAAGCATGGATCACAAGAGGGCTATTTCAATGCAGGGAGACCAAGAATAATCATGGTAAAATATGAATAATTCAAAAGTACAATAACGGGCGAAGAGCAACACCAAAGCTAGATAGGCATGCTGGCAGCGGATAGCTGACAGTGTAATACATACATACGATTTAATTGATGTTAAGAAAATGCAATAATTGTCTTAATTTCAAAACATGTGCTTTGTGGTTTTCATAATTATTCCTTTTATTTATAATCCCTTTTTATTATTAAATGTTAAATGAATTTGTCTCCCTTCAAAATAACTTGTGGTTGACCTGGGAAGCTGTAACAGGTCAGAAATTTGCCAAAACTGACATTTCAAAAGATGGTGCTAGATTAAAAATCACTAGTCTCTTCTGTACAATTACCCATACTGCCACCAAATTTTATTTCTGGAGATTGTATGGCTGAGTGTTTAATAGTCCACGTGTTCTTGAACATATAGTGTGTAGAGAATAACATATATAATATACAAACACGTGAAACATGGGAAACCACAGATTTTTGGAGATATGGACAGACTGTTGTCTTGATGATTAATTGTAACATTTTGGACAAACATATATGACAGAGAGGTCAGGGCGGGGAGCATGCACTGGTACAGTGCATTCCCACGTCTACCACACAACGAAACACCTTGGGATCCCAGTTGGCAACTTCTGCGCCAGACAATACAATGTATTATGTTCAAACCAGTATTCAATATTAAAGTACAGATGCATTATTTTTTGACAAACTAAATTGATTTCTGAGGCCAGAAGAACAGATTGCATTCTTAAGACCACAATAGAAAATGTGTGCTTATGGTCCTGTACATTTTGACGTGATTTCTCTTGTGGCCGATTAATATATGATCATGATACTGAATTCATGGCCTGCTGGGTGCTGTGTTGAAGATGTGATCCGGGCTGGGAGGGACCGCAGTGCGAGGACTGCGTGCGCAAGCCAGGCTGCGTCCACGGCTCCTGCCACCAGCCCTGGCAGTGCACATGTGACAGTGGCTGGGCTGGACGTTTCTGCGACAAAGGTACGACAGATTCAGTCTTGCATTTGATGCACTAGATGGCTTCATTTCCTGTCCTCTTGTGACCATTGAAGTTTTAACTGACAACCTTTTTGAAAGTGACAGTTTCAATACAACAATGGCTGTGATTATTTGATAGAAATGGTTAATGAATTCTGACAGTTATTAATACCTATATATTAATAAAAAATAATCTCATTAATACCCAGATATCTATGTGTGCACCAATGAGAAACCCTGTCAGAATGGAGGCACATGTTTCACCGACGACATGGGGGAGTATGCCTGCTCCTGTCTGGAGGGCTTTCGGGGCAGGAACTGTGAGCTGAAGATGGGCCCATGTGAGAAGACCAGGTGAGAATAGGCACCTTAATACTTGGTCGCACTTCACCGAGGCGACCTTCTTGGGCTCGTCAGTGTCCGCTCTTCACTCGCAGGTCTCCCTGTAAGAACGGCGGCTTGTGCGAAGATGACCGAGGGTACGCCGCCCAGCTCACGTGCCGCTGCCTAGCTGGGTTCTCGGGGCCCCGCTGTGAGATGGATGTGGACGACTGCGTATTGCAGCCCTGTGCTAACGGCGCCACCTGCCTGGACGGCATTAACCGCTTCTCGTGCCTGTGCCCCCCCGGTTACACCGGTCGCTTCTGCACCGTCAATGTGGACGACTGTGCTAGCCGGCCCTGTGCCAACGGGGGTCGCTGCCTGGACCGAGTTGCCACTTTCCACTGTCACTGTCCCCCAGGTTTTGCAGGCAAGACTTGCGAGATGCCCCTGCTGAATCTCAATGCTGAGGCCAACACACCCAGCTGGACCTCCCGCGGGTGGGCCAGGACTGAGGGTGGGGTGACCCCACCCAGGCCCCATCTCACCGCTGCCAGCAATGCCTCCAACTGGGCCACAGTTGACAGCGGGGAGCGGCTGCTGAAGATTTCGGTTAAGGAAGTGGTGACCCAGAGGGGTGTGGCTCTCACAGAGGTGCAGCTCATCACCTTGCTGGTGCTGGGGGGCATGACTGTGGCAGTGGTGGGCATGACGGCCGTGCTGGTGCTCAGGGGCCACTGGAGGGACCGCTCTGCCCGCTATAGCCCGCCCCCTGGCCGCCTTATGCCCGCAGAGCGGGAGTGTAACATCAGCTTCCTGCACAGCCCAACGCTACGGCTGGAGAAGAAACAGCTAAACACAGATGTGATTTAGCCCCGATGCAGCTGGCAAGCTGCCACCTACAAATGCTCATGGTCCTCTCACCAGAGAAGACAAACAGGCTTTAGGGACACTGCTATATGATCCAGATGTCTGCAGGTAGCATGCTGGTACAAGCCCTAGTGTGGGGACTTGCAGTTGTACTATTGAGCAGGGTACTTAATCTAACATGCTCTAGTAAAACGTCCAGGTATGCAAATGGGTCGCTTTGGTTGAAAGTGTCAGCCAGACAGTGAAATAATGATATTAATGGTAAAAATAATGGCCATGCCCTCACCTGCACCTGGCCCACCCTTCTTGACTGATGGAGGGGGGAGTACCATGACCAAAAAAACGTTCTTTATGCTTCTGCATAGAAGAAATGGGGGCAGTTGGACGTGAAACTCCCTAAAATAGGAGCCGGACCCCAAAAGCGCTAGAGATTCAGGAAAATCCATGAAGTGAAATGTGAAAATGTCTTTTTTTTTATAAATTGTAAAGAATATATATATAGAGCAAGCTGAATGTGAGATTGGTTCTCCTCAGATGGGACATGGTAACTGCACTTCATTTCAGAAGCAATTCCAGGACAGTGTGTGATCAAGCAGGGACTGCAAAGCCACGCCGATTATACACAAGTTTCTCTGCTGTCACAGGCAAGCCAGTAACCTCATTAAAAAGACAGTAATGTGCGCGTTACCAATTATATCCACGGTCTGTCAAATATCCAAATTGCTAAACAGGACCAGAGGAAGCAGCAGCAGAAAGTTAACAGCCGGTCCGCAGTTTAGGGTTAAAAGCTTCCAGAAAAAAAAAAAGTTGCCAGCCTCAAGATTATAATATGTATGTTAGTTGGTAGCTAAAGACATTTTGTACTTATATTTCAGGTTTTATAAATAGACCCCATCATATGAATCCAGACAATTTATATATATATATATATATATATATATATATATATATTTTTTTAACCAGCGGTTTATATATTCTTGTCTTTAATTATTTAATGAATTCATTCATGTTTTATACAGCCATTAATGGAGATGAGGACTGATTGCACTTGTGTGATTTAAATCTGCCTGTGCAAACGGACCGATGGCAACTACGAAAGTGTGGGGGGTATTTGTAGGGTCGGTCACATGTCAATCCGCATGTCCACATAGATTTGCTATGTCGTATTTAAATCTGTAAATGTAATTTATTGCCGTAATTTATTTGTGAGACTTGTTTATGGAGTATACTGCAGTGTGTCCTATTTTTGATACTGAATGTGTTCATTAAAACTGTGAACTGTGTGGGGTCGTGTCTGTGTCCATTGTTAATTGGTAAACAGCATGCCGTTTACAAGCTGAGCTTAGGCACAGGCTCTAAATACAAGGCCTGAGCTTTGTATTAATGCCTACACTGCGATGCAAGTTAACACGTATCTGCGATGCACAGATGCCCCCTAGTGGCGAAACAAGGAATGCACCATAGGACGTTGCGGGAGGGATGCAAATCCTGGTAATTCAGCTAGCTGAATTATTTTAGTGCATCCACTAGCCTGTTTGATGTATTACATGGAGTAGGTTATTATGTATCATATTTATTTATATATTTTTAATATATATTGCTAAACTTACCATAGCTTGGCCTTTGACCTCATCTGGTATACACTCAAATATGTGTGCATATAAGTGATAAAAAGTATGAACGGAAAGTATGAACAAAACAGCATTCTCCAAAATGGCCACTGGTTGGTAGTGCATTATAAATTTCCAAAATTCCCATGGAAACTTTTCAAAAATTTTCCATAATTTTTCCACCGCTTGGCAACCCCATGCTGCAGGTCAGATGACTCCCTAAGACTGACCCGGCAGAGCCACTGCATGGCCACAGCTAGCTCTCAGCCAATCAAAATTTACAATATTTCAAAGGAAGTGTAGGTAAGAAGCCAATATCCAGTGATCCACGGGAAGTTGAACAGATCATTCTGTATCCTGATTGGTGTCACTAAGCCGTAAAATTACAACACAGGCAGGAAATAATGTTTCCCTTTTTCCCTGATACAGGCTGACCAGTTTAGACTAGAAGATCACCCACCAGACACACTTAAAACTGACCATTCAGGATACACCTGGTGCTAAAATTGATTTTTCTGTTGTCTTATGGCTTCAGCTGACATTTATTTCTGATTCCCTGTAAAAAGTTTTTTTTATGTCAGGTCTACAGCATGAAAGTGTAATGCAAAATTACATTTTAATGATCAAACTGATCACACATGTTCAAAGCAACTTTCAGACCTCTATATGCCCAGTTCTCCTGAGTCACCCCTGGGCCTCCTAAGGAAACACCGGGGTGGCTGCAAGGAAAATACAGGATGTGTTATCCTTTATCAGACGTGTCTTTGAATATGAAAACAGAATTCTGAAACATTCAAGCCGCACCACAACACCCCACCATCAAAACATCAAAAACCAAAAGCTTGTTAAGTCAGCAGGAAATAAACTCATAATTTCCATAAACTTAGGAATAAAAAGGGAAGAGGTCTCAAATTAACCAGAAAAAGCACAGGTAACCAAGAATTAGCACCACCAACCAGGGTTTTGGAACTCAGGCTGTTGCTTGGCAACCAGGAATTCACAGAACATTATCTGCACAATAAACATCTAGACACTCTTCATCTGTTGAAGCTAAAAACAGTCTTACCTTGTTACTCCTCATAGATTCTCTGAATATGTCGCTGTTTCACCATCACTGTCCCTGTGCTGCAGTCTGAGATTTCACCCTGATCTTTTCACTCCTAGGGATGAAATCTGATCCTCATTCCCCCTAGCCTGACACTATATACAGCATGGGAAATGGCATCAAACCTGGGAATAACTGAAACAGGAGTCCCTTACTTCCTGTGGGGGAAAGTGGCTGCCAGTCATGACATATCAGCAAACTCAAAATAACATTTCTCCATTCTTTAGAAATCAAACTATATTCGAGTGGTATGTAGGTCTCATTCTCACATTCATACTGGTAAATTCATACTCAGCTGGCAAAGAAGGGAGCAAGACAATAAGGTTGAATACTGCTGTGACATAATTTTAAATCCATTTCTGGATCAAAGAATTCCAGCTTTTAATTCAACATTTGCAAAGATATGTGGTGTTTATTACAAATTTAATAAAGTGATGCGTTTCAAACACACAGTACTTTATTGATCAGAATCAGTATTCCAAGGCATTAGGGAGAAAGTGGTTTATTGGTTCACTTGTACTAGAGGGGCAGGGTACTAAAATAGTCCACAAGCTTAAGACTTTTCTGTTTCCGAGTAACCTTCTGGTACAGAAATATTAAGCTCCCATGTAGTTAGTTTTTTGGATTTCCATTAACATCAGCAGCTGTTGTTTAATAGACAGCAGCTTAATAATTAAACAGAAAGCTTGTCTTTGTCAGATGTTCACCTAAAATAACAACATTCAGGTCTTGGAGCAGGAGTCACTGAAGAAATCATCCAGGACTCTCTCCACTTGGTCCTCCTGGTAGTCCCGCACTAGGAAGCATGAATTTGGAGACCCATCATCAGCTCCACGGATCATTGCAGATAGCACTAAGGGGAGAGACAGCATCAAGACATACCAAATCTCACACAAGCTAGCGGAGCTCACCGCCACTAATATTGCTGCATGAATTGTAATGTATGGCAATGCAAAGTACAGACCGAGTTATTTATTAAGCTAGCATTTTACGTTAAGCTCCTCGAATCCAGGTTAAGTCTGAAATGAGAATGGAAAAACACTCTGGAGGCTCCCAGCACTAAGGAGCTTGGCATGCCACTAACAGCACAATAACAATCTTAAGAGCCACAGCCACACTACAGCACACTACTGTAAACCAAGAAGAGTTACACTTAAGATTTTAAACTTATTATACTGTATTTATCCAACATGCAACTGTTTCCGAGTCAGAGATGAATATTATGATTGGATTAGTCCAATACATAGATGGCCCATTTAATCTCTTTGATATTTTAGTCACTTAAGCTGTTCAGCCAGCACTAATGCGGCTAAAAGAGAAAATTGAGAAATTACTCCACATGCAGACAGAAAGGAATAGTACATAATATGCCCATGCCTACCATTGAGGACACTGAGGTCAAGTCCTCAATATTTTTACTGCAACTCAAATAACTGGAAGGTTGCTGATTCAAATCCCGTGAATGCCCAGAGTGATCCTACTCCCTTGGGCCCTTGAGCAAGGGTGTTCTGTGTTAAATTACAAGTGTTGTGCTGAGGTATCACATGCCACATGGCTGCATTCAGGTTCTCATCCTTGAGGTGGTTTGTCATGTGGTGGGTGCCACAGCTCAATGTGCCAGCAATGCCAGCGCAAAGCCTGTCTTTACTCGGAAACCCAGGGTGACCCTACCTCGCCCACAGGAGGGACGGAAGAGACATAGTATCCTCTTGTTCATGGCAACAGCTCGGCCAAGCTCATACCCAACTCCAAGTGAGGGCTGTGTCACCTCAGCAACGACAACTGTAAAACATCCTCCTTTTTAACACAAACTACTGTGCTTGTAGTATATGATTAACAATTCCACTAGTGATTTAAAACGTTTATATTGGATCAACAGATGGGTGTCATCTGTCACTATGGAGCCATGGGAACAGGGAATCTAGATTCACAGCTGATAATTGGTTTAAATGGACATTTCTTTTTCATGACTTAAAACGATACCTATTTGATTCGTAACGTCCCTTAACTACGCGCCACCCAAATAAAAACATGAACCACACTGTACGTGTCTATCTACATTAGGGATGGCCAGTGTTATCCAGAAAGGGCCGTTGTTTATGCGGGTTTTTGCAGCAACTCTCTAATTAGATTACTAATTAGAGGACTGATTGGCTGAAAAGTCCTCACACCTGGGGTTGAACAGCTGACCAAAGGGTTATCCCGAATAACCTGCAAACACACTGGTTCTTTGCAGATAAGATTGTCCTCCCTGATCTACAGTTTATACAAAATCACACGAAACATGTGACCGACGAGTACCCTCACCATCGGATGTCGTGAGCCACTGGACATCTCTGTCGTGGATTCCTTTGTCTCCTTGCGCACCAGCATTTTCGCCTTAAATGAAAGAATGCAAAATGCATTACAAATGGCCAAAAACTCACGGAATACCGATGAGATGAAAATGTGTGAACATTTACCCATTTCGGAAATATCACTCCGACTGACATGTTCCGTCAACACTTGCCCATAGCTCTGTAATTTGTGCACTATTCTCTGATATAAAACTATATCATGTCTTCCTCCTCGGATGCTTCCACAGAAATATATGCGCATTGTTTTTAGATCTCGAAACTATCTCATCATACAACTCCGCATCATCAATCTTCGCGCCTACCATCTCTTTGCTTTCGCAATCACGTTAGGGACCCAACATTTCAAAATAAAAGTTCATTCAATTTCAAACTACCTCCACGTATCACATAGCGCCACTGTATGACTGCTATAGTTACTGTAACAGGAATCGTTTTAGGCTGCGTCCTTCGAAGGTTCGCGCAATGGATTTTGGGATTTCGTCAAGAGAATAACGCTTTTCTGGGCTGAATTTGAAGGAGCCTTCGAAATGGGACGTCATTGTCGCGCTGCTGTGACACATTCGATCTTCGAATGCAGTCTTAGAATGATGCAGCACCTGAATTCGGACACAGCTCACAAGTACGATCTTCGCGTTCTTAGTATTGATAAACACTCCTGTAGAGAAACGTCAAGAACTTCCGGTCAACGTATCCGACGTAGCGGCGTATGAGCGTAAGCGAGACTCTTCCGTCAATAGAGGTAGCTGACAGCTGTGTTGATAGTTATCGTTTAGCTAACAAATGTTTTTTTCCTAACCTTTCATCATAAGATATAGGTGTACGGTATGGGGCTTGACAATTGCACGCATGCTTATGTCTGTTAAGTGCTATTATTACGTTTTCTTATTTAAAAAAATGTTTGGCGTTATTCTGTAATTTTACGTAGGCCTCCCGAGTTGATAGGCATATTAGCAAGGTTTCAGTAGGGGTGTTATCTGTTCAGTTAATTGATACTTTTATTAACTGAATCTTTACAATTTATGCAACCGATGCTTGAATAATGAGAATCGCAGTGTCGTATACAGATTAAGTAACGCCGGGGTTTTCTATAGCTCTTCTCCGAGGGCTGCAGCTAATCCGGCGGCCGTGGATGGAAGTGCAGAGAGTCGGAAAGATGGGTCCTGAAAGAGTCTTACCGAACTCCGAAGAAGAGCTGGGCCATGAAAGGCTGTCGGACGGGGCAGACTCAGAAATCGGCGGAGAATGGAGCGGCGAGGAGCCCGAGGAAGACGAAGGCGGTGCGGGAGAAGATGAGGACGGGGGTGGTTACTACTATCAGCCCCTGAATCAAGATCCAGATGGTTTGTCGAGTTCGACTCAGATGGATTTGCCAGAAGAGCTCGGCACACACGCTGAACAGCTGCAGGACGTTCAAGAAAGAATCGAGGTAACCGCTGTACATAACGTATAATGTATGCCGTGATGCCGCAGTATCGGGGTGATTTTTACAGATATTTATCTAGAAATCTTAATGGTGCCCGGTCGTTTCACCATAAATTTTTTTTATCTTTGCGGGTTCTCACAGTTAGGTAATTTATCCACCAGACACTGGAAATGGGGTAGAGTCGCGCCAGCATATAGATGTAAACTCGTGCATTTCTATATGTGAAGACATGTGGCTTTGCAATCCGTGCTTTCCAGGCTATGGGTCTCTTCTTACCACAGCCCCCAGTGCCAGACAGCGACGAGGAGGAGGATCCAGAAGGTGCAGCTGCAAGGCACAGTCGAAGTTCCATTCCCATGGATGCAGGTGAGGTCTCTCCTGCTTCCCCCATATACATGTAGCTTCTAGTCCATAATATACAGCTGTGAATCTAGATTCCCTGTTCCCATGGCTCCATAGTGACAGATGACACCCATCTGTTGATCCAATAGAACAAGCCTTGACATGTTACAGCTGAATGTGGAAAGTTGGTGGAAAAAAACCACATTGACAATTTATAAAATGTATATAAAACTTGATTCAGGACAGGGTGTGGACAAATGTATTCATCCTCCTTTCATGGTCAATCCTTGATTTACCCCATCTCATTACAGCTGCAATACTCATGTTAGTCAGTGGTGCTTATTTGTACAGGCCTTCAGTTTCATATGGATATCCTTTTTAATACATACATTTTTGTAGAAGTGTTTATATAGCATTTAGATTTGAGCTCCTACCTTTTTGTGGGCTTTCATGAATCCATTTTGAATAACTCCCTTTTTCAAAATTGCTTCAACAGATCACGTAGAGTTGGTGAAGAGGACCATGGCAGCAGTGAATCTGCCAATTCTGGCCATCCCTGCTTGGGCTCAGGAGATTTCTGATGACCAATGGAAGGACATGGTCCAGCGGACCCTCCAGTCCAGACAGAGTTCAGCCAGCCTGAGGCTGGAACGCAAGTGAGGGGGATTTTGAGAGGCAGAAGCTGACCATGCCAGACCTAAGAGCTCCACTGTTTCCTGCCCTAATGATAAATATTTTATATCTCCTAATACCAAATGTCTTCTTGTATGTAAGTCAGGTGACTCGACCAGTCACATGGTCTTTGTCTTCCTTGTTATGTTGATTTGAGTCAGTAGTGCTTTCTTTAGAACACAGAGTAATATGCAAGATGCCTTGTGGAAAAGGCTCTGTGAAGCAAACAGCTGAGATCATTGTATTCCATTTTGACTTGCCTCCATCTCCCACATTCCCATTGGTTGTGATACGCTTCCTTTTGGTTCAGTTTGTACTGATTCATGTTGGTACCCTGGGCCGTGGCATTTTGTTCCCAGGGTCTATTTATTGACCATTTCTTGGTATAATGAGCAGAATTTTATCATAAGGGCAAATTTGGCTAAGTTTGACAAGGTGGGTTCAACCAAATAAAAATACTGACCCTAAACAAGACTGGACTGTTACATTATCAGTAATACGTGTCACGCAGCAGGCAAATTAGTCATATCTACACTCTTTGTGACCTTGTAATCGATCACGCTAACCCATTACTCCATTTTCGATAAGCTGGGGATAATATTTTGCCACTTCTTGTTTCAAGAGACTTTTTATTTTGTTCTGTACATACATGAACATCTGTACAAAATGACATTTCATACTATGTAATGCTCTACCTAATTAAAGTACAACATATGTACATATGACCTGGAAAGCAGCTTAACATTAGTGTGGGGACTGGGCAAGGGGTGGGAGGATCCTGTGGGGGAGACCCTTTCATTCAAATTGTCCTCTTCATTTAGACAAGAGCTGCTGGACAGAGTGAGACCTCTCAGATGCTAAGGAGTATCCCATTAATGCACTGTCGGACACAGAAAGTTTCAATGGAGCCTAACCACTTATCTATGTTATGCAAAATATAACTATTTGACAGCAAAATACGTTTAACTTCAGTCACAAGCCACTGCAGGCATTCACTAAATGAAGCAAGGTAACAGAGGGTTTATTTCCCATCCCACAGATTATATGGCAGAAAATGACTGAAGAAAATGTCTCCTCTGCTCAGCAGTAGTTGCAGAGATAAAGCAAATAAAATTAAAAGAAATGCTCATAAGATCAAAAGTTCATAGCCCCAGTGCTATGTTGTATGTGAAATGAATAATAAAGGCAGTCATTAGTATTTATTGAACTTAAGAAGGTGCTATCATCAATTAGCATTACAGCACTCAGAGATTATTAAGTCTTAATGGGTGGGGATCCTACAGCTTCAGTCACTGTGTCCAGCAGCACCTCATATGGATAATAATTCCCCACCTAAGCAATGGTTTAGGGACTCAGGTTCCAGGGTTGGACCCTGCAACCAAGCGGGCATGTCGTGCAGCTAGGCTGAGGTCTGGGTGTGACAGACGGGCCCAGATTGGGCATGTATGACAGGAAGAGCTATGAGCATCAAGGTAACGGACGGGCCATGGGGTGGTGCAACCCTAAGCAATATACATACAATATACAAAACACAAATATCAGCAACAATAACTGCAGGCTTTCATTTTTTCCCCATATTATGATCCTGAATAGTAAGCATGTACTCTCGGTATATAGTCCTAATAAGAGGATTGTATAGCACTCTTCCGTACACCAATGCTTTTTTTTTTGTTTGTATTTCTTTTTCCTTAAATATTGCTTAGGCACCTCAGTGAAATTGTAGATCACATTCTGAGAGCCTAAATAAATCAAGCAGGTCTTGAGGGTGGGGGGCATATGAAATGAGTAGATATTTCCTAATTTGTTTTTTTTTGTTGTCTTTTTTTTTTTTTTTTACTGTACTAACATTTTCCTTACCAAAACACCAGGCAGACTTGGAGGCTTTTCATTGAAAAGGAAAAAAGAAATGTGTACAAAGAGGTCCTGAGGAAGAATAAAAAGAAACTGCTTAGCCACAGTAATACTTCTGGACATATATAAAAAAGAAAAACATAACAATAAAAAAGTGAAATGAGGTTACAATATCATGGTTTCAAAGCCAAAAAAGAGAGGATGCAGTTATATATGTCTATAAGCTGGACCGGGTCGGTCTCCCTCCCCAGACTCCCAACGAAGTCAGGACCATGCTGACATGCAGCCCCTTCCCAGACACACCGACAAAATCTGGACTGGAGTGGACCAAAGCTACTCCCCCAGGGCAAACTGCACAGAAATTTTGGAACATGTTGGAAAAAAGACGAGGTCATCTGGATATATGGGAGACGCGCCATTTCTCGCCCAAGGAAACTGCCCCGTTGATTCTGCATTTTTGGTCAAGTGAAATTTAGCATGAAATGAAGACGCAAAGCGAAACCAAGGTGGTCAAACTGCTACAAGCAATGCAGGGCTGGCCGGACTGGTGTGTGTGTGTGGTGGGTAATTTGATTTCTAAGGAGGAAAGAATATTGTGTGCAGTCAGGTGTAGCTAATGTGTTTCCAAAGATATTCTCCAAAGGGGTCAGGTAAAAATGACACGGAAATCTCATGGGCGCCACCCAGAGGACACCAGGAAGGAAGGGGAAGGGGAAGATAATGCAAATGTCCTGAAACAGGAGAAAACTAGCACTGGAGATGTAGGGTTCTTCAATGTCTGCAAGACATGGCCTCCACCATCAGCTTCACAATACAGAATGCTGTCATCAAAGATCACTTAAACTACCCCAGCAGAGGCAGGAGGGAGAAAGCCTTGATATCATGGTTCACAGAGACACACACAGTTAAGATCTGCAAATACTAGGAACCACCAGTACATCACCTGCCAGCCCCACAAGTTACAGAACAAGGGCCCACAACTGTGGTACCTATAGCATCATGGATACCGTCATATAAAGACCAAACTCTGATACTGTCATGTGGCTTTGTAACGCCCATCAGTGCAGTAATTCTCACATTCTTACAATAGGATCGGATGTCGGGGAGCTTGAGGGAGGAAGCAGACCTGAGATGCTTCCCCAAAACGTTATGCCACACCCTCAAGCTTGAAGAGTTAGCAGCAGGGCTGCTCAAAGAGGCCAGGTCACATGACACACCCCATAGAACTGTGCTATAGGACTGATGTTAAGAGAGCCTTTTCATGTCATAGGGGTCTTGGTATAATGCAGGTATGCACATTACAGTTGACCCAGCACAGAGAGAAAGACCATGATTGCTGTCACAGAGCAAGGAAACCAATAAAAATACTGACATAATTAAGAAGAACCGCTAAGTGCTACTAACACAAACGTGAGATTCTTCCAATTTCAAGTACATCCCTTTACCTGCTGCTTTTCCTAGCTATTATGCAGCAAAAGGGGGGGGGGGGGGGGCACTAGGCCGCCACACTGGCCGGTTTGTCTCAGAGAGTAGTGACACATTGCTTGGGCCCCGCATGACAACACACAGCAAGCCTGCACCCTGCTTGGATGCAACTCTGCTAATGCTGCTAACTGGGAGTAGGGAGGTTCGGAAGCATGGCCAGCAGCGTCAGAGGAGTGCGACAGGGAGCTGCGGACCGGGGTGTGACAGCAGAGGGGAAAGGAAAACTACAGACAGGCGCCTCACTGAAAAGACTAATGTTTGGGTGTCGGTGAGTGTGTGTGTGTGTGTGTGTGAGAGAGTGTGAAAGAGGTCTACAGACATGTGGTCCTCTGGGGCTGTCAGGGGCATACAACAGGCAGCGTTGGGGTAGCACAGGGCGCGAGCCAGGAGACACAGGGAGAGGGGACATCCATTTCAGGTCAGAGAGCTTCCTGATTGGCCGTCAGGTACTCCTCAGCCCGTTTATGGGCCTCCAGCGCCTTTATGGTGTAGACGTCCTGTGGCAGCTCCGACTTCCGCCGCATCAGCACCTTATCCTTCTTCAGCTCCTTCATGCTCTGGAAGGCAGGGGGCGCCGACAGGAAGACAGACATCAGCATAACGATCCACACCGGCGATAGGCGGCCTGTTGGGCAGCTAGGTCTATCGCTGCAGCCTTAAACCACGTTAGCACTTCTCACAATAGAAGGCCAGCATGAGATTTCTTTCTAATGAGGCAAGATCAAAGCAGACTCCCTCGCTGATGTTATCTGTCGAAGAACCCACTTGGTCTTCTAAAAAACTCTTGGGGCTCACTGCATTTCAGAGCCCCGCCCATGTATGTCTCTGGGATTTGAACCCATGACCTTTATATTGCTAGCACAGTGCTCTACGTATTGAGCTACAAGAACTTAGTAACACTTATTAATGCACATCTTTCAGTATTAGTGGCTAACCGGTGCCAGAGGTTCAGCTCGATCTCTGTGAACTATTGATTTATTTGCACCTGCTCCTGCAGTTACGTCGCTTGGCCATGGGCGCTCACCTGCGTGGCCTCAGTCTCCACAGTCTTCTTGAGTAGCTGGATGTCCTCAGCGGTGGGCGTCTCTGTCTCCATGGAGTAGAGAGCCAGGCCTCCAGGGCTCTCGCTGTACATCATGTACTGTCAGGACAAAACAGTGCTCTTTAAT
The DNA here is from genome assembly GCA_026776725.1 of Gnathonemus echidnorhynchus. Taxonomy (NCBI): domain Eukaryota; kingdom Metazoa; phylum Chordata; class Actinopteri; order Osteoglossiformes; family Mormyridae; genus Gnathonemus; species Gnathonemus echidnorhynchus. The sequence continues at coordinate 16,977,050 of JAODJU010000062.1, read as the reverse complement.
GACATGCTGAGGCCGCCACCTCGGCATGAGAATACCAGTGGCGAGTGACAGCGGTATGTATGTGCAGGTCGGCCACAGAAATCAACAAACGAATGACGGCTGTATAGAGCCACTTCAGGGAAAGACATCTCGACTCAACCAGGAGGTTTATAGAAAAAATAATAAATACGTGGAATGAAAGTTTCACTGCATATGCTCATAATTAGTACCAGTGACGTGCTAAATGACTCTTCTGAGGTCAGGGCCCCTAAAGCCTCACTGTTACAGACACCATTGAGTTAGTCTGCATCTGGGACAAGAGCAACCAAGCGGCCAAGGAACTGACCTCGTCTTGGGAGTGGATCCCAGGTCGCAGAGAAGGGTTCAGCTTTGAAAGCTAAAAGGAGAAAATACAAAAACTGAGGCCCATGCCAGTTCTACGCATCAGCCCAAGAAGATTAAAAAGAAAAGTCCTTGAGTCTGTGAAATAAGCCCTACAGAGTGACACAGAAAGCCCCCTGAGAGAATAACTGATAATTACAACTGTAACACAGGAAAGTGGAATCAGTTAATTACAGAACGACTCAGAGTCTTTTTCTAAACAACAGATAAGAGAGATCAGCACTGATATCAAAGTGAAAAAAGACAGCAGAGAACTCCAAAAAGGACAAGGAGCCATGGCTGTTTAGCTGCCAAACAAGGTCAGAGTGGTTTCACTGGAGATATGAGGGCGCGTCTGGCAGAATATTTTTCACAATGTGAAAACAGCTTTGGCATTTACTGACAACAGGATGTGTGTGTGATTTATTTAACAAAAACACAATAAATGCACAATTCAAGCATGGCTGTATACCAACGTCTGTGTAATCAATGAGTGTTTAGCCAGAAGATGCGTTTTATGTGTCAGTGACATCACGGGGGGGTACCTGTGGGTTCTGCCTGGCCAGCTCCTCGATCCTGTGCCACATCTCCTCTCGTTCCTTCAACTTGTACTTCTCCCTGCAATCAGTCAGGTGGCTACCTCAGAGAGGTACAAATCCACAACCCCGCAACACGGCGGTCACCATCAAGCCTCGCCCAGAGCTGCCTGGAGAGCGGCACTCAGGGACCGGGGGGGGCACTTACTTCTGCTTCTCTGCCTTGTACTGCTGTGTGCACTCGTCAAACAGCTTCTGGTTCATCTCCATGAAGAGTTTCAGGGCGTTGTAGATCAACCCATGTATCGTCCTGGTGAGGGAGGCAAACATCGGCTCACGTTAAGAGAGACGTGATGGTAAACTCTTCGGGGACACGGCTACACGGAGCAGACATACTTGTTCCAGTGGCTCTTGGAGTTCTTGTACAGTGCTGGAAACATTATTGGCAGAATCTTCACTGCGTTGTCGCTTATGAGGCTCATGATGTATTCATTGTTCCAATAATAAAGGGCTCTCTCCGCCACCTAAAACCAAAATGCTGCTCACATCCAATCTCAAGAAGACCCAAGACTGCACCTTCCTGAATACATTAATCTGTGCTCTGTGGAAAGTCAGGCCCCCAACAGCGTACCTGAAAGTGTGGGCTGGACACACACTTGGCCAGCTGGCGGAAGAGAGGTTCCATGACTTTAATGAACTCGGAGGGCTCAATGACGTCCAGGATCTCCTCTAGCTCATTCAAGAACATCACTTCTTTGGGACTGTGGGTCTTGGGCCAGAACTTGAGCAGACCCATGATCACCTGAGGCAAGCAAGTGAGATGCTGCGATGTGATTGCTTGAGATATATGTGATGTGGGATATGACTGTCTGTCTTATAGAACTGGCATTTCAAAAGGGCTGAGGTTGAATGTTACAGCTGATTAACCTGGTCAATCAGGTCACGACACACCAGATCCCAATGACTGATCCGAGCTGAACTTATGACCACTCTGGCAGTAAGGAATCGAAATTCAGCCGTCCAAAGCATAACGTGGTCATGATGGCTGTCAAGTGTATTTATAAGAGTAATTTCCACAGCCATGAAAACCTCTTGAAAACCTTCTGGTTGAATTGTCTATGGGATATATGTCAAAGCCACACAGCAAAGCAGCTTGGGTGGTATCTATGTTTTCATATGGTCATGCAGTCTTGACTCCTGGTACAGACCTGACCTGATGTAGGCTTCAGTAAACACTGGAATCAGAGAAAGCCTAAACGGACTCATCAGTGCAGAAGTTGAGCACTAGGGAAACGAGCAGACAACTCCTTGTTGAAGAGTTAAAAATATCACCCTTCGTTTACTGACACCTCTCTCTTTGCCCATTCTGTAAACACCAGCCTGACCTGCAGCCGCATGTGCACTTGGTGCATTCACAGTATGTTTTGTTCTTGTGACATTAGCTCCTGCATGCGCATTATTCTTAAGCTTAAAAAGAGAAAAAAAAGTTAAAGTGATACTTCAATCACTGCAAACACTGTGCAGTACAATGCATTGCCTCAGCGGACCTGAGGAACATTTGTATTTTTGACAGTACAGTGGTACCTCAGTTCTCGAACTCATTAAAACTCGAATTTCTTAAAAGTCGAACCAACCAGTTTGAAAAAAATTACCTATAACTCAATCTGAATCTCAGAAGTCAAACCGTGAACGCTGACCTAAGATAACTTGTATGGATGGGGAAATGAGTCACGCAGCACGTCTCTCAGCGGAAACAATGGGTAAAGCTTCAGTCTCAGCCTCGCATTCGCTGTGATAGCATCCTGCATGTTTGCACTAGCTGAATACATATAGACAGTAAAAATACATTTAGACAATGATAGACAGTAACAGTAATAATTATATAATAAAATACATTTAAAAATAAAGATTTCTTATTAATTATTTTAATATTAATAATAAACCATTAATACAT
>JAODJU010000062.1:16938926-16964945 GCA_026776725.1 Gnathonemus echidnorhynchus | reverse complement strand
CGAACGGGAGATTGTCGGACGTGATGTCACTCAACTCGGAATTTCCGAGTTCCGAGAGAAAAACGAACGCACCATAATTCTCTTATCTACCACTACCTGCCAGCTGAATTGGGGGAGGAACCAGATGCCATTAGATCAGAGTCATACTGAAGTCAAAATCAAACTGCTGGTTAAAGTTAGGCTCAGCAATCCGCAGACTTACGAATTAAAGACCTCCATCATGATTACACTTTGGGTCAAAAAGATAATGGAAACCTAGCTGGGCTGTTTGAACCAGTTTCACAATAACTCTGCTCAAACTTGCAGAAGTAACAGCACAGTCTTCACAAACTTACGACAATCTGCCTGCTGAAAAGGGACATCCTTCAGTGAAAAGGTACTTGGCCTTCTTCGATGCTTTTAATGCCCTCATGGTCTAGTGCAGGGGTGGCCAATCATGTCCGCAAAGGGCCGGTATGTATGTGGGTTTTAACTGCAACTCCTTAATTAGATTATTAATTAGAGGACCGATTGGCTGAAGAGTCCTCACACCTGGGTTTGAACAGCTGACCTACAGGTTATCCCAAAAACCTGCATACACACCAGTCCTTTGCGGATAAGATTGGCCACCACTGGTCTAGTTTGTCATCACAGTATAAGTAGACTGCACTGCTACTGAGTAGCTGGAGAAGGAATGTCTTTAATCTTGAGACAATCGATAATTTCAGAAGAATAGTCAGAGCAACAACAATATAAGACCATTACTCATTCTGGCCAGTCAGAAATAACTGCACTACATCTGACTAATAAGATAATCACTCCACAGAAGGGACCTGTCCAGTTCTTCTTTTCCCTCCCGTGCATCTCCCCATTCATCAGCCCACAAAAAAGAACCATTCATTTGGCAGTGACCAATCACGCAGTTCAACGGCAGGCAGCTGTGTCCTGTAGTTGGCTGCGAGGAACAGCCCAAAGTCAGACCTCGATTTTCCATAAGGATGGAGTCGAGTGAAGCAGAGTCCAATAACAGGGCTCAATGAGAGGGCCCAGTTCACTAAGATGGTGGAGACGAATGGGGAACAATGCTGGCACACATGGATGAAGGAGTTTGGGAGTGTGAGGCAGAGATGCAGGAGGGCTCCAGATGAATGACACAATAAGCTCCTTACACAAAAGAAGGAAGAGAAGCTTCCGCTGTTTATTTACCGCCTGCTTCCATAAAACACACCAGCACACGCCCCTGCCCTGGGAGGACACAGGGCCCTGTCGGTTGCCAGGCCGTGAGCTTGCACACTGCCATGGCCAGACGTTAATTCCCGACATGCAGTTTGATAACACGCTGGGCCTGGAAGGAAACCATGAGGCAAACAGCGATTTAAGCCTGAGTAGAAACCTGCAACGTGACCATGCGGAGCTCTCCTCCAGCAAGCCCGGCTGCTGGAGCCCATATACATCTACAGTGCCAGAATCTTACAGATTTATCACAACAGGATTCAGCTGCCTGGTGGTACGGGTAGGACAATTCACCTGGTCAACTCATCTCCCTGTTCTCCTCATGATAGCTCCTGAGGCCTCTATCAAGCAGGTTAAAGAGTCAGGCTCTAGGATTTATCAGTACAGTGTGCCAACTGTGAGAGCTGATCATTCCTCAAGGTCAAGAAGGCCGTCTGTTCCCAGCTGTAGGTGTCTATTGGCATTCAAAGTTGAGTGTTTACACTCCTGAAGGGAGAAAACAGCCCCACTGTGGGAGGGATCACAGTAAGGTGTCAATCACTGCTTCAAAGCCTCTATTATTCCACCAAATAATTTTATCCTGCCCACACTGAACGGATGTTATTAAACATGTCCACAGGGCAAAACCTGCTCACACATCACAGTTTCTCCTTCACATACTGACGGACAGGGCTGGAAATTAAGCTCAGTCGCTTGAGGTCAGTAATATAGATGAAGGATAAGGACTAAAAACTGAATTACTACACCTTTGCGACTGATCCTGTTTTGTGTCTAGGACCCATCAAACAGTAGCTCCCCCTACATGGGAGAGGAGACAAGGCAAGCCCTAAACCCCAAGGCCATCCTGAAGTAGGACTTAAAGTTTCCCGATTCAGGAGCTCAGCCCTGGCTCTCAGGGCACGCTGGGGCGTGTTGTGCACACAAGAAGAGGAGGTGCAGATGCAATTCCACTGCAGGGTTAGACAGCATAAATAAGAATAATCTCTCAATACTGTGCTGGGGGAAGGAGAAATATCATCATCCGTTACGCCCAATTATTACCATTAAAACAGATAAATACAGTGATCACTGCTGTCTTGCAACAGCAAACAGCCAGACTGAGTGGCCTTTGTGCGCTGTGGAATGAACAGCAAGCCCCAGGTCTCCCTGGCTAGCTCTCAGACAGCTGGACCAAATGGCCCGTGTGTACTGTGGAATGGGATGGGCGAGCCCCAGGTCTCCCTGGCTAGCTCTCAGACAGCCGGAGGGGTCCGTGTATACTGTGGAATGGGACAGATGAGCCCCAGATCCCCCCAGTTACCTCACAAACAGCCGGACCAAGGGGCCCATGTGTACTGTGGAATGGGACGGGTGAGCCCCAGGTCCCCCCAGTTACCTCTCAAACAGCCAAAACAAGTGGCCCTTGTGCATTGTGGAATGGGATGGGGGGGCCCCAGGTCCCACTGGCTACCTCTGAAACTGGACTGAGCAGCCAGTGTGCACTGTGGAATGAGACGGCGAGCCCCAGGTCCTTCTGGCTACCTTTCAAGGCCGGCAGTTTCTGCAGCTCGCGGTTCCTGCTCAGATTGAAGCGGGATGAACTCTGGCGGCGCTCCTTCTTGACAATCTGTGGCCCCCCTGAGTACTTGATCTTGTTGAGCTGGGTGGGCGGGGGGGTGCTGTTGCTGGGCCTCTTGCTGGCCATCTGCTGCTGTTGGGCCTGGAGAGAGGACATGCGAAACACATGTGTATGTGCCGTGAGTTCTGAGGCTTCACATTAGTGCTCATTTTAAGGTTTAACTCTAGTTGCCTAGATAGGTTGGCCCAGAACCCTAAAAATGACATGTATGTACAAGTCCCTAAGATACCTATGGACACCAAAGAACACTACCAGCTTATCCTACATTACAGCACTGCCAAACATTAAAGGGATAGATGAAAAAACAGGCTGACAGCTGGATGGATAATCGATGCTGGGGAATGGCTAAGGATGTGAATGAGAGAAACCAGAAACCCAGAGCTGACACGAAGGAAGCCACATATGAATTGGTTGTGAGTTCAGTGCAGCAGAACCTGGGAACACCCTTACTTATTTTAGAACAATCTGTACATTTGCTTCTTGGCTTTGGCAGCAATGGATGATGGGAGTCAGAACACAAATGGAGCTACAGAAAAATCAACAGACCACTTTTCACTGTGTATACGCTACCTGCAGCAGATAAGTAATGGATGAGGCCTACTTTGATCTAATCCCAGTGTCAGGTTGAGTTGAAGTAACCTCATTGTAAGATGACCACGAACAGTGTCTACCGTTTCAGCCAATCATTACAAGACCCAGCAACAGTGAAACCACCTTTCAGTCTCCAGGGAAGGTGGCCTCAGGGCCATGGGGATGCAGACAGCCAAACTGCCCCACACGGTAACCCTGGCAACACTGTCCAAAACCTAGTTTATTACCAAGTTATAAAAGAAGATGCCACAGACAGGGACACTGAAGACTCATAACGTACAGCTAGTCATGATGCTGAAGTTTGTTGAAAGTGTGTATGGAGTACATATTTGGGGAAGGTCATTTTCATCTGCCAAACTACTTCCTACTACCCTAACATTAGCCTTTTCCTACTCCCACTCCCCATTATTATCAAGGTACAAACCCTCTGACCCTTAGAAGAAGGTCTCCAATATTATGAAGCTAAACAAAAAGAGCAGAACAGTCTCAAAATGTTACTTCTCCCTCCCCGTGCATGGAACTTCAAACCAACTGCAGGATTTCCATGGTCAGACCCTTGGCTGGTTCCTCAAATGTGACAGGGCTTTGGTGAATAATTCACTGTGCCTGGAGCCCTTTTGGTGACACCCCTGTGGAGAGAGCTGCCCTCCACTGGGTGCTGTGACAGCAACAGCGGGTGGGGGGGATTCAAAAGTGTTCCATAGTGAAAGAGAACACCACTGTGGAGTGATGGGCTTCACAAACACTTAGGGTGTTTTTCCACTGCATTTCCAGAAAGTACCAAAAGTATGATACTTCCAGGTGTTTGTTTTTCACTGGTGTAAACGCTGGTACCGGCACCGAATGACATCACAACGTAAGGCGGGGAATATTGTACTGAATTTGAAAAATGGCTGTAGTATATTATACGGCTTGGCAATATTAATACCAATGTCGCATGTTATGCACATACAATTCTTACATTGCTAATCAGCTATATTAAAATAAAGCTTCTTTTGTAAGGACATTATAGCATGAGGGGTTAAAGTTTCGCTAAAATATTTTTACTCTGTTACTCTGTCATAGGGAGAAAAAAAAAAAACTTGGTAAGTTTTGCAATTTTAATTATTTTATAGATTCTTATATGTTTAAAAATCAGTTTAAAGTTAACCTCCACTGCTTTTGCAGGAGCGCTGCATATATTCTCCGAGACAATCATAATCATTTTCATCCTTGCCATTTAAATCACTCGAAGACAGGTTTGTGAGAAATTTATGAACTCGTTTGTTTTATAAATACCCCTATATTTATTACAACAAAATCACATCACTAGGACAGCAAGCTATATGCCTGCTGTATTAGTATTACAGTGATCCCCCGCTATACTGCGGTTCAGCTATCGCACCCCCACTATTTCACAGATTTTTCCCCGACCCGTCACAGTTCTCTGCGTACCGCGTACCTTGCTTGTGGTCCGACTGTTTACATTTTTTTTAAGCCCTATGATGGCACCCAAGCGTCCTGCGTCTTCTAAGTCTTTTGGTAGTAGTGAGCCTAAGTGCCAGAGGAAGACCTTGACCATTCAGGAGAAGGTAAAACTCCTGGATATGCTTCTGAAAGGAAAGCGTTACGTGGACGTCGCTCGGCATTATTAAAATGTCATAATTATTTTTACATTTTCCATTACGTGCATGTGTATATATATAAAATACATATTATTATTATTATTATGCTACTCAAATCCTTAGCCCAACATCCACATATCATATGTGTTGTTTTAGTAAGTTGACATGTGTTTAAAGTGTGTGGGAGGGGTATTTTAAGGCTTGAACTATAAAAAAATGTTTACTTATATATTGTCTTTCTATATCGCTGATGGGTCTGGAACGCATCTTCCATGATAGGCGGGGGTTCACCGTATTCAACAAAATACTTTTTAATTTCTTGTCATACCATCCAGATCTTCTTCTTGTATATGTTCTTACGATCAAATCGCATTTTTTTTTTTACTTCGTTTATCATTATTTTCTGAGTTTGTATTGTTTCAGAGGCAGGTTATTTGCATAGCCAATCGACAAAGAAAGCGTTTCAAGTCCCACCCCAAAGTACCAAAGAAGTACCCCAGCTGGTTTGGCACTTTTTGTACTAGAACTCGACTGGAAGCTAATGGAAAAGCAAAAGAATTGAAATTATCGTACCAAAACTATCGTCCTCGGTGCTGTGGAAAAGCACCCTTAGAGGGGAACTGGTTGAATGGAGGATGAAACAAAATGGGCTAGTGGGGCTGGTGCCACCCTGTGCCCAGCATAAGTGGGCAGCACTTAGAGCAGAGCTCAGTTAGCACCCAGCCGTGACCTAGAATGGGCTCCGTGTAAACACTCCTTTAACATCTAGAGCAGAAACTGGACACAGACAGGAAGCCTATTGAGACCAAGCCATCAGGGTACCCTGGAAGGGAGGCAACCAGGACCACCAGAAAGGGATGATGGACCCGCTCCTGAAATAAATTTAATCGATACCCTCCCGTTTGTGGCACACCAGGAGCAGTACAGCTGAAAAGTCAATACACAGCCGTATACAAGAAGAACACGGGAAAGAGTGAGGGGCTGGCTAGTGGACGGTTGGGGGGCCGTGGGCGTCTCTGGACCTGGGCAAGAGCAAAGACAAGTCTGCCAAAAAGCTGGAGCTCACACTGTCCTTTGGGAGCCGCACAATGATCCGCGGATACTGGATGGCAACAGCACCAGAGACGGCCACCACACACCTACGAACAGAACACGCTGTGACGAACGGAAACGTGCACTAAATGCACAGTCTGGCCCTCCGTAATCAAATACATTTCCTTTGACTTGTCACCGATGGCAACTGCAACTCGATTCAAGCTCACAGAAGCCACAGTAAACATGTTCTGGAGCTGACAGAACAGGTCGCTGGAAGACATCGCCACAGATTAACTGGGCATGGGTCCAAACGTTACGTCATCTGTGGTTCTGTTTCCCACACAAGAAACTAAAAAAAAAAAAAAAAAAAAAAAAAAAAAAAGACAAACAGATCGAGCAGCTTCTTGGTCAGCTGCCTGGGCCTGCTCTTCTCACTGAGTGGTGTGTCCATCACTCCTGCTCTTTCCAGGGTCATTTTCGGGCACACCACACCTCCAGCTCTGCGAGTCCGAGACAAGCTGCTCCGCTTGGCACGCACTGTAACCATGGGCTTCTCCGCGGGTTCCACCCACAGGCCAAAGTCCAAGGGAGCCAGTAAGTCCGAGATGCCTTTGGCCTGTGAGTGGCATCCAAAGCAGAGCTGCCCATGCCCTGCTTCCTGGGATGGGCAAGCACAGAATGAATCCCAAGCACCATTCAACACTCTTTGATTCAGCCAGCTCAAGATAAATGAGAAACACACTGTGTCCCCATTACGCTCTCCAAGTTATCTATACCAGGTGATCAGTGCTAATTCTAATGTCCTAATTGGTTTCCGCACTACTCTGTACATGGGGACACTCAGTCTCAGATAAATATTATATGCGTGTGGCTCAGTGGGCTAAGCCTGCGTGCCTGTAATCAGAAGGTCACTGGTTCAAACCCAGTCTCAGCATGTCTGTGGGTCCTTGAGCAAGGCCCTTAACACCCAGCTACGGGTGGCTGCCCTTTGTGGACAACTTACTCTACAAAAAGAAAGTTGAGGGAGGCGTAAAGACAATTTCCCCACGCGGATCAATAAAGTATCGATTATTATTATTAAAATTTCATTTAACAGGATGGACTCATGCTTCATCAGTGCTATAATGGCTACAAAGTTAATGATTCACTCAAACGGCCATTAACACAAGTACAAGGGGCCTTGCTAGTGCAGAACCTTCCTTTACTCTCTCGACAGCAAGTAAGCAAGCAGAACAATGAGTGCGATTATGAAGTGCTGCACTTGTTCTGTTTTCTCAGAGTCGTATGTACATTAGAAGATGGCAGGCAGGTGGAACTCTTACTTTTGTATAGTGTCCACAGAGCACAGTCCCTCCCTTGGGAGAAATCATCTAACCTAGAACCAAATAAAGCCCTTTTAGGCCACCCCCTAAAACCTCAGGCTTTCAGAGGTAGCACCTTTCAGGTGACAGAAAAGACCTGGACAGTCACCTTCATGCAGCCTAAATGGAAACAGATTTCCAAAGGGCATTCTTAACATTTTTACTTCATTAATTTTTTATCAAAAGACATAGAAACTATACAAATAATATGTTTCTCTTTTAAACAGGTTTTCAATAAATATCAGCATATCAGAGGTGTCAGAAAGGCTTGCAGTGCCTAACAGCAGGATATTTTTACATTAATTTGGACTATGCACATTTTTTAAATCGGACAAAGGAAACAGTATACAGAGCGGCTGGTCTACCACATGCTCTTTTTCAGCTGAATGGCACATTTCACACAGACCCATATGCTGAGGTTAGTTGGGGAACATGCAGAGAACCAAGTGTGTTCAGACATGAATGGTCATCTACCTGATCTAAAGAGGGATGTTCCCGGTTTTGACGGTGATTTACCTCATCGGGATGGTCGTCCTTTCCCACACTCACGGTGCTGTTCTTTGCGCTGCTTCTGGCAGATTTGGCCGGTTCCTGTGAACAGGGCAGAAATCTGACCACATCCCCAGAGCAGCAGGACTCTTTACGGTAATGGACAGTCAGACGCGATTTGAGGTTTAATCATGATTTGCTGTCGACTGCTGCTGCCGTGCCAGGCTGCTCTGTAGACATGACCCCCCCCCCCCTCCCGTGACTTCAGCAGACAGCCAGTTACACCAATATGAAAGATATAGAAAATACCGGTATTGCAGGAAAAAATGCCTCCCGGTAATTTAAAAAACGGCCTGGCGACATCTCGGCACCCCCCCCCCCCCAATCGCATCAGTGACATTGAGAGGAAACGTTTGATCACATCCGTGCGATGCGCCGCAACAGATTAACGAGTGGCGCGGCGAACGGGCACATCTAATCCACAATAACGGAAAAACAGACTGGCGCCTTTCTATGGTACCGGCAGCCTAGACGCCAGGACTGCAAATTAAACTTGCGTCCATTTACTTTATAAGTGTGAGGTAAATGCAACGATGCTGTACGTCAATTAAACATACACTACTTAAAAAACGTGTCATGCATTGATGTAGAGAAGCAGAGACTTTTTCGCGATGCACATATAACTGTTTTTTTTTCCTTTAAAAAGAACTTGAAACGTTTTTTCGCCGTCTGACTCGCTTGACAGATGCCATACTCTTAATCACTGAAAAACAATACTATACAAGTTGGCAGCGATCATGCATGTGGAAAGTGGATCGTGTCGCAATAAGGTTTACTCATGCGCCCTAACACGTTCTTTAATTACAAATGCCTTTTGTGGCCCCAAAGACGCCGATAAACAGAACGGGGGAAAGGCAGGGCGCTTTTGCGTGGTCTGAATACTAGCTAGGCCTTAATAATAACACAGTGTGCCGCTTGCCATTCAAATTAAAGACATGCAGTCGTTGATGTATAAGACGATAAAAACAGGAAAACGCAACTTCCTTGTCAGCGGGATTAAAATTCAGCATCTGGCACGCATTACCTTCTCTTTTTTAGTTTTGTTCGGCATCGTGCGGCTCCTGACGCCTGACTCGCCCGGGACTCGGTCGCTCTCCCTTCGCCTGCCTCCGGCTCCCTGCGCCCTTCTAGGCCGCCACTGTTCCAATTGGTCCGATACACGTAAAGCTGCCTAGCGACATGTCGCCGCTGTTTTTTAATTGGATGAAAGGCGTATAGCGGTGCCGTAACTCCGCTCGGGAAGCAGATATTCTACCTAGCAACACTTGGCGTGAACACACATACCCTCTTGGGTTCTTTCGGGCGAGCAAGTACATTTTGGGCAACGCTCTTTAAGTTATGTGGAAATGCCTGATATATTTTACATTTTATATTGCATTGTGATTATTTGACTAATATATGTTCAGTGTTTTTGGCGACCCTGTACCGGTGAAAGGAGAACCAGAGATAGAAGGATGATTTGTTAAAGTTTATTTAAATTAATACCCCGACTACTCGGTGCAACGTTTTGGAAACGAATTCTAATATATTACATATGGGACACAGAATTAAATCCCAAGTCATTGCACCATAGATGGAAAAGAATGTATCTTACCACAATGTATCATCTTGAAATGGAAAACCCCGAACTACGTTAATAGATTATAGGACAGACATTCCCAATGTGGTCTGAACATGACTTTATTGTAGTTATTGAAGTCTCTTTCCCCCTCATCTTCTCTTGTGCTGAGTGTTGAAAGCATTGTGTTCTTTGAGAGTTTAATACACTCCGTGAGTGATTTATGATACTTGATGCATTTGCATCACTACGGGGGTTTAACTGCATGCCTATCTTTGCCACAAACCCCAGTTGGTAATAGCTGTAGCTTATCGGCAGCTGCACAATGGCGGTGGCCACTATCAATAATGTCGATCATACGTAGACTGTCGTTATCACTTTTCCTCTGTGAGGACTTGCAGCTTTCAACTTTTATTAGAGCATGCGGCGCCATCTTCTGGACATGTTGTGTAATGGAGGCTTTACTACAGATGAGGTCTTACTTTGAAGCACTTGAATAACCACAATACTGAGACACGTAGTATTCGGGTACCTTTACAAATGTAATGAAATATCGAAGTATTTACCTAAACATTTAGGGAGAGTGAAAATAATACCATCAAATATAACACTCATATATAAGAGTAAATCTGCTGTCAAGAACTACAATATCCAACTAAGACATGACACATGACAATTATGAGCAAAAACGTCTTTATTTTCAAAGTTTATTAACAGTAAAAAATGTTCCATTTATATGACCTAGTATCTAAAAGAAAATACATTCACACAGGTTACCCCACCAACAGAACAAAATTAAAACCACCGAACATGCAGTTACATCAATCAGAGCACATGCAATAAAGAACACATTCACACGGTCTCTCCAGACATTACGCATTCCTACAATCACCTCAGAAACATTCTTCTATCTAAATGTCCACTTGAATTTTAGAAGAAAAAAACTTAGCATTATGACAGCTATTCCAGAGTATTCTTGGCTTACACCTTACCTTTATATACAAGGGGCACCGCTCCAGAGGGTGGTACAGCCATCCTGGGAGGTAGCAACTCCAGGTAACCATGGATACACATTTAACAAACACTCACCATAACAGTTATCATGGTCTTATTTTGCTTTAAGGAAAAAAGGGGAGTAGAAGCACTGGCCTGTCAGTCAGTGAGGGGGCTGTGGTTTATGTGCAGTTTGAGCTGAAAACAGTTGTTTCACGGTTACAGGTACAAAAGCGAAGCATACGTGATAGGTGAAGGCAAGAGAAATGTCAGCAGAGTGATTACATCCCTTAAACGAACCCCCTCTCCCACAAACAGGAAGTAGAATTTCTGAGTGGATACCACTCAGTGATTCATCTTCTGTACTACTTGTCCTAAGCTCGGTTGTGGGGGCCCACAAACTATCCTGGAATGAACGGGCGCAATGAGTACCAAAGCTTTTATTTTTGCTCAAAAAAGTACACCAGCATTTTGCTTCTTGGAGAAATATGTACCTTATGAGCAAATACACATTTCGGTGGATTACAAGTGAAAAACCAAACCAAGCCAAAGTGTAAAGTTCAGCTGGAAGCTGCATAAATAAGACACTGTGATGCTGATGACCATTATTTACTTCTTTGAAGGACTATAAACAAACTCGCTGATAAGCTGCATTGGGAACAGACTTTTATTGAACATATTCAGGTGAACCGTTACAGGACAAGCGCCATGAATGTGGTACTGAGGACATCCGGAAAAGATGCACCAAATAGGAAGTTACTCGGGTTGGACTTCCTTTCAATTCTCGTAACAGACAGATTATTTTAGAGGAAACACGCAACATGACATAGGAGACTCCTGTGAAACCATTTTTGGTCCGTCCTTTGCCTCTGTACCAACTCAGTCATCTTCTCACTTTTCCTTGATGCTGCATCAAGTCTTACTTAAAAACAAAAACAAAAAAACTTAAGTGTGTGAACTGACAAAAGCTGTACACGATAATAATAAACAAGCAACAATTGTACGTTACCTTTTTGTGTTTGTGGTGTTGTTTTGATACTGAAAAATATGAATTGGCAAACTTCAAATGTGACCAAATAAAAACACCAACCCCCACACACACCTAAAAATTCCATGTGAAATTTCAGAGAGAAGGGGATATCAAACAAGTTTTGCTCGCCCATATTTTTTTCTGCTTCTCGGTCCAGCAACACTCCGCATCCACAACAGTAAATGCCCTGCTCCATTCATCTCCCTTCTCTCCAATTACTCTAAGGTGTTGGCATTCAGGTCACCATCAGATCCACCTGAAGACGATCTGCATCTGCCATTTACTAGTCAGTTGTCACCACTATTCAAGTCTGCGTTTACCGTTTTGGTCCCAACGTCAGCATCTTGTAAGGGGCATGCTCCCTGGCTGAGAGACTCGGAGGTCTGCTCGTTGACCTTCTGGTCACTCGTAGAACTTGGTACTATCTGAGAATCTCTGTTCTCAGCTCTGACAGTTAGTGAACCCAACACCTTGCTCTTTAAAGCTTCTCCGTTCTTCAGGTCTCGAGGCCCAGGTCGAGCGTCTGAGGCTATCTTGCTGCTGCGGTAGAAGATGTCGTACAAGTCCTGCGCTTTCGCCGCAGCTAAGCTGGACTTCGGCTTGTCAATCTTAGGCAGCGTGTCGCTTGAGTTTAGGAGAGGAGGGGGCCGGACCACAATGGTTAGCATCTGTTCACTCTCAGGCACCCCGGGGGCAGCCACGTCTGACTCCAAGGTCATCACACATGTGGCTGGAGAAGACAGAGCCTGTTGCTCAACAAGCCCCTCCTTTGGATCCGAGGGTGCTGTGTTAAGTGGTGTGGAGGCCACGGGGATCTCTTCAGGTGTTGTGGCTTTTTCATCTGTGTCAGGAGTTTTCAAGACAACCTCCTCGCCGCAAAACGCTTTGGAAATGAGGTCAGGAGTCACCACCGCTTTTTCTTTGATCTGGTCCTGTACTACAGAACCAGGCTTGACAGTATGTTGCGAGCCAGGTTTACTGGAGGCACCAGGGAGGGACTTCCTTAAGACCATAGCCGGTACAGGCAGGTTTGGGCGGATTTTTATCGAGGCAGTCGGAGAGAAACTGGTGGGGACCCAAGGACTGGATGGAGGGATGACAGTTTTCCCTGACAGCTTTATGGCGATGGTCTTCGCTTTGTTTAGGGCTCCCCTTGCTTCACCCTTGTCCCCACCGGTGTCCCCACCATTGTTCTGCTCAATAGCACATTCCACGGCTTTCTCCTCCTCATTTTCCTTGTCCGTCCTCTTCCAGCTGAACTTCCCAAAGGCTAGAGGAGTGGATGAGGATGAACTCCTCTTCCTCACCTTTGCCAGGATTGAGGGACTGGGTCCTGAAATCACCCTCTGAATTTCAGGTGTCCTCTGAGGTGGCTCGGCCGGCTTGATGGCCTCTCCCTTCTTCCCCTTTACCAGGATATGCTCACCTGCATCTTGCTTCTTCTCTTCCTTCTCCTTCCGCTGACTCCCGACCTTGTCTTCTCGATCAGTCTCCATGTGGCAGGCATCCAGTTTTTCGTCCTTGAGACTCTGGGGCCCATCTCCCCTCTCCTCCAGTTTGCGCTTCACCCCCGAGTGTCGCTGCTCTCTGCTGTCCATGACCACAGCCAGGCCAGCCTGACGATCCAGGTTCCTCCTTTGTTCATAAAGTGGAAAGTCATCTGTGTGCCTCTGATTCGGGGAAGGAAAAAATAAACGTTAAGTTTCCAGAGAAGCGAGTATCAGAAAATGTAACAAATTCATTCAGTGTTTATACCTTTTCCGGACTTAACCCTGTAATAGATACAGAACAGATTCAACAGCTATGTTGTCAACAACAACATATTAAGAAATGGGCCAAACAGGTGCAACACATTTACATTTGTGTACATTTACATACAAGTAAAAAGGAACCGTAGTAAACAGGGTGTCTCTGAAACATTCAGCCAAGCACAAAACGAGGTCCAATAACATGACGCCATATCTAACCTTTCTGAGTACGAGTGGCGGCAGCGACGGGCCCTGGCTGTGTGAACTACCTTGTATTTCTCATTATGAGTCTGTGATGTGACGTGGTCTTCAGCAGAAATCTGATCTCCAAAAAACTCTTTGCAGAGTTGGCAGTAAAATCCTGCCATCGGGATGAGAAACTCAGACCCTGAAAAAGCGGCGGGAGAATATGTGGTTAATGCCGGCGGCCGTGGGGGCAGTGTACTGAATGGACAAGGCTGAGGGGCACGGGGCTCAATGCAGCAAATCAACCTCACTCCAAGGAGTCTTCATAATTTACTGTTTAACTGATAACCAATAACAACAATTTTAACCGATTAACACTCAGTTGAACGGTTAATTAAGAAAATGAATGCTAAAAGTTTGCAGTGTGGTAAACGCACAGAGCATAGGATAAAGGAAACATATGCTTGGATACATAGCCTAATTTATGAGGGCGTGTCAACACCATTTACAGAACCAATTACAGTAACCAATTACAGAAGCCTACAGCCTACAGCCATATTAGTAGTCAGAAAAAAATGAAAGGAGCTAAAGGAGGTACCGTTTGGGATCATTTCAGCCAAAAGAACGATGAGGTTATATGTAAGCTATGTTGTGTAATGATGAAAAATTGTAGTACAAACGCAATGCAGTACCACTTGCAAAGCAATAGTGGCCCTACTCCACTCTCCATGCTATACATCAAAAAGTCTGCAGGCTACTTTCAATTCATTTGAGTTTTACAATATTTTCCTACACGGCAGATGTAGGCTGTGTCAAACCCACCAGTTAAGCACACTTCAGACTGGAGGATTAAATGTTTGGTTTATTTTCTAATCCTGTTTTGTTCATTGCAAAGTCTGGCAATTTGTTGATTATTTACATAAATCATGAAGCATTTGCAGTTGAAAAAAATAGAGCACTTCTAATTTCTAAAGCATTTTTTATTGGTATTTGGTGACACACATCCGTTTTAAATAGTACATTTTTTCTATCCGTTAACAGTTTATAGTCAATTGACGAGTGCTGACTATTGGTGATGAACAAAATCCGAAATGGACATCCCCACTTACTCTCAATGTCTGAACCTTTATCATGCTTTAAAAGGGTCCAGAGGGTCACTATGCATACGATAACATGTAAATTGTCTTGTCTGTGGTGTTTAACAGGTAAACTCAATTGGGGCTGTCGTACCTTTTGCTGGTTTCACAATCCTTTCTGCAGAGGTCTTCCTTCCATGGCTCTTGGAGGAGGCTGACGCCCAGGGCCTGTCATATGGATCCTGGGTCTGGATGGACCAGGACAGAGCATATTCTTGAGTTACAACTTCAAACATTCAAACCGACAAGTTCTACCAAAATAAAAACCTTCACACTGCTTTCAGACTCCTTGCTGTGGAAAACTGTGATCGAGTAACTTGTCATAAACCGATGGAGAGTCACTAACCTTTCTGTGCGATTTACTATGCAAGTGAACAAAAAAATCAAATAGGGAGCCGCTGACAGTATTGCAGTTTTTGCACCAGTGGTCCCCGGCGTCATAGTATTCATACTGGTCTGGCACGCTTGCAGGTGGTGGTGGGGAGTGACCAGGGCTCTGTGCCTTCGTTTTCCCTGGCGTACTCTTCGGGGCGGATGATGCCTGTCCGGGAAAGAGGTGCCAAGGAGATCAGCTGACATATCCAAGGAAATTAGAAAACTATTACAAAAGAAAAATGAACAAGTACTGAGATGAAACTATTCCAGTAAGACAGGGCAAACCCTGAATGCCAATCGGTCTTACCTGTGAAACACGGGAGGTTCTATGTGCCGGCCTTGCAGGGGTTACTCAAAATGCAAACGGACCTCGCTAATACACGTCTCCGTTTACTTGAAGTGACCAACAGGCACATCGTGCCATCAGCACATTGCAAAGTTCCACCGTGACATTCAGTCGTGCCGTATGCTGGCCAGAAATCAGGACCGCCCAGGGGCGGGAAGCTGCGTGCACGTTACCAGGAAGCGGTACTTGGGAAAACAAAGCTTTGCAAATGGACCATTACTCAGAACCGAGCCGTTTCACTTTTAATATTTGGATCTTTAGCAGTATAAGTTGTACCGGGAGGCTGTGTAGGAAATATGGGGTAAGAGGGAACAACGGGGGCAAACCCGACAAGGCCTCCAAACCAGCACCTGTAAACCCCAACATGGGGATGATGGAGTCTAAGGCCGCACTGAACTGGCCAAAGGCAGCATTATGAAGTGCAGAGGTGTGGTGGGAGGTGCTGAAAGTGGGGGAAATCAGGTTAGCTGGCACTGGGGGACAGCACAGAGAGGCACGGAGCAGACCAGGCTGAAGACGGGGCCTTTCAGACATAACTTCAGACATGTTCAACACAGTCATCAAACACAACATAACATCAGCGGCGCCTCTTGAATCGGACACCTGTAAGAATTCTACCTTGGAGGACGCTGCGTCGCATGACGGCCCCACAGTTGGATTGTTAGAGCTCCTAGCGCTGTCTCTGTCCCCTTCCGATGACGACTGGAGCTCCCTGGAGAGTCGATTCTCCTTTCTGGGCTTGTCCATAATATGCAGGCCCAGGATAAGAGCCACCTTGTCCAGCTCCACGCACTTCTTCTCCGCCTCCTCCTGCTCCTTTCGGAGCTGGGAGATCTGCACCATGATCTCCTCTTGGAGGCGGCTCACCTCAGCCAGCAATGGGTCCTTGTGTCCATCCTTTTCGCGACGCTTCTTCCTCAAGAGTTTTCCTTGGGTGAGGGCCGAGGTGGAACCCACAGGCACAGTGAAATGAGACATCAGCTCATGGGAACTCGACGCATTCAAGAAGACAAGCACAACCCAAAAAACGGCTGAAGACACAGTCATATTACCCTTCCATCAAGCTGTATTTCACGTTTTATAATTTACGACAGATGGCATCTTTGGACTTGTAGATGTAAACAGTTGTGACAGAAATATTTTTAGCTGCAACAAGCAACTAAGGAAGATTTTTCCCCAAGTGCTTGCCTGGACACCAAAAGTGTAAACAAAACTCTAGATGGTAAATCACCCTAACTGAAAAACTGATTTAGCAAACTGCATCAATTTATGAGTTCTCTGATTCGGGGCAGGGTGACTTAAACTTTGTATAAAACTAACCTTGTTGCTTCCGTAACCTCTCCAATTCTTTCAGGAGATAGTCCTTCTTGTCCATTAGGATTTCTCTTTCTTTCTTGAGTTTGTCCCGTTCTTCAATAACCTAAAATACAGAAAGGGCCCAGATATCACTCTCCCTGTGGTTTAATCAGGGACAGAAAAAACCCAGAGCTCATCCATGAAGCAAAACTTACCTTCTGCTTCTGCCTGTTGGTGTCCTTCTCCTCGGTTAGCTGAGGATTGGCACGCGCAATTTGTGGCTCTGCCTCTGGCGAATGTAGAACACACAGATATTCATACAAAACTTCACATTTTCACAACATTCAGCATATGAATTACACATACCTTCCAGAGCTCAGAAATGTTTTTTGTTCATTAAAAAAAATCCTTTGATATATAAAGCTTTTTCTACACTGCCTGGTGACAGAAAAAAAATATAACAACAACTTGGGGCATCGGAAGGAGCTTGACATTCGGAAAAATGTAATGCATATCATTACATTGCAAGGAGCACAGAAGCAATAGTCACATTCTGAAAAAAATAGTTTGTCTTATAAAGGACAACAATCTTTCTGAGGTTTATGTTTCATCCTTGCATTCTGGATGTGCAGCAAATTGGCCTCAGTAATACATCGATTCATAAAAGATAAGGAACACACTCTATTTATTAGAAAGGAGGTGGGGCAGTGTGCCAATATTTGGGGGGATGCATCTCCCCTGCTCCCCCTATTTCCGACGCCCCTGGCTGTAACATTTTTACTATATAACAAAGTGGTGGAGCAATTTTAAGAAATTGCTGAATCAAAATGGGATCACCCATTATTAAACCCATAACAGGGAATGACTGGAAAAATAAAAGAATTACTCAAGTTTTTGTATGTAATCAAGGTAAACATCAACTACTCAGGATTTGTGCTGTGAATTTATTCAAACAAACCATTTGTGAGGAAATTCACAACTATTCTCACCCCTGCTCAACCCTTGAAATGAGCTGCACTCTTCTTTCTGTGCTACAGGCTTGTTCTTTTGAGTTTCTATGGAAACGGTCTCAATGACTCGCAGGTTGGAACGTCCAGGTGGCGCCGAAGTCTTTTGACCCCCCACAGGGGCAGCAGGTGGTTCCAGAGAGGGAGGTGGGTACATGGGCCAACTGGGGGGCATGTAGGACAAGTAGTTCCCATACTGTCCATAACCAGGGGGCGGATAGCTGGGGGCAGGGGGTGGATAATTTGATGTTGGGTTCTGTGTGTAAGCTGGTACCGAGGGGGTGGGTATGACTGCCAGTGAGCCCATGGTCTGAGGGACAGAGGGGGGGCAGAGAGGGGGTTGGTTCAGGGGGACATGCAGCTGGGAGGTGCTCATCCCCAGTACAGGGATTCCCCAGCTCTTCTCCCGAGCACGCGATTCTGTCTCCAGGCTGCCAGGGACCACAGGGGCATCGTCACACGAGGTGCTCTGGATACGGGGAGGTGACGGGGATCGCTCATTCGTGGACCTGCCATGACGGTGGCTCCAACTGGGGCTCCGGCTCCTGCTTTGGCTCTGGCTTCCACTGCGGCTGCGATGCCGGCTACGGTCCCAGCTGCCAGATGATGTCCTCCGGCCCGGTCGCATCTCCACGTTACCATGCAAGCGTTCCTGTGTCCGGGCGGCCATCTTGCTGATCTCTGCCAGTCCGAGATCCAGCCCTATGGTCTTAAGCAGCTCCTGGATCTTCTCGTACTCTTCGATGTCCTGTCTCTCTTTGGCCTCCTCTGGGCCCACTCCAGGTGGGAAGCTGTCAAGCTCAGGACCTACTTTGCCCTCCTTTTTGAGGGTCGCGACTGGCTGGCTATGGCGACCATACTTCACATCCATTGAGTTCTGATCATGGTTGCCCCTGATTGAGTGCGTGTCAAGATGGTCCTCGACAGTGGTCCGATCCCATCGACATGGAGAAAACGCAGCAGGATCCTGACTGAGATACTGCTGCATAAATTCAGGATTGTCACTGGAGTACTGGAGCATGCCCATGTCACCATGCTGACTGTATTGCCGCTTCGGGGCATCAGTCTCTGGCGGCTGGCTTTCTTCATCATCCCCGTAGAGAAACCGCTCCTCGTCCTCTATGTCTGTGAAGCTTTTCTTCCTGTCCTGCTGGCCTCCTGAATCTCCCATCAGGCCTAAAATGCGGGAGAACCCACCCACATCCTGCCCAACCTTCTCGTGAGGGAGAAGAGAATCGCAGGCATTTTCCATCCATGTTTCCTGTTTGACACCAGGGATGTTCTCCTCATGCTGCTTGAGACTAGAGCCCTGGCCGGTCTCCTCCTTCCACTCCTGTAGGATGGAAGCTAAGAGGCCCGACTCCATCCCCTTGGCGATGGTGTGGAGGAAGCGCTCTGTCTCCCGGGACAGACTGCTGCCCTGGTGTTCCACACCACCCTCTCCTGGGGAGTCACTTCCCTGTACAATAACAGAGAGGAAAGATATTCCGGAGAATGTTAATGAAGAAGTGTCACAAATGGCAGGGCTGTACCAAAAACAAAAATAGTTAACAGCATATAAATGAAAACAATGCACACACAACTGTGACAGCGCAGAATAAATCCAACCTGCAAGATAGCCGGAGAGTCTGTCTCAGAGTCCACTCGTTTCTTGAGGATGGACTTTTTGGGCATGGCCAGCATCTCCTCTACCTCCTTCCTCCGTCGGGCCAACTCAAGCTCCCTGAATTCTTCACTGTGCTTGTCCTTTGAGGGAGATGCTCTTGGCCTCCTGCTTCCACTGCTGCTGCTGCTGCTGCTGCTGCTACTCCTGCTGCTGCTGCCACTGCAGCTCCTGCTTCTCCCTCTGGTGTGGCTCTTGGCCCTGCTCGGACTCCTGCTCCGGGGTCGGCTCCTACTCCGACCCCAACTGCGGCCGCGACTGTGGCTACGTGGCCGACTCCTTCCACGACTCCTGCTCCTGCTAGGAGGACGACTCTTGCTGCGTCCCCTGCCAGGACTACGACTCCTACTCCTACCCCGGCTCCGCCCCCGACTCCTCCTCCTGCCTGGGCTCCGCCTCCTGTATGCAAGCTCGTCATAACGTCCATCATAACTTGTCCGCTTCTCAGGAGGAGGTGGATAATTGTGCTGGCCTTTATAGTGATAATCTCTGCCAAGGCAACAGAAAAGACTCACATTCAGGAATTTCTTCTTCTCCTGCCCTTTACAGTAAAAATGTGCATTCTGTGATTAACTTTAACCAAGCATCTAAACAAAAAACAACCATCTACAAATTACTATTGATCTAAGATGGATAGCATTCCTGTCTGTAATTACACTCAGAGAGCCAGTAAAATATATTATGTGGACAAAGGATTCTTCAGTATATTTTTGGTTGTCAGAAATCATAGAATCTCTGCTCAACACAGCCACTTTGTCCCCCCCCCCCCAACACTGTACCTGTCATACGAGTGGCCTGATTTCCAAGCAGGTAATCCAGTCCGGTCATTCCCCACAGTGATCGCCAGCTTGTGGTCAGTTGAGGGCCCACCACGTGACGGAGAGGGGGTCAGTCTCTGTGGATGGGTCACAGAAGACAATGAAAAAACAGAGAAAATGTTTATCATCTGAAAAACTTTGGTTTGAAAGTCAGTCTTATTCTGTTCGGTAGATGAAGACCAATAATGTTCAGTTACAGTTACCAGAAAAAAAAATATATTCATCAACATATATTTACGATAGAAAAAATTCATCTTCTCTGATTGGTTTTAAGAGTAAACAGGCATCACAGGGACTAAGGGGATGTTCTACAAAGCAGGATTTCTCAGTTCGCTGGGTTAACTTAAGCTAGATGTCATGATTGTCCAATAGGAATGCTCCTTACCTAAACTCTTATTGGACGATCATAATTTCCCAAAACCCAGCTAACTGAGAGATGCTGCTTTGTGGAACACCACCCAGGATATAATAATAATAATGATGATGATGATGACGATAATAATAGCAATAATAAAAATAATAAGAAGTCCAAAACAACAACTACCAGTATTGTACCGTGCGCAGTATAAAGAAAAACCTTCAATGCACCGTGAAATCAAAACATCGGTGGCATGAGAGCATCATTTTTAGCATATTACAGTAGTTAATCAAGAAACCCTCTTCCAGCTCGAGTTACCCGATTCACAGAAATGCCCACTGCAACCAGGGCGCAGAAAAGCCACATTGACACCCTGACCAGTATGTCTGGGAACCTACTTTAACGAAGGGCTCGCTGGAAGAAGGCCCGCCTCCCGGGCCCCAGGTGCTTCTTAAGCCGGGAGACGGCAACCTCCCGCGGGGCGGGGAGCGCCGAAGTTTCTCCGAGTCGGTGTGGTAGCCGTGGTGATAGCCAAGGCGCTCCCTGTTCCGGTCCTCCTGGTAGGACTCGCGGTGCAAAGGGTGAACATGGCCCTGCGGCGAGCGACCGGAAATGGGACCGCGGAGCCCCGCCACCGGCCCCGACGGTGGGCCATGAGGATGAAAGTCCCAGGGAAATGCTCCTCCTCGCCGTGGTCGGCCACGAAACATACCGCCGGCCGATACTAATATGCAGAAACGTCTCTGTACACGTACTATATGATTTTAGAGCAGCTTTGAATCGGACACACGAAGTAAACGACACCTGCATCACAAACGGCTAGCTACGGCGACACCGTCCCATTGCGCAGAGATTGCTCTCCACTGGATGCCAGCGCCACATCGGCCTAAACAAACCGCTGCTGGTCCTCCTTCCTCATTGGTCGAACGCAGTCATCGGGAAACCGAGTCCCGGTGACGCATATCTCAATAGCCAATAGATTTGTAGAATGGGCCAGCGGTCCATAGGCACCGTATGTCAAATAGATATGTCAAATAGGCACCAGGAACCATTTCTGTACCATCAAGTCATACACAGTTAGTCAGCCTCGCGGTGCAGTTCTTAAGTGTAGCCTTTTTAATTAAGCAGATACTCTTTAGATACTTTTAAGGAATTTTATTGCATAGATTACTTTATTGCATATATTTGTTCGATTTTTACAGCAACAAGCAACAGGCAATGTAGTCAGCTTATTTTTTATTATACGAATGTATGTTAAATGTAATACTTCCTTAAGTTGTTAATACCGTTACATAAGTCGTATGCCGGTTTCTGACGCTTTTGGTACGCCCAGTATTTGTGTCCAAACAGTGTTAATCTTACTAACATAATAATCCAGTAACACAGTGTAGACAGATGAGCTGAAACTGTCATCTGTTTTTTAAACTGCAGATCCATGTCTGTAATAATGTTGATACACCTTAGGAGCCTGCAATGTGTGCTGACTACTCCTGGTCATATCGAGTAATTGTCTGTACCAAGTGAATAGGTAGCTGTGTGAACAGATGTTAGGTCCTGTCCAGAATGAAAAGACTGTGTCCATGTCTATTGCTCAGATCACATCATCTGCAACAGCCAGCACCCCATGACTCATATACAAATCTGATGCAGCGCTAGTGCCTTCATTAGTTGTGACAAACTGATCTGAATTGAACTATGATCAAATTCAGTCCACACAGAATAACAAACAAAGCAGATCCAGTGCAGAAACATTTAATGTGTCATCCAAATTCAATAAGCGACACAAATTCAATAGCATTCACATTTTAATTGTCATTAAGTTAGAACAGCTACAATAAAGTATTAAAAAACAAGAGAAGTTGTGCATTATATGTTGTCATTTTTTTTAGTCTGGAGCATCTTCTACATTTAAAGGTCAAGAAAACACTTGTAAACACAGTTACAGGCCCCCTCCCACTGATGGAGACTCACCTCAGTTAATGAAAAAGTGGATAATTTGATGCTGGGTTCTGCATGTAAGCTGGTACCGAGAAAGGAACAGAGAAAAACATCCAGGTCAGACAGTGTTGTGTGTTTCAATGTCACACTCAAACTTTAAAACTTTAATGTGGCAAGCAATTTGTATATTAACCACCAATCATTATGAACCTCATACTAGATAAGTAGTTGGAAGATAGATGGATGCATATATTATGGTGACAAACTCTTTTAAATATTGTAAGTGAACAACAGATCTCTGCAGTAAATATTTAAAAGGAACAGAGTTGCTGCAGTCAGGTATGTCCTTCACTTTCTCCTTTATGCACCCATTAGTACTCCAACCTCAGATCCACAGTGGAAAAAATGTATAAAAAAAAAACATAAATAGGCTACTGACTATGGATCTGGAAATCACATCACTTGATGCATCAAGGTCACCCATTGTGTGGCCCTGCCCTGCACCACATGCATCTTTTAGGCCTGTTTTCAATGATCCTCAGTGATTTTGTACTTGTATGGATACCAAGTCAACCTCCTACCTCCTCACACTGAACAAGCTCACTGTAGGCCTGTACACAGCAGCAACACTAAGCCTCCAAAAGGGCAGCTGGAAAAAATCACTTAATTTGCTCTTCCATTATTTGATTTCCTATGCTAACAGTTACAGCTTAAGGCACAGTGGCTGAATATTGGATGTTTTGGGCACAATGCAAAGAGTTCCAGGAAGGGGGGGGGGGTTAACAAAAAGGAAACACACTAGGCTACAGAATGTAACAGGACTCAGAGACTCAGTTGTTTGTCTACCACCCAAACTTCAGAAAGGCATTAAGGTTATTGCCCAAATTAAAACAGAAGTGATGCAAGGGTGAAAATGGCTTTATTTTTGCATAAACTATCTACAATTTTGACATTTATAAACATACATATACAATGTGTTTTCAGTGGATGAGGACAAAGTAGAAAACAGGATGCACAGTGAATCAAAACAAACTTGGACTAACAAATCCAGTGAGATGTTTCTTCCTCACTATTCAAGTCATTGGCAGAATGTGAAATTCTTGCTTCTTCAGATGAAACATTTTATCTTGAAAATAAAAAAATCTTCAGATTGCTGTCCTTCTTAATTGTGTATCTGTGCCTTTACACAACTGGCCTCTCAAGACTTGGCAAGAACGTCAGACCTCCCACTTTCGAAAGCTGACATGCTGCAGGCACATGATAGGCCCGCAGAGGGTACTGATAAGACCTGCAAAGACTATCCTGCCCAGTGAAATAACCCCAGCAGCCACTGATGCAGTGCCTTTTGTAACCATTTTGGTGCACAAGTATTTCTATCCCAGTCACGAACATGGACATATGAAACCATCAAAATAACATCCAGGTTCCTAATCCAACGTCACGCTGCTAATTCCTGCTATTTAATCTTACAGTCCAATGAAATACAATGTTAAAAAATTACACATGCACAATTTATTTTCCTTGTCTACAGCAAATAAATGACAAGAAACATCATTATATGGATGACTTGAAGACAGAAATCCGAACAAAACAGAGCAATGTTGTGGAGCTGTATCTATCTCTTTCACACAGGTAATGACAGAAGACATTTTCTTGCATATGACAAGGGTCCATTACATGGGCGTGTGCAACTTGAAGGTTGCCAAGAGACATCCAGGGCAGCATGCCTTAGTGTAATATGGGATCACTTGTATCTTCATAGTGTATCAAGCAAAACCTTTCTCCATCTTTTCTGTTGTTCTTTCACTCTCTCTTGGCCAGTGCTTGAATCTATTCAAACTAAAATCAGTTTAAGGGAAAAGAGTGACTGAATGAGAAGAAATAGGAGGAAGAAACACCCTTAGAGAAACCACCCAAATCTTAGTGAACATTAACATAGGAAATTAAATTGTCCAATATTGAACAAAGCTACAGGTCTACTCTTAACTAGTTGCCTGGCTTTGCAGTACCCACACTACGCTGTTACATTTGCTCATAAGTTTGTGTGGTAACCTGGAGAGCTGAACAAAAAATGAAATCATGTTCCAGCTTCAGAAACGGCAGAAAATGAGGTGGGGCTTAAATACAAAATGATCAAACAGAACAAGGTGTAGTTCACATTCAGTTCTTGTCCAATATACAATTCAACCCCTTGAATTCCTTTCTTAGCCTTTCATAAGAGGAAACAAGTCATGCAAAATGCAATGACCCACTCATGCAAGAGTATGTCATCTTTATTTTAGTTCCAAACTTCAGGATTTTCTATACAAAATACTTCTCTTCCTGACAAAAAAACTGTATAGAACACAAACAGAATACCAAACAGAATATACATCATAATGCTGATGCAGTACTTATTTTCTTTGCAGTCTTCATTCTGCAAAAGTTTCTTGCTCAAGCACTTAAAAAACCCACAGGGTTTGCTCGGAATTTAGCCCTTACAAAACACTAAAATAAACAAGACATTTAAGACGCACTGGAGCCCTGGCTCATCTCGCACTGCCACTTCTCCAAAAGGTTCCGAATGTCCATGTTGAACCGGTCAATGCCCTTGCCTGAGAGGTGAACTCCATCTGGTCGGTACAAGCCAGAGTCTGAGCCAGGACGGATTTGTTCATGGTCCACTACCGTCCCACCTAATGCGCAGATGTCTTCTTGCACCTTCTCATTGACTGCGACACGCACCCTCTCAGCTGCCTCTGTATCCTCCAAAGACCTCCAGGAGAGGCGGGGCAGGATGCTGGACCACACAAGCAGACACTGTGGGAAGATGCTCTTCATGTACTCCAAGTCCTTCCTTATTGCAGTCAGGAGTGTCTCTGTGTCACCACTGCCCAGGTCATTGCCTCCCAAGTGGATGATGATGATGTCAGGGTTGGGCCAAGTATCCTTGAGCTGCTGGATTAGTGGCAGAAACTGCTCCCACCTCATGCCCTGTGTTCCCTTCCACCACACACGCACCCTGCCCGGGTCCATCCCCAGCTGCACTCCTTGGCCAGGAGACTTAGCCCTCTTCTCTGCCCAAAACACCAGAGAGTGGCCACAAATCCACACATTCTTTACCTCTTTGCAGGTCCTACCTGCAAAAGCCAACACAGGAGATGTTATGGTATCTCAAGCTGCCCGGTTGGGCTGTTCGGGCCCTTCCTGCCCAGGTCACTCATGCTGCAGGATCACCTTGTACATCCTTACGGCATTGGGAACCTTCTTTTTAGCAGGAACAAAGGTGTGCAAGTCTTTGAGAGAACGTTGTTTGCTTATGGGAAACAGACAGACTGGAAGGCTGACAGACTATTACCCAAAGCTTGCTGTATTGTCAATGCACATAACCTGCAAATGTAGAGGCCTGCCTAACTTCTGAAATCATTCCCCATTTGAAAGCTTGTGTTGCTTTACTACAAACTGCTTAATATACAACTCTATACATTTCATTACACAGCACTCATTTTCATTACACAGCGGGCATCAAGTCCCGCATATGAAATAAGAACATAAGAAATTTACAAACGAGAGGAGGCCATTCGGCCCATCAAGCTCGTTTGGGGAGAACTTAACTAA
>JAODJU010000062.1:16862974-16887783 GCA_026776725.1 Gnathonemus echidnorhynchus | reverse complement strand
TGTTTGCAGTTATTGATGTTCAAAATATGCTGAATATAGAGCTGAAGACTTTTTCAAAAATTATTTTTAAGGCCTTTACAGAAACTTTCTTAAAACCTGCACAATACTGTAAAAGATAACACTTATTTTTTTGTGATACTGGAGTGCACAGTGCAATTGTTAAAATAAAGAGAATTTAAATAAAATTGTTGATGTTTTTTATTTTTGGAGAGAAAAAAACAATCATTTAGACTAATCGATTAATCGATAAATTAGTCGATAGATTAATCGAAATAAAAATAGTTGATAGTGGCAGCTCTACAGACGTTAATATCGTTGTGTGTAAGATGTGAACAAAAAGTTGTCCAAGGAGACACTACCCCAGAAGCATCTGAAATGACCAATTTAATTCAACACTTGTAGACATTTTTATTTGATAAGCGTATTTTAAATATTTTGCTTGGAGAAAGCCAAGTTCATTAAAGTAGTGTTAAATATGTTTAGTCTGCTAATTATTATTGATGTAAGAAAAGTGGAATCGGCCCAGATTGGTATCAGCAGTTAAGGCTAAAAAAAAAAAAAATCGGAATCGGCCATGGAAAATGCATCCCTAGAGATGCCTTAGGTCAAAAAATATCAAAGGGGGAAGGAGACTTCTTGATTTGTTTCATTTAAGACTTCAGACCATCAACAACAGTAATCAATCATATTAAACAAAATTATAGAAGCAGTACTTTTACATACATCAGCACAGCAAGTGGAACAAAAAACAAAGGAGAGTAAAAGGTCCAGCCAAACCTGGATGCACCCGGCCAGAATGCTGGTGGTCATCTTCTTGTAGAGGCTGGCGTATTTCTCGCAGTCCCCGATGAGGTCCCGCAGCTCCGAGGCCAGCAGCAAGCTGGTACTGTGCTTGTCCAGAACCTTGGCCAGAGCATCCTTGGTGCCGAGACGGCACATGACCACCGCATAGTCCTTGTTCAGTGTGGCCAGTCGGTATAGGAAACGGATAAAGGGCTGCACCACCTGGAAGCACCAGCAGGCGGCAGTCAGCGCCAGATCAGCACCCTCAACACCCATGAACCTACTAATGAACTTCATATTTACAGCCACATGCATGTAACACAGCACAAGTTGAAATGCAGGTCAAAGATAATAATTGATTCAACTACCTAAATACAATTTTTATAGTGTGCAATT
This sequence comes from Gnathonemus echidnorhynchus, assembly GCA_026776725.1. Classification (NCBI taxonomy): domain Eukaryota; kingdom Metazoa; phylum Chordata; class Actinopteri; order Osteoglossiformes; family Mormyridae; genus Gnathonemus; species Gnathonemus echidnorhynchus. The sequence continues at coordinate 16,886,604 of JAODJU010000062.1, read as the reverse complement.
GTTTTTCTGACTGAAAATAGAACACAGCAAAATCAACTGTATGATTTTTACATAGAATGGGAACCTAATCTGTTAAACCAACTGTGAGAACACAATTATTATATGATGTAATTGAATTTATAACAAGCAAAATCAACAGAAATCCCATGAGAGCAGCTTAATAAACATTGCCTGCTACTCTCCAAGGCCCCTTCAGTAACCCCCACCTCTCTGTCACTGACGAAGGCCGTCATAGAGGACAGGCACGGCTCAATGCTCTCATGCCAAGGCAGCACGTCTTCCTGATAGCTGTCCAGGAACTTATCCAGAATCCTGATGGGACAAAAAATAAGAACATGCTAAATTCTAAAAAGACTGTCTGTCCCATAATTACCTGTAATGTTGTGGCCTCTTAGCGACAATTACCAAACACCGTTTTCAGCACCAAGACACTTTACAAACAATAAAATGAACTAGTAGCTTCTTGCATTCTGCACTGGTAACAGAACAAAGTCCTTAATAACATCATTTAATAGACTATTATAGTACAATTTAATAGACAGATGAAAACGGTGCTTTGCATTTTGCTACTGCTGCGGGAAGAGCCCAAGTATTTTCAGAGCAAGGAGACTCTCGGCTCCCACTTACATGAAGCTTTTGCCTTGCCAGTGGCCTAGCCTCCTTGGAAACTATAGAAAATCCCAGTGAAGGTAAAGAAGGAAGGTAGTGGAGGATGCAGGGAATGATCTCACAGACCTGAGGATGGAGAGCTGGACTGCACGGTCGGCACGATGTTGCTCCATGAGCCGCACTAGGTCCTGGAAGGTCTCCCTGCTGCGTGTCACCTGGGTACGCTCCTCCTCCAACTGGGAGGCATCGTCACACAGCAGTTGCTCCAGCGTCATGATCACTTCCTTGGTGGCTGTGGTCTCCCTCAGGCTCACCACCAGCATCTTCAGCTCTGTGTCCTTGAAGTCCAGCTCCTCCTTAGATTCTGTGCTCCCAAACAACACAGAAAAAGGCTATCAGACAAACCAGATGGTCCCCTGAAGCAAGGGAGCACGACACGACACGATCAATTATCACCATACAGTGTTTTGATTTCCACTGAAAGACGAATCATAGATGAATCATAATTAACTGATTATTAAGGTGGCCATTTAGCTGCATCAATCTATGATGTCAGGATCGATTTCTGGAGGCAAAATCCTCTGTAAAAGATAGACACTCCTATTTCTGGATTATGTGCTCTCAAGATCATGTGCTGTTGGTAGATGTGTAAAGTTACAGTGCCAACCAAACATAGGAAATGTATCATGACAGGAGAAAGCTCATAAATATTCATTAAGGAAGTGCTACCTGATGTTAGCCTTAGAAATGCACAATATATTGATTAACATATTGGTATTGGCGAATATTAGTCAAAAACCAAGATGCCGGCTCAATGTGTCAGTCTGGGTTGATATTGGTAGCCGATGTTCAAAGTTAGCAACACCAGAGCTAAAAACATAAACGACTAGAACAATCCAGATGACTGAATGGGAAAATCGGCCGTTTTCCATCGTGGAGGACAAGAGATTTAGGTAACTCATTCATCACTTAGAAGAGGCCTGAAAGTACATTTTCATAATTCATTATTATTAAATCTGGCCCATAACTGATCTTTCATTGCCCACATAATGAAAAACAATGTACTGTTATCCTGCTAATCTGTGCCGGGAAGCTTGGCGAGTCTAGGCAAACCCCTCAATCTGCTACTGCTTCCTTTATGTGTTTGTCTTTTGCTGTACATTTCAGTAGTTTTGATAATTTACACTGGCTTGTTCTCCCTGTTTAATGATAATAAAAATTAATGCTCCGAGATGCTACTTTCTTTGTATACCATTAATAGTGTAGTAGTGCATGATATCTGTATACTTTGTCAGTAGAGTTACAAAATGTTTTGAATTTAGGTTAGATCAAAATGATCAAATATTTGAATTGTGACAGAAATTAATGATTTTGAATCATTCCCTCAATAATCTTAATCAAATAGCCTTGGGGCCAATAATTTATACCCCTAATGATAATGTTACCATTTCCAGCTACTACTCCTGCCACAAAGCCCAGTGAAAACAGGAACTAAAAAGGCATGTTTTTCATGTTTTTCTGCCAAGGTTAAGTTATCAGCTGTTTTCACCTTTCTTCTCCAGTTTGTGGACCATGGAGATGTGATTGAGGGCTACGATGGCCAGCGTGCTCTCGGGCCGGAGGAGTGACAGACATTTCTTCAGAACGGAGACCACACCACAGGCCACCAGTTGCTCAGCCAGGCTCTTGTGACTGGAGATAAGCATGATGAGCACCAGCAGGCCATTTCGTACTGCCAGCGCGCACCTGAGCAAAAAGCACACAAACAAATGAGCAGCTCTGACACAGTGCAGGGTATCCCTCAAAGCTCTGCAGGTTGGAAATGATCACCACCACACAGAGGTCTACACTTACAGCCGCAATTCCAAAAAAAGTTGGGACGTTGGGCAATTTTTAAATAAAAACAGAATGCAATGGTATGGAAATCTCATAAATCCATATTTGATTCACAACAGAACATAGAAAACATAGCAAACGTTTAAACTCAGACATTTTGAATTTCATGACAGCAACACAGCTTAAAGTTGGGATGGGGGCAGTAAGAGGCTGGAAATGTTAGTGGTACAAAAAGCAACAGCTAGAGGAGCAATTTGCAACTAATTGGGTAAATTGGCAACAGGTCAGTAACATTATTGGGCATAAAAAGAGCATCTTAGAGTTGCAGTGTCTCTCAGAAGCAAAGATGGGTAGAGGATCACCAATCCCCCTAATACTGCAGATCCCCCTAATCAACAGATACTGGAGCAATTGCACTTCCTCAGTGTAAAATTGCTAAGAGGCTGAATATATCATCATCTACAGTACATAATATAATCAAAAGATTCAGAGAATCTGGAGAAATCTCTGTGCATAAGGGACAAGGCCGAAAAACCGTACTGGATGCTCGTGATTTTTGGGCCCTTAGGCGGCACTGCATCACAAACAGGCATGATTCTGTAATGGAAATCACTAAATGGGCTCAGGAACATTTCCAGAAAACACGGTCATTGAACACAATTCGCCGTGCCATCCGCAGATGCCAGTTAAAACTCTATTATTCAAAGGAGCAGTCGTATTTGAAAATGATCCAGAAGCGCCAACATCTTCTTTGGGCCAAAGCTCATCTAAAATGGAAAACTGTTCTGTAGTCAGACAAATCTAAATTTAAAATTTCTTTTTTAAACCAGGGATGCCATGTCATTCGGACTAAAGAGGAGAAGGACCACCCAGCATGTTATCAGTGCTCAGTTCAAAAGCCAGCATCTTTGATGGTGAATTAGTATATATGGGACAGGCAGCTTGCTTATCTGCAAAGGCACCATCAATGCTGAAAGGTATATCCAGGTTCTAAAGCAACATGTGCTCCCATCCAGACGACGTCTCTTTCAGGGAAGACCTTGCATTTTCCAACATGATAATGCAAAACCACACATTGCATTAATTACATCATGGCTTTGTAGAAGAAGGGTCTGGGTACTGAACTGGCCTGCCAGCAGTCCAGATCTTCCACCCATTGAGTACATTTGGCACCACATAAAATGAAAAATACAACACAGAAGACCTAAAATAGTTGAGCAACTAGAATCCTGTATCAGACAAGAATGGGATAACATTCCTCTCCCAAAAAAAAAATAAATAAAATATGGGTTTACGAGATCTCCATATCATTGCATTCTGTTTTTATTCACAATTTGGTACAGCGGCTTTTTTGAAACTCGGGTTGTACTTTACAGTCCAAGCTAAAAAAGTGGAACATGCACGGTTGACAAAGCCACTTGATTAAAGGTGAAAACTCAAACTACAATGTTTCTATAACTAGCCTTATGGACCATCATACAGTAAAGAATCACACTGCTTCATAGCAGGTCACCATCACCAGTCCTGCAGCCCCAAACAGTATAGATATCATCTAACAGCTTGAGTAATGTGTATCTAGAGGTGATGCACTGTACGCTATTAACTCTGGGTACTTCAAGGGCTTGGAGTCACAATAGCAGTCTGCCTACTGACTGACTGAAGATGGTGGTGCAGGAGGTAGTGCTATCGTTCGGCAATTGGAGGGTTGCAGGTTCGAGCCCTGGTTCCTCCTGTCCTCATCAAAGTGTCCTTGAGCAAGACACTGAACCCCAAATTGCTCCCGGTGTGCAGGTTGGCGCCTTGCATGGTAGCCTCTGCCACCGGTGTGTGAGTGTGAGTGTGAATGGGTGAATGTGAGGCATAAAATTGTAAAGCGCTTTGGTACTCGTAAGAGTAGAAAAAAGCGCTATATAAATGCAGTACATTTAACATTTTACCATTTACCTTCCAGGCAGTATTCCACACTGACATCCACCTACCCCGGTGTATTGAGCATCAGCTCTGTGGCAGCAGGGATGGCACCCAAGAGCCCCTTGGAACCCTCGGGGGTGGCAGAGCCGATGCTGGCAAAGATTTCAAGCATCATCTGTGTTCCAGACTCTGCAAGTGGAAGCCCACCGCCTATGCTGTGCGGGTCATGCTTACTGGCCCCCGTGATGACCTTCAATGCCTGGGAGATAATCACTCAGTTGGCCACAGAACATGATAGCTTTCTGGAATTAGCAGCTATGAAGTACTGTCAGTTCTATCTATACAACAAAAACCACACTCCATACCCATCAGCATGCCTGAAAACTCACCGCCAGGGCAATCTGCTGGACCTGGGTAGACATGAAGTACTCCTGCATGCAGGACAGAATGGCTTTCACGCCACCTTCTGTGGCAAAGGAGACCCGCCACTCATACTTCTGCATGAGGGCGTGGGTTAGCCGCAGGCCAGTCAGAACATTCCACAAAGAATCAGAACTCAGCACCTCCACCAGCAGCTTTAGGATCTTGTCTCTGTATGGAGAACGGTGAAAAGAACAAAATATGATTTGCAACATTATGAATTTGGAATTCATTTTCATGTTTCTATGCCACCAAGAACAGTCCGAACCCTCACCGAATGGTCTGTGCAGAGTCCGACCTCAGGGTGCTTCTCTCTTGGGCCCCCTCCTCGTCCAGCAGCTTGAAAATGACCCTCATGCCAGCCAACTGCAGCCGGAGGTCCCAAGAATTCTTCTTGATCATGTCTACCACCTCCCCCATCTTCTCCAAACAACTCTTCTTGCCTTGGATCTTGGGGTTGTTGAAAACTGGGCACAGAAAGAATACACCAGTTAATGCAAGACTGTTTTGTAGGAAAATTGGATTGACAATGGGTGTTTCTCAGTAAGGAGTACTTGACTGTACCTGTGTTTTCTCGTACCCATTTTACATCACCTTCCATTCCCAATTTTCAAGACGAGTTTCAATACTAATAACAGAAGTACAGAGGATGGCAAAAATCCCTGGATGTTGTTCTTGCCTCACCCCAAATATCAAGGACGCATCAGTCATACCCTCGCCAAACATAGAACAATACCATGATTCATTGTGCCCTAAGTTCATTCTTGGGAGGCAAGTTAGCAAGACCACCACCAAGACCACAAGTATGATCTTTGCATTCTTGGTACTGAGAAGCACCCACTAAGACAGTCATCTACAGCTCAATTTAGTAATCACATGGGTGTGCCAATCCCTGTAATCGGAGACGGCACTGACCCACTGAAGAACTAGAGGAAATAATCAAACAACATTCACAATAACGGAATTCAGGAAGACCACCAATTCAAGTGGCACAGGTAGCCATGTAAAGATTGTCGGGGGGGATTCCAGACTCTTACCTTTGATCTTCTCCTCCAGTTCCTCTGGGTCCTTGGGGTCATCCTCCGTGGGCAGCTCGCTCTCGGTGTCATAGCCAGTGCCAGGCTCCAGGGGGATGTCCTTCTTGGCCTTCTTGGAGACCGAGCCCAGAGTGGCGTGTGAGGAGGCAGCCTCCACAGGGCATCGCTCCCCCAGCTCCATGGGGCTTAGGGCATTGGGCAGCAGCTCATCGCCGGGCCCACCGCGACGCAGGCAGTGCTTGACGTAAGCATGTGAGCACAACAGATCGCACAGGCAGGACAGTGGCAGGCTCTGTTTCAGGTATCTCAGCAGCTTGTGAGCCACCTCACTCGGCACCGACACCTGGATCAAAGTCACCTCATCCAGCTCCGAAATCTGCGATCACAGAAATAGGGGTGTGTTCACAAAACACACATGTACAACAGACCCATCCCTTATTTGACAGATGCTGTGGCCAGAAGCATTTTCTTTGGTTTAGCTTTATTTAGCTTCTTTTATGTTTAAATACTGTTAAATCTGTTGTGAGCATGGGGCCAGTCCAGAGCCCTACTTGATCATCCAGACTCTGCCTCAGCAAGCTGAAGAGCTCCTGCTGCTGCTTGGGCTCCAGCTTCTTGACAAAGAACAGGATCTCCCACCACTCAGCCCGGCTCAGCATGCCGCTGTCCTCCCGCAGCCTGTCGGCCAGGTAGGGCAGAGAGTACAGGCCCCCGGGTGGCTTGGAGAAGAACGTCTGGCTCACTGCCACAAAGGCAAGAGGCAGTCAGGCCAGAGCCAGCACTCACCACATAGACATTAACATAGCTCCTCTTTCGCCAAAGAGAAGGCAGACTTGCACAAACACTGCATCTCAAAGCCCCAGAGATCCATTAACAGGTAGGACCGAAGATAACTGCTCAAAGCTGATCGGCTGCAAAAGAGCAACGGGAATGAAAATTGAAGAGACTTACAAGCAGTGAGTTTGAGGGTCTCTGTAAGAGAAGAGGCCTTCTCTTGGGTCTCCTTCTCTGCCTGCCCACTGCTGCCATTGCCCAGGATCTCAATCATGTGCCAGTGCACCCAGTAAGTGCGAGACAGGGAGTTCCAGTACACCTACGACACAGAGAACAAATCCTTCAGAACCGAGGAGGAACAATGGGCAACATGACATAACATGAGCCTCGGAATCGGACAACCTTCGCGTGGAATGGGGCCAGCACTGGTTCAACACAGTATCAAATGTAGAAAACTAACCTGTTTCAGGAAATGAGAAAAGTACATCCCACATGAGAGTGTCAGGGACTAATATAGCTCACACAAGCAGGGAAAGTGGCTTCTGAGAGCACAGGGTTTACTCTGTCTTGCGGGAATGACGGACAGGTGGAACCAATAAGCACGAAAAAACCCCAGTCATCCCCTACCATTCTTCTAATGGGATCCTTACTTTGGACAAGGATTAAACCTAATTTACCTCAGAACTGTTCATAAGGCTGTGGGCTACCATATTTGCTACAATATAACTTACAATACTGTACATAGTCCCTGAAAATTCAGGGCTAATGTTTGATTTCTCCCTGTTTTTTGATCAACTCTTGTACACCATCAGATTCCAAGCTGCTCCCTGGGTGCTGAAAAGCATTGAGGACCAAATGAAAACTGACTGAGGCAACAACCAACTGCCGCGGACGTGGACAGGGGCCAGGTACTTTCTGTAACTGGATCACCCATGTGAACCGGCCCACACCACTTGCTGACGCTGAGCCGAGGCTGGACCGAGGAATAGCATGCAGTTCAAGTTCAAAGAAAACCTCAAAAATCTCATATTTTTCCACAGACATGAAGGACAGGTACCTGCACGGGTGGCGAGCCATCGTTGCTGTAGCGGAATTCACCCTCATCACCGGCACTGACCTCCTCATAGTCTTCCAGCATGCGGACCAGCATACCGCCCTTCAGATTCTCCTGCACATACTCCACATAGGCGGAGCGACTAGCAAAGTCGGCGCGGGTTTTGAAACTGTTAGCCACCTTCTTCTTGGGTGGTGAGGCAGCCGGCAGCAGCGGGGCAGAGAAGCGGGGCTGGAAGATGGACCTGGCTGCGCGGGGCGGCTCCTCCTCACTGGCCCCGGGTGCCGGGCCCTCGGGGGGAGGCTGCCGGTTGCGGTCCCAGCCCATGACACGAACCAGCTCTGAGATCAAGTTGGCCATGGCCATTGTGAACTCAAACTCACGCTGCACCCGTGACTGCTCTGTTTGGAGGCCCGCTCCAGAGGAGGCAGAGCTAGAGACTCCACCTTCCTGTCGCTCTGAACTGGACTCCGTCCCCACAGTGTTCAGCTTGTCCATTAGGGACGTTACACACAGGTAACGCTTGACCAGCGAGAAGAGGAGTTTCCCTGGGATCTAGGGCAGAGCACCATCAGACGGTGATAAAAGCACCATAACTTGCATCACACGGGAGACAAAACACACATGCATGCACGCACACACGCACAGCCCAAAAGTACCTGGGGTAGATGGATCCCCTCAAAGGAGATGCCGTGCTCCTCTGAGGAGGTGGTCTCTGCAAACAACTCCAAGAGTGTGTAACGGTTGTCAAAATCCATGTGCTGCTCGATGCCATCCTGCTGACTCAGGGACAGGAGGACGTAGGCTCGGCTCCCTAGGAGAAGACCAGCAGCACCATAAGCATCAGCTCAAAGGGACCCCGAGCTCATATAGTGGTAGTGTGAGAGCACCAGAGAGAGGAAATAGCCACTAAGTAATCTACTGCTAATTATGTTCTGTTTTTAAAATAAATATCAGAAACTCCGCTCTGAATCCCCAATAGACCCATGAGGTCTTGATTACATGGCATTCGGTGTTTTGAGTCTTGACTTCCTTGCTCATTTGTTTAGATGTATGCCATCAAATCAGAGCAGCCAGTGCACAAATCAGGACAAGGAAATAAGGCAACATTCCTCAGGGTTTTGATTTTGGTTACAAAAGTAAATGGCAGAAATAGGTCTGTTTGACTGCCACAGTGGTTTACTCAAACGATGGAAGCTACCTGAGCAACAGACTTCATCAAGTAACAAGGGTAGCAGCAGAGATTAAAGTATGCACATGACCTCAGCACTGTGACGTGCCCTAACGTGGTATGTGGAACACTGTGGGGGAAGCAGATTACAGTCAGTGGGAGGGGCTCTTAGAGACCCTCCACACTCTGAGTCATGGCAAGACATGCCTACCACCTTCACACAATCTAAGTTTGGTTAGATGCGCTGCTGCAGCAAGATGGACATTAAGGACAAGAAAAGACCTATCAGCCTGGAGGTGACACTGCCACCAGCCAAAGTCACAGCCACTATGGAGAGCCGCATAACTGACAAAATGAAAATTGCCAATCAAGGGGCTGTTTCCACACTTCATATGGCTACAATGGAGCAAGTGTCACCTCTAGAATGGGCACTTCCCTATGGATACCAACAAAAACTATGTGGCCCCTTCTCTAGCAGTGAGTAAGCCCTAGCTGAAGAGCTTACCGGTAAGACCCGCTATCACCATGGATGACTTTAGGCCTCCATGGCAGGGCTAATCATTTAGCCCCTTAAGGTACATGACTAGCAGCTTAGCCAGATGGGCTTGGTGCAGTTGCTCTTCTTCAGCCATAATCTTTAGTTACCCAGAGAGGCATCTCCGACTCGCCACAAACACGCAGGTATCTAGTAGGAATGCGAGAGACACCCAACATGGCAGTCAATCGACATACCAGAGCTAATTCAAGGTGATTCAAAAAGACACAGAGTGCACGCAAACTAAACACTGAGCGGGAAAACCCCAAAGGCACCAGGAACAAGAGCAGATGATCACTTATAGAGTTTTGCTTGGTGAGATCACAAAATAAAACTATTACAATAAAGATTGAAATGCAAAAATGTGGATCAAACCATCCATCCAACTCCTAACCTCTTGTTCTGATCTGAGTCACTGGGGGTACTGAGGCCTATCCCAGCCACACCTATATTACACAAATCAAAAAACAGTTTAAGAAATTACGTCACATAGTGGAATCTATGCTCTGGGTTGACACAGTCGGACTGTGGGGTGAAGCAGCTTGCCTGTAGTTGTTAAGCAGGGAGGCAGAAGCGAAATATTGCGTTATTTTGGTTTTAAACTCAACAAAAGTTTAGCTAGAGTGTAAAAGTGTAGCAGCTAGATGGCGGCGCGAGAAGACGTATGCGCGGCGGCCTCTCCATGCGATCCGACTTCGGTGGAACCATGGGGAAACGTTGTCTCATCACACTTTGTACTTGTATAAAGCCGTTGATGACAATAAAGTAACCTTAACCTTAACCTTAACCTTAAAAAGGGTGAACCTCGCTAAGCGACAGCCCTAGCATGCAAACGCTGCTATAAGGGGGCAACACATCTAACCTGGCGAAGCATCAGTCTCTTGCTGACCCTGATTTATACAGATGCTCCTTGCTGTACGATGGCTCGACTTTACAACAATAGTGAGGCGCATTCAGTTGTCAACTTTGAATTCCAATTGGTCTCTGGGTTGTACTTTCTACTGATTCCTGGGCAATGGCAGCATCCACACAGCCATGCTTCCAGTCTCTGTAGTGACCAAGAGTATAAACATCTAATTGCATTTTAGGCTTGCTGCTTTTATTTAATTTAGTTGCAGTTTTAGTTTGACATTGTACAGCACTTTGGCCAGTTCTCACTGTTTAAATGTAAATTAAACTTACTTACTTACTTACTAATACAGTGTTTAACAACTGTACTGTTTTTTTCCTGTATTTCACCAAATAAACTTGTATTGTTTACTTTTCAATTACTGATATTTAGTCAGTTAAACTAATTATTTACTTATTCAGTGACAGTACTTGTTTACTATGTTCACCAGAACATAACCCCATCATAAGTGAATGAGCAACTGGATAGGGAGTCTAAAAATCATCAGTTGGGCATGATAACAGATATATTATAAATGATAGTAATGAAATTCAGCGATTATTATGTTTCAGGCTTCTGTTAAAAGTCACATTTAGCATACATGCCAGGTTATACACACTTTCCCAAGTGATGACAAGTAGGCTAGGCTAAATGACAAACAGGACTAACAAATATTTACCTAATGTTAGTGTATTAAATCAATGAGATTTTGTAACAGTTGGTTACATTATTCCAAATCATATGAAGCAAGTTATTTTACTTACTCCAAAATATTATGAACTTTTATAAATAAATATTGTTTGAGGAGAGCAACCAACTAAAATGCAGTGATTTTGAGGGTAATCACCTCTCACTGACTTCAGAAACCTTCCGAAGGAGTCCTTTTGACTTCTTGAGATAATGCAGTTATCAACAGCTAAATCAGTATTAGCTGGATGTGACAGTAAAGGATTGAGGAGGGGCATACCTGCATCATGTGAAGCCAGAGCGCGGAGCATCTTGCCGGCACTGCGACGCGTCTGCCTCTCCTTGTTGCACAGCAGCTCCATCAGCAGGTCCAGCGCTCCCGTCTCCTTGAACACACCCACCAGCGAGCCAATGCTAGCGTAGGCACTCAGAACGTGAATAGTGTGCGTGATGCTGATGGCCAGGTCGCTCTTCTTGGCCATCTGCTTGCGGGCACGGCGAACCAGGTTCTTGACATCATCCTTCATGTCGGAGAGCTCCACTTCGTCGAAAGTGACGTCGGCCGGAAATTCGCCGCTGGGCCGCTGCTCCTCCAGGGGGCGCTGGACATCCGCCTTGCGCTTACCAAGCAAGGCGGGACAGTTGGCATACACATCCTCTGCAGACATCCACATAAGGATGTTCTCAGCCTTGTTCTCCCCAGATGGGCAGCCGCCAGAGCCTGAGCCGCTGCCCACACCACCCCCACCAGCTTCACCAGACCCTCCCCCAGAGCCACCTCCATCTTCTATGGGCAGCAGGGTCCAGCGAATCAGGTATTCTGTCTGGCCGTCGTGTGTGCGCCGCTGCCGAATTAGCTCCTCAGGGTAGGCCTGCTGCTTAGGACCCAGCTGCACCAGCAGGTTCCCATTACGGCGTTCACCCACCATGATTGCTGCAAAACACCAAGAGTGCCATCAATACAACAGGCCAGATGGCCAGCCAGCATAAGATCACCCCCAAGACCATACAACCACACCCCTGACAGAGGAGATCTCCAAGCCCAGCAAACAGGCTAAACCCCACAATTCCTATACAGTGATCCCCCGCTATATCGCGTTTCAGCTATCGCACCCCCGCTATATCGGATTTTTCTCCGACGCATCAGTTCTCTGCATATCGCATACCTTGCTTGTGGTCCGATTGGTGTGAGCAAACTTTTTGTGAGCTTTTCGTTTTGTTTTAAGCCCTACGATTTAAGACTTAAACTTAAAAAAATGCATAGTCTTTCTATATCGCAGATTTTCACTTATCGCTGATGGGTCTGGAATGCAACTTCCGTGATAGGCGGGGGATCACTGTATCTTGACTAACAGCTGTTTTGGCAGTAACAATCCCGTTTGACATTAATCGGGCAGTTCACTACAAAATTTAAAATGAATAAATAAAAATTCAGTTATGCTGTTGTGCTATTTATCAATCTAGATTGCTGTGGGGAGAGCTGCCTAGTTTTGGAGATATTGGTCTCAGTCCTCTCGCAAATATAATGGGACTGCATAGCATGATTAAAGCACCAAAGAAATACATTTCTACAGCAATATCTCTTGCCAGAAATCATGACCCGGTTACTCGAGATAATCCACAGACCTTGTAGTGAGCAGTTTCATATAGGAACAATTTTCTTTCTACCAAACACCACACACCAACTGCATCACTAGGTAGAAGATAGTGCTGGGGTGCGTGTGCCCCTGACAATGTGACGGGATGTAAACATCAATGGCATCCACCATGGCTGAGCTCTAATTTTAGCAAGCTCAGTGGTGCTAGATGAGCTAGCAGTATTGGTTAGGACCAGCTACTGACAATAACCAAAAGCAACAATATTGTCTTAGTTAAAAGTAATAATACCTACCACTACTACTACTACTACTACTACTAATAATAATAATAATAATAATAATAATAATAATAATAATAATAGCAGCTCGCCAAGCACCAAAGTTCTAGCATTGACGTCTACATCCAATCATGTTGTCAGAAGCATGAGCTCAGATAATCAATAGTATCGATAAATATGATATTTTTCCCTTTTTGTTTTTTCCCAACTATATCAATATAATCAAAAAATGTGTGGAGAGTGTTTTCACTGTCAGTTACAAGTTACAACTAATTCTATTTTCACTGGGCTAAACTGCATTATCAGATGAAAGAAAAAAAAAACCATGAAAAATCCATTTTTTTCTAGGGCTGCACAATATCATACCGCAATTATATGGTGTATTTGCAATAATCACCAAGGCTTCAAAGGATGGACGTAAACATTATCCGGACACCAGCTTTTCTGTACTAAATGGACGTTTACTTACGCCCACAATTTGGTAAGCAGATTAGTAGAACACCTAAAATATTAATGAGAACTGTATTGTGTAAAGTTGGTAATCTGCATAAATTTGGTGTACCATTGTATTTAATAAATGTATCAGACTTTCAATTGCAAAAAGTACTGCCACAACACTGACATCTTTTTTTTTTTTTTTAACCTTGTTCATCCACTATATCTCCTCTTTCAAAAGATGTCGTGGCCGTTAAACTGTATCTTTCTTCACCGCCAGTCAGTCCTTATTGCTTCCATGATATACCAAAACAGTAGCATGTGGTGGGGCCTGCTAGCAGAATTTAATAAATATAATAAATTCAGATTTATAAAAGTCATCTAAAGCCCCGGTGTTTATTGTGCATGCAGCATATAATTGCAATAATATCGCAATGTGATATTGTGCAGAACTGTTTTTTTTTACTGCAGTTCTGTGATAAGCATATCCTGCTAAAGACGCCGCATGTCCACTGCATACACAGAAAAACCCTAGCAGAATAAAGATGCTTGTGTTTCTTGCTAAAAATCCATACTAAAGCATAGCTTAATGTTTTTTTCATAATTATTCAACTACAAAATTTGGGTATCATTTACCTTCATTATATGATACTGACCACTACTGGTGTGCTATTTATTTGAGCAATATTTCCTGCTCCTGTTTCAAATGGGGAAAATAAAAGGTCAAAAGAATGCTTTGCATCTTCAGTACTTTTTGGATTTTTGTCATGAGATTAGGGGTGTAACGATATATTGCAGTACGATATTTTACGATGCTAAAATGTTATGATATGTATCGTAGAGTGTTGGTGATACATTTACGATATGATGGCAGTTTAACCCTTTAAACCCTATAATTCTAAACAGGTCGCCTGGACATATTTGGTTGTTTTAGCTGTAAAAGTGTCATAAAACCTGCTGTATGTGCCTTTGTCCCATTTTTTCCACCTAAAATGTCTAATAAAATCACTATTCTGCAGAGCTCCATCTCACTCACTTTCTCCTCCGGCAACCAACATTCAGATTCCCAGGGCTGCAGTGAAGCCGTGCGGTGGACTACTGTAATGACACTAATATCACTGTAAACGCAGCTTCTCTGCTTTCAGAAACCGTTGGAATTTTTTCTATTGCGCAAACGGTTCAAGAGTTATGGTAATTAAAAAAATACATTGAAAAAACCTGTCGGAGGTGACAGCTTCAGTTTTTTCAGTGACAGAAAGACATTCAGTTGTTATTTTGAATACAGAAGGTTTTTTATTAAACCTTGAAATGTGTATTGTATGTACAACAAAGAAAGTTATTGAAATTTGTTAATGTTTTTGAAATAAATCTGTTATTTGAATTTCAGCTTCATTTTTAAATTTTGTTCAAAATATCATGATACGTATCGTATCATGAACCCAGTATCGAGATATGTACCGTATCGTGACCTGGGCATATCGTTACACCCCTACATGAGATGTAAACACACAATAAGAACGGCATTCCTGTGCTAGATCAGGGGTCTGTTTAGCCCAGACTACCTTAAATCTAGCAAGTTATCTGGCTAAGCAAGAAATCCTGCTTTGTGAAACAGGCCCCAGGCATTAGGCTGTAAAGCTTTCTGTCATTTCCACCCAACCACATAGAAATTTTACAAGTACTTGTGAGCCAAACATTGGAAATTATAAGTTTTTTAATGGAATTTAAGAAACATTACCTATGGATTGCTTGTGAACAAAAATGTAATATGAGCTATATAAGCACAGGGCTCCAGACTGCAACCATTTAGTTGCATTTTATGACCATTTTGAAGGACTAAATTTTATAACAAGGTATACCAGTGCAACTTGCAAATACGCCCCACATCGGTTTTGTTTTTTTTAATCCATCATCATATATCACGTGAAACACCCGAAGAAAGCGAGAACTGGTGTATGAGATAAGGCACTTTTCCACCACAGGAACTTTTTTTTCCCTGAACCAAGAGCTTCTGTTGTGTTCTCACTGCAGGAACTCAGCGCAATTGTAGTTCCTCAGAGGCACCACTGGGAAGGGACTTTCAGCGATTGGTTGCCAATTGGGTGACCACAGGCACCGGCACTAACGTGGAAGTTATGCGGAAGTGCCGGGAAAAGAAATAAAAGTAGCGGAGCAAAAACAGGGCAGATGCAATTATTTTTGGACCTCAATTACATTTAATACATTAATCCATACCTTTTTACTTTGTTTCCTTATTTCTGCATTGGAAAATTTATTCAATAATGGATATATTTTTGTCTAATACTGCCAGTATTTGTCATGAAACTTGCTAGTGGAGTAACATTACATAATTTTTTTATTATGTCAAAAATGAAAGCTCAATCTGCTGGCCAGATTTAATAACGAATCAAAAACATATTGCGGGTCATACAAATAAAACATAAATTAAAGGCTGTGTCTCATTATGATCGCGATCAGTCCCCCAGTAAATAACAACTGACAAAATGACTTGTTTACCCTAGTTCTGGGGTAGGGGTGACGTTTCCTATAAAATCCCCTGTGAAGTTGAACCCACAAGCTTTTTGAATATCCCAAGCTTGTTTAGCCTAAGGTCCAAATTCCTGTTGTGCAGTGAGAAAGCGACACACCAAAGTGGCCAGGAGCTACAAAAGTTCCTGGTCGAGACGGCCCAGGAACTCAGAACTAGGTTCCTGAATTTCAGTGGGAAAGTGCCTCAAGAAACATTTGTAAAGCACAACAGCAGCATAATCTATGCAAGGATAGATGACCTGATGGACCAGCTGAACACATACCTTATGTTTACTTTTGTAAATATATTATTTGGTGTTTATGTTTTAAAAAGCATAATTTAACTCAATTTTTTGTCTCTTAAACACTACTTTGTGACCTTTTCTTTAAAATAAAACATCACATGGTTATTTCTGTATACTGTATATTTATTTCCAAAGCATTTATTAGAAATACAGTTAAGATGGAAAAATAAATACATTCTGCATTACATTTTGATTTAAGTGATCACATTTAGATGTTATCAATAATCTAGATTCTTCTGCCACAATAGTCAATAATGCAAATTCAGATATCGGCCCAACCCTACCAAGTGCCATCTTAGACACAGTGGCATGGTTGGTGTGTGGAATTTGTTAGAAAGAAAATAGTTACTGCATGAAACTACTCACAACAAGGTCTGTGGATTATCTTCAGTAACCAAGTCGTGATTTCTGGTAAGACACATTGCTTTCAATTTGTTTCAAATGTAGTTTCTGGTGCTTTAATCACCACAGAAATAATGCCATACAGTCCAATTATATTCAGAAGACGACTGATCTACCACCCAGCAGAGCTTAGGTGCAGCCCTAATTTAACACACCTGATACAGATAATCGGGCCCTTCAGCAGCATCTCAGTTTTAGAGCCAGCTATGTGGTTCAAGTCACACTGGTACTATGTGAACAGGCCAGTAGAGTACACACTAAAGCAGCATCACTTTTTCAAGTTATGCAAAAATGTTTAGGCAAAGAAGGTCTAGGAAGTTGAAATCTCAAACTATGTAAACGGTAAAACTACAAAAATGACTATTTGAATTAGGCTAGTGATGCGACTTGATGGCAAAGTTAGCACGTCAAAGAGCTCTTCTCTAAAGTTTTTTGCTAAGCAAATTTAACTGGGTCACATGCATACTGTTGCATGACATGGCATTAAGAAAAATGCATGATCTCACCGTCTGCAGTCATTCGGTATGGCTCAATCTCGAAACAACTTAAATTATGATCCAAGGTTTAATAACACGATTTCAAGTTAAAGACGTGGACACACACCGCCCCCAGCTCTCTGTCGAACGGCCCGTTTACCTGGCTCATTAAAAGTCCATCAAATGTATCGCGGCGCACACCAAGAGATACAGGGACGTAACCTTAAACAATTGTAACTTGAAATGACTTAAAAAATCGCACACACTAAGTGGACCGCGTGGCCACAGGAGAAGCGGCTTTTAGATGGTTTCAAAATTAGGTTTTTATTTTAAAAAATCCTCTGCGTAGCCTTTGTTACTAACCCGGCCCAGAAATCACAGCTTTCATTAAGACTTCAATGACGGCAAAAAAAAACCCGGACGACTTTTCTGGAAAGTCCAACGTCCGGTGAAATAACCCAAACCGTGCCGAACAATCTCGAATATAGCCGAAGAGAGAACTTCCCCTTTTCCAACAGCCATTGATTGGTGCGACGGACGGAGACGAAAACGAAACTCCCAGGACTCCGTTCCTCCCACTGGGCCTCCCAAGCCTAGCATCCTCAGAAAATCAGCGTGATGATACCGAACCTTTACCCACTTGACAGAACCGTACGAGATAAAAAAAAAAAATCATGAGCTTTCATCACCGTCCATTCCGTACTGCGCCGTGTTCAAAATATGTACAGCCAGTAAGGTACTCAGGGAAATAAACACAAGTTCAACTGTTATAGCCCAGCAGGCCAGTGAGAAGGGTATATTCTCGAGTACAGTTTCAGTAAAAACAGTTGCCCTGTGTAGTTTTAACTGCAATCGTATAGTTGGTATGAAACGTAAACTCCATCCCCACCACACGTGTGGAATACACGCGATCATATTACACTTACCCGGGAAATAAGTACACGGACATGCGACCGAGAATTCATTCAGCTCGACGTAGCCAACACACAGTACAAGCAGCGAAGCCAGCACAGGCGATTTATGCGGGCCGTTAGTGACAGCCAACGTGTCAATTCAGAGGTGACAGGTGACAGCGCAACGGGGCCTGGAACATCCAGACGCAAACCCTTAGAGGCTGAACTTACGCCCAGCCGAACAGCCACCTTGCCGCAGAGGCCTCCACGACGGGCCTCTCAGCCCGGCACCCGCACAGCCAGATTACCAGCAAACCGACCCATTAACAAACTAGCCAGCGGTTAGTCCCGATGAAGCGGCCTGACAGAGGCGGTTAGCTAAACTCTGATTTAGGGGGGCCAGGCAGTCACGCTAGCCCATCTGACAGCCTGCCGAGTCCAGGCTTGTGATGTCCGATTGCATCAGATGAGCGAGTCGGCCAAACCCCCGAAGGACTGCGCGGACGGGCAACACCCCCGCCCCCGTATCGCCTCGTTTCAGGGACCCCTCACCTGCCACGGCCCGCGACCGAATCCAGCCCGGGCAGTGGGCAGTTATCTTTGCAAACAGTGAAGCACCTGAGAATTTGTGCGGCCTACGAGCACGCCGGATCGCAGAAGCCGAGTCTCGCCTACCTCCAGCGGCAGAGCCTCTCCCCCTCGTCTCTACTTTCGCCCTCAGTCTATGGAGTTTCCTTCTCCGCCACAAACTGTCGTTTCCCAGCCTGGACGTATTTTTTTTTGCCAACCCTGTCCGATACTAACTGGGGACTTTTCGATGACAGGCAGACCGACTCCGTCCTCTTCGCTAGAAGTTTTATTGCTCAAAATATTACTGCCCTCTGGCGTCCGGAGGCCGCGCTGTATAAGCAGAGATAAACGACTGAGTGATATCCTTCCACTTCACCGGTAGGTGGGCCAATATATCATATATGTGTGTCAAATAAACTGTTCTTTATTAGTTACTAATAGATCTGCTGGTTGAGGTAGAGTGTAGTTACTAGCCCATATCTATATTCCGCTTAATTTCACCATTTCAGACGGAACCCCTTGAACCTTCACCCAGAGACCCCAACAGGGTCATGTAAATCCATTCATTATCTATTGGACGAGATCTTGAGAAACTGACATATAGATAACATTTATTTTGTAATTTAGGTTATACTAGCGCCATCACAACCCTGTACTGGGTAAGAGGTTGAAAGGTAAACTAATCAACTACACAATTTACGTCCACAGGCTACAACATAGAATACAGCTATAGAACACCTGCCAAAATACAGGGCTCAAAATGAAAAACTTCTTTGAATAACAGGGTAAGTGTTACAGGAATGCTTTAAATGCTTTACTAAATACACATAAACAGAAACGGTTAATGTATATTACTGTAGGTAATTAGTGCTTGAGTATGGCAAACTGAGCTATTGTCATAAGTTATATTATTATATTATTATTATAAGTTATATTATAGTGGACTTTTTTTTTTTTTTTACCGACTTCACATACAGTTGTATATATGGAAATTGGCTCAGGTGCTTTGCATAGGTCTTATATAATGCTAACTCCACAATAGCACAGCCCACTACATCACTTGGTGCTCATTCCCTCCCATACACAACATTCAGAACAAACTGTACGAATACAAAACTCACAAGATCATGTTACATCTCTAAGCTCATAAATAAATCTAACTCCTCCACCTGCCCACTAGGTCCTATATCCACAAGCCTCATCATGGCCTGCCTGCCATGTATCATCCCTATGATAAGTGCTCAAGAGTTCTTTATTGTCAACACATCCATGTACAAGTACATAAGACGTTGAAACACCGATTCCCTTGGGTACCCTATGGTGTTACACATAAATTCAAATACAAGAAATAAATATATAACATCAACAACACAATACAATACAACACAATACAAAATAAATACAAAAAAATTTACAAATATATGTTTTATTTTGTGTGTGTGTGTGTATGCCGTGTAATGCAAATATATAGAGTAGTGCAATTAATTTGCAGATGTCAGAAAAGAAAAGAAAAGACAACAGACAACTGCTGCAATCCTACTGCTGGTGCAGTTCCCATTTCAGTAAAAAATGCCTCAGTCACACCTTCTCTGAAAAAAATCTGGCTCAAACACCGAAGACCTCAATAATTTTTGGCTTATTTACAACTTTCCATTCATTTACAAAATCCTTGAAAAGGTAGTTGCCGTCCAAGTTCAGTCTTACTTTACAAGCAATATCCCTTCTGAACCACTCCAATCTAGTTGATTTCTCCTGAAATGTCTGCCTAGTATTGAAGTCCATGGTCTTGTGGACCAATGGTTCCCTTCCTATTATACTATAAGGAGGCAGTTTGTTCAGTGGAAGGATTTACAGTGTGAGAATTCTGTAGTTTCCCAGGGAGTTTGGCAGGGGTCATTTCTGGGAGTCACTCCTTTTCATCATCTACTGTACTTCCTCACTTTTGGCAGCATCTTCTGTCATCATGGCATCCAATTCCACTGTTACGATGACAACACCCAGCTCTACTTAGCTCTTAGGCTTGCATATTCACTCTGAAACCATTTACTTGAATGTTCATGAGTTTTTGTTTTGTTGTCTGATTTTATTGGTTATGTTGTATTTATTTAGATTTTATTGGATTCTATTGGTGTTATTGTATTGTTTTTAATCTTGATAAGGTGCCATCCATTCATCTATCCATCCATTATCTGCCACTTTTCTAGGGTCAGTCACGGGGGGAGCATGGATGCGCAGACCTCCCTCTCACCAGCCACCTCCACTAGCTCCACCAGTGGGATACCAAGGCGTTCCCAGACTAGCTGAGAGATATAATCTCTCCAGCATGTCCTGGGTCTGCCCCATGGTCTCCTGGAGCTAGAGTGGAAACCCTCCATGAAGGATAAGATGAAGGACAATATGACCCTGCTCATATTGGGGTGACTGGGGCCCTGCCCTGGAGCCAGGCCTGGGGGGAGCTCATAGGTGTGCACCTGATGGCCAGGCCCCAGGCGAAGCCTGAAAGTAGAACATGGGCCTTTGCTCAAGCATCCCCCACTGACCATCGACAGTGGAACTGTGGAGAGGGTGAGTAGCACCAAGTTCCTGGGGATGTA
This sequence comes from Gnathonemus echidnorhynchus, assembly GCA_026776725.1. Classification (NCBI taxonomy): domain Eukaryota; kingdom Metazoa; phylum Chordata; class Actinopteri; order Osteoglossiformes; family Mormyridae; genus Gnathonemus; species Gnathonemus echidnorhynchus. The sequence goes on along the minus strand of JAODJU010000062.1, from coordinate 16,865,601 downwards.
CATCTCTGAGGACCTCTCCTGATCAGACAACACCACATCACCAGCCAAGAAAGCTCAAACCAGCCTCTATTTCCTACGCAAACTGAGGAGAGCACGAGTTCCACCCTCCATCATGTGCTCATTCTACCAGGGTACAATCGAGAGCATCCTCATCAGCTGCATCTCTGTGTGGTGTGGACACTGCACTGCCTCCTGTAGGAAATCCCTGCAAAGCATAGTGGATGCAGCGAGTAAGATCATCGATGCCCCACTGCCTTCCCTCAAGGACATATTCCACACCCGTCTCAACCGTAGCACCATCAGCATTGCCGACAACTCTTTTCATCCCATACACTCCCTCTTCAGCCTCCTTCCCTCAGGGAAAAGGTACTGGAACCTCCGGCCGGCTCCACAAGACTGTCAAACAGCTTAATCCACCAAGCTGTCAGGATGCTGAACTCTGTCCACCAACACCCCTCTTGCCCCCTGCCCCTGGACAATAACTAGTCACTACCTACCAAGTAGCTACCTGCCAACTGTCTTTTTGCACTCAAAAGCTGCTCTAGAATGCACTTCCTCACTTTACATCACTGTTACTGTTTTTTATGCTGTTTTTGCATTACTGACTGTATATTGTATATTGTACTGTATACTGTATAAAGGTTTACTTATTTTAGTTTTATTTATCTTATGTCATATGTTTATACTTTATGCTTTTTTATACTGTATTACAAAGACGACAGAGGAACAACATTTCGATTCCCTTGTATGTTATGAACATATCAGGAATTGACAATAAAAGACTTTTTGATTTTGATTTTGATTTGAAGGGCCGAACAGTGATACAATGACTCAGCCCCATGGCCTTCCAGATGCAAACACAGATCCCAAACCATACTGAGCTACCTATCAGTCCCAAGATTGTTGATTTTCCTTGCCAGGCTCTACCCATTTATTGAACTGTATTATTTTTTTCAAATTAAACTGCTATTCATTGGTGCCATTTTAGCATGTGCTCTATCGACTCAGCCCACACAGTAACAATGTGTCTTTGACCTCTCCTTCAGGCTTTATTCTCTGTGTCTCCCTTACTTATTTGAAAGTTAAAGAATAAAGTGAACGAAAACATAACACAATAAAATGCACGTGTCATTGGTACATATTTATTTAGGCACCACCTTTGAGAGTGTGCAAGCTGGTAGAGTACAAGCTAAAGGGGTACCCAGGCATGGGCAACTTCATGGACAATAGGCAGGTTGCTGGGTTCAGATCTATCACAGTGGTATGATGGAGGCAAAGCACAGCAGCCTAAACTAAAAGGACAGATTAACACAGAAATAGTTTCAAAATAAAGCTTCTGTAACCCCAGCACTAAAACACACTAGCATTATTCCCCAAGAGCATATCTCAACTGCTTACCCAACTGACCTTACTTATCCTAAAAGAGCCAATCAATACAATGCAAACTGGGTGTGATTAAGTGAGGGATTTTCTGGTCTGATTTTTCCAGGAAACAGAGACCTATAAGAAAACAGATAACTGCCAAAGCTGAGCTTTGCATTCTCAGTATTGAGAAACACCTGATATTTGGGAAAACACATGGATATGGTGAGTAGGCAGGACCATAGGTAGCACTATTACCTTACACCTCCAGCGCTGGGAGCTTGAAACCCACCTACGCTGCCTGGACTTTATAGGTTCTCCCCATGCTGTGTGTTTCTTTCAGTTACTCCAGATTCCTTCCACAATCCAAAGACTTGCAGCTAGAACGTGAACTTGAATTTCTAAAACACTCATAGTGTTTTTGCCCTGTGAAGCACTGGTATTCCACCCAGTGTGGTCCTTCCCATTTTGCACATTCCCTATGCTGCCTAGGATAAGCTCCACCCTCCCCCCATTACCCTGACGAGGAAATGGATGGATATGCACCAACGAACAAATCATATTCATGATGCAAAAACTCAGTGAATCCTGGATTAAGTGCATTTCCGAAACTAGCAAAATTGGGGGTTACAATGAGCTTTTTTGTTCATGTGCTCCAGGAAGAGCTCTACCAATAAGAAATGCTACTGCGGCTCATTCATGCTTGCTGCCGTCAGGCATTGCAACATCTCATCTCCACGTGCTGTTCACCACCTCCAGCCATAACGCATGCTGGGATAGCTTTTAAAACATGCTAGATATCTATACACTAATGAGCCAAAATGTGACAACTCCCACGTGAAGCACATCATGTGACTATCTATTGCGGGTGCTCATAATGGATTGGCTTATCAGTGCATATAACATACATTGGATACACAAACTTCTTATTTTATATTTTCTTATGCATTTACACAACTTATTTACATTGTGTTAGCCTTTGTTGCATTTACAGTATGTGTTTGTGCATTTGTTCCTTTGCTAATGTGCAGCAAACAAATGTCTATGTATGTACAGTTGTCAGGATCAGCCCCTGTTGTCCCACTCTGTCCCTTTCCCGTTTGGCCAGCAGGTGTTGCTGGTCATCCCGTTCTTCGTGTTAGTCTTTGTTTTCACCACTTAGCTGTCTGGCCACATGGCTCAATGTGTTGAACGGGGAATTGATGTCAAGCATATTGTGTCCATCACTACTGATGGTGCTCCAGCCATGATAGGGAAGGAGAAGG
>JAODJU010000062.1:16826689-16838726 GCA_026776725.1 Gnathonemus echidnorhynchus | reverse complement strand
ATTAGAAGTCTAATGCAAAAAACTGAATTTTTATGCCTATTTTGAATTTTACTCGAATACAAATACAAATACAAATACAAATAGTTTTCCCCCCTCAACAAATACAAATACAGATACAAATACTGGCTGCTTTGCACATCCCTACTATGTATGTAATTACTATGTTAAACCTAAACCTCCAACATGGAACGGCAGCCCTGTTTCCCAGCAAGCCTTTTTATATTCACTTCAGCCTGATTCCGTAGCCTTGCCTGGCTGGCAGTGCTGCTTCATTTTGGCCTGTTTTATGGTGGCGCTGTCCCACGACTCAAACTAATTTACCACCAATATGGCGGCTGCACGTCACACCAGCTTGTGTTCCCAAGGACATGAAAGCAGGAAAATGGACAGTCATGCTTTCATCTTACTCAAATCAAGATTCACTCTTGCTACGAGGCAGTAAGCGGAGCCCAAGAGGCTGTGCGGAATACAGGCAATAGAGGTACACGTTGTCAGAGTGACCAAGGTGCTATTGGCTGTGCTAGATGAGTCCACACCCTTCCTTTGCTGGCAGACACTCCCAGCCTGAGCTGCTATTGGATGTGTTGGAAGACCACACACTCCCCCCACTGTCTCTCTCTGCTTGAGCTGCTACCACGGAAGGGCTGTTCTGCTGGAAGAGGCAGGCACTTGCTGTGGTTGGGCTTTGCTGTTACAGACCCCACAGCCCTCCCTAGGGGGGCCTAGCAGACTTACACATGAATATTTCAACCCCCATCACTAGTTGAGTTCTGATGTCAAAACAGCATCAATACCAACAGGAGATTAGGGGGTGGGACAGTAATCAGGTGATCTCTGAAATTCCTCCCCATTTATAGATATCATCAATCACGGGGGTCTGGCATTGAAACTATAACCCCCCCATTCTTTGTCTCTGTTTCGCTCTCTCTGCAATGCGTCCTCCTGCTCACGCTGCAGAACGGGGAGGGTGCCTGCATGACGGCCGGGGGGAGAGGGGACATCACCCCCATCAGCATGCACCAGCACCTGCAGCATTTCAGATGGGATCACAGTGGCCATGTTTGTATGTGTTCGGCAATGCGGTGGGACAGATCCGGCGGGACTGGACCGGCTTTCCGGAACACGCCGTAAACCTTCCTGTCAGCCAGGCTTCAAGTGCCTTTTTCAATTAGATTCTCCCACATGGCACTTCAGAGAAATGCCTGAGCTGCAGAAGAACAGTTTGGTTGCAGAGTGATAAAACACAGGACTGCTTTTGGCCACACTTACCTGAAAATGAGGTCAAGCTCACATCCCTTCTGTAGCAAAAAAGGGTTGTGAATAATCTCATTGATTTGCATTAAATCACCATGATTGCAGGCTGGCTGCACTGGGTCTGCATCACGAGAGCGAGTAACACTGTGCAATGACATTGCTTGATAATTTTAGTATTAGGTCATTAAATATTAGTGTTGTGAAGATGAAAATATGCAGTGGACTGTTCACTTTTATGGCCTGTGGCATAACTTTCATCTTGATACACAGAAGGATAATAAGACTGCTTCATTAAAGTTTAAATGCCCCCCTCCCTGTTCTACAGTTGGTTCATGCCTGCAGACATTAGTCCAGCTGAATTTATGAGCAGGTATTGGCTGGCATGATCACGGCCATGAACAGCTTGACCAGCAACAGACCTTGGCACTGTTGGGGGTGTGACCCGGATGGATGGGGGATTGACCTGCAGGTCCCGCTTACTGCCTCCTCTAGCTGCCAGAGTCCCATGGTCACATGGTTACGCTCCGTGACCCAGTTTCCTGCTGTTTTTTTAGGCCTTCTGTGTACTTGATTTACAGATGCTAAATGGATCCCATGGGTCAGTGAGTTCAAGGAGAATCATTAATACCTTACTGGGGAGGGACTGGGGGGCGGGAGAGGGGTCACAACATGTCCACAGAGGCGGAGCTGGAAGCTCATTTACAAAGACATTGCAAACAGGCAAAATGTTATGGATTCGAGAAGCTCTGAGCTGATACAGATGTGGGCATGATTTGCACCATGCAGTTGGGGAGGGGTGTCTTGGGTAATCGACTATGCTGAGATGCACCCCCCCCCCCACCTTACTGACATGGGCATCATTCTACATGGAGCCTTGTGAACTCAGCAGGGAGAGCAGCAGAAGCTATGATCGGTAGGGTGCCATGCTTCCTGGCCCTGACCCATGCTGGTAGCTTGGGGCAGTTCTGGGCAATTCTGTGAAGCTCACAGCAGCTTGGGGCACTTCTGGCCAGCTCAGAGTATTTCGGGGCAGCTCTGGGAAGGTCAGGGCAGCTCAGGAGTCAGGACAGTGTTGGTTCTATCACAACGACCTGGAGTTCTAAGCCTATATATTAGGGCTTTTATCACGGTTCTCAAGGTCTGAGCACTACTGATTTTCCAGCCTTCCTTTACCTGCGGGCCGGCTGCGAAGCCTCCAGGCAATCAGAATTAGTGATTATTAAACCAACTACTTAGTAGAACTGAAAACAAGGCCTGGATTTGGAATTGAGGTCCAGATTTGAAAAGCCCTGCTATAAATCATGGATGAAGAAGTAGCCACCCTGTCACCTTGACTGTAGGGAAACCGGATCCATGTTTTAGCCAGTCCCCCAACCCTCACACCATCCCTGAAACCCCTCACCCAGGCTCTTTCCATTCCTGTCATCCACACAGAGAAGCAGGGGAAAACAATCCATATATGACCAAACCTTCCCTCATTCAAAAGACCTGGACTGCATCTCATAAATGACTAAAGAAATAAACCCAGTGCTACATGGTACAGCCACCCCCCCCCCACCCCCCCAAGACAGTGCCATGACAAAGAGATGGCTGTGCTCCAATTAATTAAAATAATAATTAAAATAATTAAAGGAGGGAAACTTTGTACCACAAAGGCATTCAGATGTGAATAATTAAGCAGAACGTCTGTTCTGAACATTGGCAGCACACTCTGGACGTAAGGCTCTCCGCAGTCCAGGAGGAGGACTGACTCACCGAGCCGTCAGCCACCTGCCTCTCTCCAGTGTCAGCTCACTGTGCTCTGCTCTGATTGGCTTTCTCTCCTGTGCCTCTCACTTACTGGCTCTCCCTCTCTCCCCTACAGACAAACAAGGCTGTAGCCAAGGGGGACTTTCACATGGCCAGCTCCAGCTCACGACGGGCGCTCTTTCTGGCCGTGCTGTCAATCACCATCGGGACGGGAATCTATGTGGGCGTGGCAGTGGCACTCATCGCATACCTCTCCAAGAACAGCCACTTGTAACCACCGACTGCGTGGTCGAGGTGGCCTGAAGATAACATAGCAACTGCTCCCAAGCTCTATAACAAAGGCAATCAGTAACTGGTCCCTGTTATTATTCCCGTAATATTACCTACACTTTTCTGATTGCTTTTTCTGTGGCACGACACACATGTACAGAAACTCACTTCGAGGTGTCTGCAGGGAGAGTGACCACCTAGGAGCATTGCCAGGACCTTTTGAAAACCAGCTCCATGCCGCTGATGACCATGACTGGCATGCAACAACAGAGCAGCAGAGACTGAGAAGCTGAAGGTCCTGCTCTTTTAATTCTGATTAACCATCATGCTGCTGGACACTCCCACTGACGGGCTGGGACCTCTTGTGTTTTTGGAGGAATGGCCTCCTACTTGATTGTACAGCTGTTTCACTACTGGATTTAGTCACAAGGAACCTATTTGAGCCAAAACGTACGCTAATGTTGTATGAGTAGTGAACAATGACAGGTGGATGCTTGTGAGTTGCACAGTACTTGCTATGTTTTTTGTCCGTGACACACTTGCTGCATTCACCTTCTTTGCCCACCAGCAGACTATATGACAACAGTCTGCACCACCTCCCTCAGTAGACCAACTGTCCAGAAGAGGGCAGTGTTGCAGACACAGAAATGACCTTGCATTTGTGTATATGCACGTACATACCCAAATGCATATTGTTGTAAATTCTGTATTTTTCTTCCGTGCACATTAAAAACATCCACAGTTTTGTGGAAACACAACGTTAAAAAACCTGCCCTTCAACGTCCTTTTTGAATGGTCACCAATGGCAACAGGTTCATTGAGTTTAAGTAGGAGGTGAGACAAGTATTTCTGCATATATATCCAACACAATAGTTTTAAATCAGCAGCTCACACGTACTTTTCGGACTGATGTGATAAATGTGAACTACAGTTATAATCAAGCCAGACCCGCAAAAAGAATCTTTGCTAACTGTACTGACAATTATTATTGCCTTCCAGACACTGTGAATTAAAGCAAAATGAATCACACCAGCCCACGAGGGCTCATTTTAACCCTATAAATGACAATTATTCATTTAAGAGATTGTTCTTTAATTAAATTCTTTGGATTTCACATATGTTAACTGATCTAGGGTATCTTGCCATATTATTGCACTCAGGGGTGTTGGAGGGACATAGATACTCTGGTAGATTCAGAGGGCCCAGTACTTCATAGGGGCCCCAAAATCAAGCAAGTTCTGTCCATCATGGGACCCGAGTTTTTTTCGGATTGAAAGGGCCAACCTAACCAAGGTGGTCCAAGGTGACCATTTGTCAGGTGACCCACAATTCCTAGTATGCCCCTGATTGCATCTGATGGATAAAAGTCCAGGTGTGAGATGGGTGATACCTCAAGGGGCTGTGTGCCTTATAGCACTGAATGGAAGAAGAGCAGTAACAAACATCAGAGAATAGGTTAGATGGGTCAGACGGAGAACGCTTGTGAGCCTCCGAGAGCACGGCTGGGGTTAGATCTAGAAAGATGCATTTCCCTTAATGAGACTTCGCCATCTCATCCATGTGAGACAGCTCTGCACGTCTATTTCCAAACTAAGGTGGCAGGATTCCTCTATTTTTGTCTCACTTCTGTCTGAGCAGTACTGGCGATACAGTCAGTGCCATGAGTAGCTATGTTCATGGACGATGACAGGCACCTCCTGGGTGCCCATATATCTCACCTTACTTTGGCTTCACCAGCCCCCTCAGCTGTGTCAGGGCTTCCCGACAGAAAATCATTGTTCTGTAGATGTTTGTTAGTGTGCCACACGCCTGTGGTCTGTTATCTCAGGGTTACCCTCCTTGAAATACCTTTTCAGAAAAGCCTTTAGAATTTAAGGAAATCATAGCTGGTTACAGCAGTTATATAACAACTGTTGTGTACATTCAACGGTGGCATGCAGGCATTTGCTAATGGTTTCTCAAGACAGTAACACAGCTAATTGCCCGGCTGTATTCATAGTTACAGTTTTCTGACTATGTAACTGAGGCCCCTGTTTCAGGGCCCTGTTTCAGTCATTTCTGGGATGTCAAATGGAGTAGATCTGTAGCCAGAATGTAGGGCACCCTATGCACTACTATGAAATGGGACACTGTGCGAGCGGTGGCCATTTTTAGTATGAACCACCTTCTCTCCTGGGAGAGAGAAATTTCCTACAGCTTTAATTAAAAGATACCCATCAAATCCCTGAGCTGAAAACCTGATGGCTGAAATTGTGAGCCTCACCATCCCCCCCCCCAGGCCAGGCTGACGTGACACTCTGTGACATTGTCCCCAGTCCAGTAAAGCCCATGCCCACATATGAGCATTTGCACTTCATTGTGAGGAAGCGTGCCTTTGGAGACCGGAGGCAGTTGATGAGCATGTCTGTTAGCAGGAGTGTGATTCTCGCCCTGGGACAGGCAGAGCCCACGGGAGTGTTGTGGTGAGAAACCCAGACAAATTTATCTAAAACGGTAAAAAGATAATATAAAATATAACAAAAGTCACATTACATAAGGAAGACAAAGACATTGGAATGCTCAGAGGAAACCTATGCAGATGGGAAGGACACAGACCTGGGCCATAAATATATGCTAGATATAAAATTTGAGTCCAGGTGCTGCTGTGAACTTGCTATTTCCATTCAAAATACATGGTGTAGTCACTTGACTGGCTGAACCGCATGACACTGAGACCCCCCCCCCCATATCATCTGCTGATATGTATTTTTCATGGCACCTGTCAGGAAGAGCTCCAGGCTGATTAATACGTTGTGTGATTGCACCTGATGCTGGGCTCCACAGTTCCATAATGCCCCATTCCTTCTGTCTCCTATTAAATATATACATATATAATGCATCATCAGCAAGCTGCGGACCCTGATGGATGTGACTGGAATGGAAACACAGCTCCTTTCATTAAGCAAAGCTGATTGTGGAGAGAGGCAAGTACGTTTAAGGTCTCTGCGAGGATCCAGCGGTGAACTGACCCAGGCGATTGTCCTCTCATAAGTGTTTACAATAAGGTGAGAAATTGGACTTCAGAATGAAAGATCAGAGCTTAAAACCAACAAAGGACAGCTGCAGAGTAAGTGTTTAACAGGCCCTCACGATAGAACAAAGCTGAAAGCAAAGGGTCACAATGTCTCCTCAGACGTGACGTTAGCCTGATGATTGTTCCTAGTTTAATAGCAGCTTGACTCCATGGGATGCAGCTGAATCACATGCTTCTCATAATACAGGGTGTTTCCCAGAATTCCCACCTGAGTGATGCATGCGGCAGATTCAGACCTCTCCTAACACGTTATCAGCTGAAATGGGTAGCGAGTGACTTCTGCGGGACACGGTCGTTAACTTAGACGGGTTTGGGTGCAAACAAGGAGAGGGGATATTTAAAAACTGTAGAAAAGCAGGGAGTGTAAACAGTGTCACCAATGGCAAACATTGTTAATCTTGGGAAAATGTAATATGTTGGGTTTCCATATGTCATCAGCAGAATGATGGCTACATAGAAGGAGGATGGAGCTCAGGGTATTGACAAAACGTGGGAAGGCAGTGGCAGCTTTCACTGCCAGAGGGTGCAACCAGTAAAAACCTCCAGAAACAACTGCCAGGCTATGTAGGCAGTAATGTAACACACACAGCATGGTGATTGTCAGCATGTTTTTGGATGCCAGCAGGACATGGTTCTGTTCCCCAACTGTACAGAAACCACACGGGTCTGCACCCAGTTGCCTTCCCCATGCCTGGGCAGACTGAGCACACACCAAGTGGATCTGCATCCAATTGCCTTCCAAAGTTCAGGGTGAACTGTGCAGACACCACATGGATTTGCACCCAGTTGGCTTAACTGCATCATGGTGGGCTGAGTAGATGCCACGCAGCATGTTTATGCCTGCTAATACCTCTGAAACCGCACTACTGGCCATTATGCATTGTCTGATATGACTCTAATGAAAAAACGTTTGGCTTTATTGCCAAACGGAGTGACTGTTCCATCTAATCAGCTTCCATCTGCCTGCTCAGAGGTTGCATCCTTGCTGGGATTTGGCTGCTGATTTAAGATGCTCTCTGCAGATCCGTTCATTGCGGTCTAGCCTGCGTCACGACAGAGGGAACCACCACATGGCTCTCAGCAGCATCAAACAGGAGGAGATTTCCATGTGAATGGCACAGGCAGGCGGCACATGTCTGAGCAGATCTGCAGTGCACTGGGAACATCAGCATCACACCATGAACAAAGCAAACATTCGTCATAGGCGGCCATGTCCTCCAGGCTCACAGTGATGCCATGCCTTTCTCTCCCACGGAGTCATTAATTAAAAATGAACGATGAATGGACAACCAAATGCACGCCAAAATGCATATCTATGAAAAAGCAAGACCAGATTCTTAGAGGGAAAACATACAGGAAATTAAATACGAGACCTACAGTATCAGTGGGCCAGGAAAATGTTAAAAATGATTCAGAGCACAAGTAACTCATCATTTTCTGTGAAATGAGAGGGGGCGTACAGTGGGTTCTGGCTCTGGGCACAGCTCCTCCACCATGATGTCGAAAATTGTTACGAGGGGCTCCCCATGTGCTTCAGGCCCCTCCAGTAAACCAGAATGCAGGAAGCTGCCTGACAATGGAACCCAATTGTTGGGTTCTTAAAAATGATAATAACACTTCATTGAGCTCTGTGGGGAAATTCTCTTGTTGCTTACCCCCATCCTGCTCTCCGTAACACACAGGTAGGTAACAGCAAGCTTGGCAGTGAAGGGCAGTCACACTCATGGAGCTGGAGGTTAAGGGTCTCGCTCAAGGGCCCACAGACATGAGATTATTCTACCAAAGCCAGGCTTGAACCAGCAACCTTCTGATCACAGGCACAGAACCTAAACCCACTGAGCCACACAATGTCCCAAACTTGAACTTAAGCTTGGTTGTTCTGTTTCTGTCTCAGTTTCTTAAAGTCAAGAATAGTTCAGATGCAAACGGGGCCACATTTATTAGTCCTGGGGAGGGAAATGAGGGAAAACAAAAAGCGCTTTGTTAAGCAAAGACAATGGAACAAATCAGTTTTTAAAAGGACTGTAATACTCTAAAATGAAAATTATTTCCTCATGGTATTTTACCAGCTGTTGCTTTTTAATTACTATGCAAATGGTGGGGTGCCATGTCACCACGGGAACGGGAAGCAAGTACACTTAACGGCCGAGATCAAAGGGTGGAAGCTTCCCCTGGCAGATATGAAACAAGGAACTGTCTGCCTGGTACAGACCAAAGTCACTGGTGTGAAACCAGGAAAGCATGGCGCCACCCCATGGCTACTCACCTGCATCTCTATCACCTTGGTTCAATGCCACCACAAAACCCCTCTGTGTTCAGTCCCAAAATAATCACAAAGTTGAAATCATGAATACACTAACAAAAAAGGTTCTGGTCTAGAAAAGCATTATACAAGTAAAATTTTATCTAGCATAATAAACAGTTTAAGTATTTTCAGACTGTGAGTGCTTAGTGTTGTGTTTAACAGGGAACTAACTCTACAAGTGGATTTTAAGGGATAAAGGAATTTGTACTGACAGAAAGGCTCATGTGATTATGTTACATTCAAGGCAGATGCCTGTCATTTGGAGTATAAAAGCTGCTTGATGAAATTGAACAAATGGAGAATTAACTGCTCATGGATAAAGCAGACAGTGACATGACTCAAAGAACTCATGTAAACAAAAATTAAACATGTAAACGCAAACTACAAAATGACAGAACTCACACTAATGGGCGACAATCATCAGTTTTCACTCACAAGATGGCAGCCACATCCCTGGTGTGTGTCACCCAAAGGCGCCATAACAGAGGGGACGGTCTAGCCATTACCGTAAACAAGTGCCAGGATGCTCCTTTGATCCATACGTCAATGTCGCTCTTTTTGTTTCAACTGTGTCATGTGGCAACCCTCCTGGCAAACGAACAGCTAAATGTGGGAGCGTCAAGAGCGACAGCATGGCGCCGTTTCCAGCGATGCGTCAGAACCTGCTTGCTCCCCAATGGGAAAATAATTAGCAGGCAGCTAATCAGTACAGCGACAGCAAGAGCTGGCTGGAGGAGGACTCACAGGACTATAGATAGACATAAGTTGTGAATGTAGACATTCTGCTGTATACAGACCCATAGATATATACAGAATGCTCATGTACTAGAGAGCTTCATAAATGGCTGTGCTGAAGACTCCTCAGGAAGGGAGTCCTGTATGTGAGACTGCATTCCTAATTAGGCTGTTCCAGGTATCTGAAGCAGACAAGAGGGGCTCAGTTCCAGCAGCCTGTTCTCCCACATGCACACATATATATATACATAAAGACAGACAGGTAGACAGACAGACACACACAGGATCCCCCTAGCAAAGTCCCCCAGAAAACAGGGCAAGGCTGGTCAGCATGGAAGCAGGGGGGTGGCCCCACTCGCAGCTGACCTGCATTCCAGCACACAGGTCCCAGAGAGCTCCGCTTTCAAGCAGCCTGACCTTGAGGCCAGCTTGTCCCCTCATCAGGTCGACACACTCCAGCGGCAGGCATGGGGCAAGTGAGAACTTTCCAATGACATCATGGAGAAAGAAGGAGGTGAGACAGTCACAATGGAATTTCCGAAAAAGAAGGATAAGCTCCCATTTCATTCCGAACCCATTACAGAGTTGGAGGCCGAGCTGTCACTCAGATCCACCATACACATGATGAGCAGAGAAAGCATATGTCCAGCATCAGAACCCCCCCCAAAGCCCATGCTGCAGGATTTACCCAGCGGCTGATCTGTGTGCTATACCAAGAGGGGTCAGCAGGTAGGACATCAGAACCTTCACTGCAAACCCTGAAGGGAACCGAATTAAGATAGAACCCATGAGACAGAACCAGCACACAGCATGCTCAGCAGAGGAGGAAATCCAGTCCCCCGCACGTAACTGTACGGGGAATTGCTCACGAGTATACCTGTAAGAGAAGTTCTCATTTAATCCAGTGGCACTGGGGAAAAAATAAGACACTACAAAACCAAGCAAACACCCAAGGCTAACACTGACACAGTGATTAGGCTTTACAGCAAGCTGTCCATGTGCAGAGTTATAGGTGAATGACCACCTCCTGATGGGGAAACAACGGGTTTCTTGCACATTCTGACTGGCTGTCCAAGGTGTAAAATGGGACGCTCCCATCATCAAAACCAAACTGAATTTCACTGGGTGTTTACCAACCTCCAGACAATCTGTTTTACTCACTATTCCACTGGCAGCTGACAATGCTCGATGAATGTGATGCACCCCCCCCCCCCATCTAAATCCATGCAATGTTAAAAAAATGAAAAACAATTAATGATAAACCCAGAAAAATCCAAAACCCCAGCTGTCAGATGCGGCAAGAGCTTTAAAGGTCATCAGGGACCTCGGGAACATGCAGCATTGGGAGGTTGTGATGGGGTTTTACGCACCTTCAGGGACATGGTGAGAGCAGCAGATTTAAAAATTCATCTAGCATCGCTTCTGGGAAAACTGTTGCTAGGTTACATCCAGGCTCTGAAGCAGGAGGGTCATCATTGTTTGAACTGGTACGTGGTGCATGAGAGTTTTTTAAAAGGGTTGCAAGTTTGGTTAGCAGATGTGTGGGCAAGTTCAACAATAAAATGAATGAACACACCCTGCCACACACACACACACATACACACACACACACACACACACACACAAGTTGGTCTTCCTATCTAAATGGGGACCGTCCATTCATTTCTACAGGAAAAACCCTAATCCCAATAGAGCTGTAATCGGGCCTTAAAAGTTAAACCCGACAAGGCCCAAGCCCGACAGAATTCGGCCCGAGCCCGGCCCGAACCCGTGTAAAATGATAGAAATTAAGCCCGAACCCGACTGAACCAGAGTTGAATTCCGACTTTTGAAGCCGGAAGTGACGACATGCACCCTCCTGTTTCTCGGAGATCCGAGAAATATCTCGGAGCAGCGCAGAGGATCCCTAGTTCAGAATCCAAGATGGCTGCGCCATTTATCAACAGAAGTTAAAGCTGTAGTTTTATTTGTAAGTGTAATTGTAAGTGAATGAAGATAGGGGCCATTTAAACTGAGGTACCTTAAATCCGACAAGTTGTCCAATGCAGACTAAGCAAAAAAATCTTGCTTTTTGATACGGGTCCATGGTATTGCTACTTCAGTGGCAAATGGAATGCATCCGACTCGGTTTTCCCCAAGTTTTTGGCAGATGTGATGCAATCTCGGCAACCGAAACTTGGATCTGAAGGCAAATGGAACGCACCATAAGCCCAAATCCAACCGAACCCATGGGATCCCGTTGGGTCCCGGCAAATTAATTAATTACTATTACTAATTACCACTTATTTACCACACAAGCCCGAACCCGGCCCGAACCCGTGTAAAATGATAGAAATTAAACTCGAACCCGACCGAACCCGTCGGGTCCTGTCGGGTCCCGTCGGGTTCAGGCAAAAATCTTCAGCTCTAAATCCCAATCACAACACCCTTAATCCCTACCCATCACTAACCTTAACCATAAGTAACCAACCCAAATACAAGACTTTTGGCATTTTACTTGTTTTTTGCATTCACAGGTTTTTATAAAACTGAGGTTATCCAAATGAGGACCTCAAAAGATGTCCCCAAATGTCCAAATGTAGGGAAATGTCAGGTTTTACTACACTTTGGGGACAATTTGGTCCTCAAATGTGATCTCTGCCAACCCGTCC
>JAODJU010000062.1:16801035-16816437 GCA_026776725.1 Gnathonemus echidnorhynchus | reverse complement strand
GCGCTACAAGGTATTTCACAGAAACTGCGGGTCCTGTGCTCTGGCAATATACAAAACGGAGAAAGGAAAGAGTGTCGCATACTTATTTCCCATTTTCTGATAAAATGAAGCTGAACTAAATATTTCCATAAGCAAACAAAAACCGCTGAAATAAATGCACACTTAACCCAACAATTTGTGACTTTTATTTCTGTTTAGTCTGAGGTGTCTATTGGACAAGCAGACGTCCTGCTCAGAGAAATGTTTGCGGATCACTAGAGTCGTTTAGAGCAAACAAAATCTGCCAGCTGCTGTCATTAAAGAAAAAGCAATTATGCTTTATAATGGTGTCAGAAATGGTCCCTCCCAGTCCCAGAAAATGATGAGGAGTTACACTGCAAATACAAACTAGTGTAAGCGTAACACTGAAGAGCGGTGGGTCGTCAGGGTAACACACACAGCTGTCTGGGCATCACGTTACAAGGGGAAGGAAGGAGAACAGCAGGAGGCTGAGAGCCATGTCACAGTTAGCCAGTGTTATTCTTCAGTCCTTGTCTGAGCTGAAGTATGACACGAGGGGAGGGGGTCACACCTGGCTGAGATCCAGCTTGCACAAGTATGGCGACCGGAAAGATCCCAGGTAGAGATGTCCATCGTGCTCGTGAGCCTCACTGACATAGGCAGCCACCACTCCATGGGGGTCGTGGAGGCTCCGCCGGCAGGCCCCCCCCTCGGCTAGCTCCAGTACCAGGCTGTACCGGGGCACCAGCTTCAGCACCATGTCCTGGCTAAAGAGCTGGGGAAGCCAGAGAAACAACTTTATTGGACAAGAACGACACCAGGTGAAGGCAGAAAGAGACCACACTGTGAAGAGCGGAGTCTGCTGGGAAAATGGCCAGCTTTCTACACCCAATTCAAACAGATGTGCAAGGAAACCGACTTATAGATGTGTTAACAACTCTAGGTACTGTTATTATTGTTATTAATTTTGCAATCTTGCAAAGTGGAACTCCCATTTTCCCCTTCATAGTACACCCTTCTGCAAATTAATTGAAACAAGTTGACACACAGACATGCATGCAGTGGCCTGGGACCTGCTGGTTTACACAGCACTGCTGAGTGGATAGAGAGAGGAGGCACTGTGTCCACAGACTGGCAGGCCTGCTTGGGTGAGGTTAGACCTGGATGGTATGACTGTGCTTCAGCTATCCATGTACGTATCCCAGTAAATGCTCTGGGGTTCAGATGCCTCCCTGTGTTGTCGTGGGGTTTCCTCCTGGTTCTCTGGTTTCCTCCCGCAGTCCAAAAACATCCTAAGGTTAATTGGAGTTGCCATATTCCCCATAAGCATGAATGGTGTGTGTGCCCTGTGATGGACTGGTGCCCTATCCTGGGTTATTCCCATACAATTTTTATTGATCCACCCGGACTTAAATCTGGACCCAAGGCAATAAGTATGAATTAATGTGACTGTGTTGTCCATCTTAACTATGGTCAGTCTGTCTGCATATAGACGTGACAACTTGTTTCAATTAATTTGCACAAGGGTGTATTTGTTTAAATCTGTTCTTCTGTCTCCTTGTCATTGTGCTTCCTGGGATGGGCTCCAAGGTTACCGTGACCCTATACTGAATAAGCAGTATAGAAGAGGGATGGATGGATCCATACATCACATAATCAAGTATCACATGCTTAACTAATGCTGCTCATTATGTGTTATAAGTAATAATTCTCTGTTGTCGCCCTCTGTTGGCCATCTTCAGAAACTGTCACAAAACGACCACTTCCGGGGTTTATCTGTTTCTAGCCTCTACAATAGGGCTTAAACAAAAAGGGCACAATTTAAACTATGATCTTTCCATTGTAATCTTTCTGTAAAATGTGTTTGTCTGGCTGACTCTAAACACAGTACAGACAATCCTATTGGACCTGCACCTTAACTTAGCCTTCAGTGACTGGGCCTGCAAATACATTTTTATGTGCATTTTTTTCCATCACAAAAATCTATTCGTAATCCCAGTCATGGCTCCTGAAGCTCACTGCGATTGTTTTATCGTTTTCACTGCATGGAGTCCTGCTCACTTTGCTGTGGAAACAGACATCCACAGTTAAACTAAGCGGTCAATTCCTCGGCTGTGTGCGCATGCCCATGACACCGATTGTGCCGTATACCGCCAGCCTGTCCCCTGCGGTTTATATTGTGCTGTGGGGCACCAAGTGCCATGCTGGTCCTCCCCGCTCCACACCTTGAAGATGAGTTTTTTGATCCAGGGCCTCTGGGAGAGGAAGTCCAGCATAGAGAAGCCGGGGTTGGGCCGCACAGCTGACATGGCCACCCAATAGCTGCCCGAGCTGCTACGCCGAATGTTGTCAGGGAAACCAGGCAGGTTGTCCACAAAGGTGTCCATTCCCCCTTTGTTAAGGCCTGAGACATGGACTCTAAACAGAAGCCAAGAGACACATTAGGTTTGCAGATGCATACGGTTACGGTTGCATAAAAGGGCATCATATCCAAGGTGCCCTCTGCTTCATGCCCCGTGTCTCCTGAGATGGGATCCAGGGTCACTGTGACTTTGGGCTTATGAAGATGAAGGCACTGCAGGACTAATCTTATAATATTCTGAGAGAAAAAAAAAGAGCGTGTTGATATAACAGGTAACATCAGGTACGTTTATCTGAGCAAACATGCTGGATGGCAAGGTGAAGCCACACAGTCCCTGCTGACTCGTAAAAATAGCACAGAAAAAAAAGAAAAAAGAAACACCAAAATGGGGCCATAAATGTTAAGGATTTCATAACTTGACAGTGGGGCTTTTCAGGTTTTAGCTCTGGCAAAGCAGAAGGCTGCTTCTGAATGCAGTGGTTATACATATGCATCCTCTCCGCTATCTGGCAGGTCCCCTATGAACAGCCTTGCGGATATAATTATGCCTGTAATTAGGGGCTTTGTGAAAGCGAGAGCGTCTCCGGGAATGTTCCAGCATGCGACAGCCCCAGCGGGACACCAGCGCATTCTCACAGCTGTGCGTTTCAGGTGGGAACCTTAAACCTTAGCAGGGAATTATCAATGAGTGAGAGAACTGAGATCCAGTTTCGGGACCCATTGGGGTAAAAACAAATAGGCACCGGGTCCAGCTGGAATGGAAAAACGAGTGTCTCTCCCTCTCTCCGCAGTGGGAGGCTCCGCCTTCGCTGGTATTAGACAGGACACCGACTGCTAAATAAAGCCTCGGTTGCCTAGGTGACTGCAAGCCTGCATCATTAGCGAAGGCAGTAGTTCTGAAGGCTGCGGATGACTCTGGCTCAGTACATTCAGCAACATGAGGGAAATGCGCTTGTCTAACGGTCTGGCCACAACCCATGCAGTGGTGCAACCACTACACTAACAGCAGAAAATTATGAAACACTGGCTTCAGATGCCTTGCCTAATGCAGCAAAATGCACAACAGCGTGTCCTGGGAAAGTCATGAGTGAGGGCCCACCGTGGAAATCTGGACATGAGCAGTAATCTGTTCCAGGGATGAAGTCAATAAGCAATGACAGTATAGCTGTACAGACACATGCAAAGGGAAAACAATGGATACAGCTGTGATTCGTGTCCAAGAATGACTAATACTTCCGTTTCTGAAAAGGGGTCCTCATAGAATACAGAGTATTTATGACATCTGCCATTCTGCCTCTTTTCACAGACCAGACGGACAATAGGTTCGGACCTAATCTATGGCTTAGTGTGGAACTGATCTGACCCTAACTGTGGGTTTTCTCGGAGTGGGTGGTGAGTGGCTCCCCAGGACACTCTGGAGAACAAGTGCCTCTTTGACAAGCCTCTACCCCATAGTACAGCTGAGCTGTGGGAGTTTTGACTTGATTGGTGTGGGCAGTGAATGACGAGCAGCTTTTTGCTAATGGCTAACGAAGCACGAAGCTTACCTGCGTATCCTGGCCATGGTCATCTCCGTCACCAGCACAGACTCCTCGTCAGGGCAGAGCTGGATCCCGTTGGGGAAACGGAGGCCTTCCATCAGCACGGAAACCTCCCTGGTGACGGTGTTATACTCCAGGACTCTGCGGGTACAGGGATGTCAGCCAGAGTCCAAGACGGAGCCCACATGCATGTCTCATATGTGCAAATATGCATGTTCTCCATCTCTCATCTAGCAGAACTGCAGGACATTACTTTTGTGAATTATCAAATCTGTTTATTTGTAATATTCTATTCTATTCAACTCCATTTCCTGTATGTGAATGATGACCAGTGGCATTAATAAGCAGCTAGATAGACAATGTCTAGGTCTCTGGGCCCTACCGTCCATCTGCTGTCGCCTCCATGACAAGGTGGAGGAAGTCCCTGCGCTGCCATCTGCTGCTGGAGTCTGTGAAGTACACTCTTGTGCCGTCCTGCGTCACATCCAAGTCGTTTACGAAAGACAGCCTCCTCCCCTCCACCACCTGCCTGGTTGACACCAGGGTATCCACCTCGCCTGAGCATCAAGGAGACAGAACCGGCGGGTGACACCCCTCCTCTACCCGCAATGTCCAGGGGACATTGTTTTAAATCTAAAAAAATAAGATGCCATAATAGAAGCTAATAAAACATACAACAGCATATCGCCATTAAAGAACCAACTACCTGTCAAGGGCAGTACAATATGTTAGCAATGATTTATTCCTCAAAATACATATCATCAGATTCTTGGATTTCTGAATCTGATTCCTTGAAAATTATCCTTCAAGCTAGCTGCCATAAACCCAACCTGACATCATGTAGCTATATCTCATCCTGTAACTATGTAATACCATAAAAGTAAATGGTATTATAAGGTAATGAACTGGACTACAAGGAGAGGGTACTTATTGTGACCCCCCACGAACTAACCAGTAACCAGGTTGATCTCGAACAGGCCGAGGTAGGCGTCCGCTACGAACAGGGTGCCATTGGGCCCCACGCGGATGCCGAGGGGTCGCCCGCACGTTGGCTCGTCATCACGGGAACCTTAGAACACAAAACATCAGTGGTTAATGGAGTGAAATGAGATTTCTCTGACAAATACCAGACATAAACTGATGCTGATTTTCAACAATAATAAGTAAGACAGTAAAATGCTAGGAGGTACAGAAAATTGCTGTGACTCCGAAGTGGTAGCATCATATCAGAAACGTATAACCCAACACTGTGGTTAAGGGTTCTATTAAAAGTTGCACTGCTGCACTGTGCTTTCAGCTCACTGTGAAACAGGTTGGCAGGAATAGGAACAGAATAGAAATGTTTAACCTGTGATGCCAGGTCCCACTCTTACCACAGGGCAGCTTTCCCAATCTAGCCAAGACATGTATCTTCCCATCCTGAATCTTCACAATCTTCCCATCAGCCGTACCAGTGTAGAGCACATCTACAAGGGGCGGGGCGCACATAGGCAAAGTCAACTCGCTGGACAGGCTTTGAAATGTCAGCGCCACAGTGGAGCAGGGAAAAATCACAAGCTCACGCCCAGACTAAACTAGACCAGACTGTGGATGCAGCCTGTCACCAGCCCCACCCCCAGGGGCCACCATTCCCACGTGTCCACTGAATTCCATCACACTACCCCTGGGAGCACCGTCACACACACACTTTTTGATCCCACTGACCTCCAATGTTGGCGATGGACTCTGGCCCAACCAGCTGGTCTTCAAACAGCCTCTCAGCCTGCCTCAGCTTCAGGTTGGGCTCAAAGCAGCCCGCCAAGAGAGGCGGCTCATTGAGGCTGAAAGGACCAGGAACAAGGGAAATCACCTTCAGGTCCAGGCTTGGATCATTTGGCTCATTAGTCCAGCTCACATTCCCATGTTAAACAACACAGGGTAGCATGTTCCTCGGGTTCCTATGCCAACCTATTCCTACGACAACCTACAAATACAAACGAGGAGCTACATCTCCTAGTGTGTACAGCTCACAGGTTCCTGCTCAGATCTCTGAGCTGCCCAAGCACAATCAGTGCTGTTATTGCACAACGCAGCCATGTGGAGCACGTGGACCCACTGAAGGATGCCTCTGAAATAGGCCATGGGTCACCGGTGTTTACAGAGCAACTGCAAGCTTCAGACACCGTCTGTGACCCCGGTCTCATGTCACACCTATATGGATTCAACATCAAAACACAACTAATCTACATATAAAAACAATGCAGTGTGTCTCATAACATGAAGGCAGTTTTTCCAATAGGTATTAAGAGAGTAAGAGTAAGGCGAAGTCCTTTCCTAAGAATGATTCACTTTTAAGTGTATGCATATGACAGCTGGTCTTTGGCTTTTCTTCTAAGTCCTTTATAAAAACTATTGACCTGATAACTAAGAGTAGCACTTGCACAATCCAGATTGCTCACAAGAAGCTGTAGAAATTTGTTACACCCTTAAGCGACCAAACCAGAAGTGTGTAAACCTGGGTTCCCCAATTTGGGTTGAGGAGGGACAGTCTGTGACACAGTTTGCAGATTTCCCTGCTCAAAGACACCTTATTTAGCTCACAAGCTAATTGCTTGGTTTAGTAGGTGTGTCTGAACAGGGAAATATGCAGACTGTGTTGCAGCCTGGTCCTCCAAGACATGAACTGGGGAA
Organism: Gnathonemus echidnorhynchus; assembly: GCA_026776725.1. Taxonomy (NCBI): domain Eukaryota; kingdom Metazoa; phylum Chordata; class Actinopteri; order Osteoglossiformes; family Mormyridae; genus Gnathonemus; species Gnathonemus echidnorhynchus. The sequence continues at coordinate 16,809,864 of JAODJU010000062.1, read as the reverse complement.
CCCTGTTGTTGCTTATATTACTGTTAATCTGTGAACCCTGAGAATCTGAGCAGGGAGGTGTGGTCTCTCTGTGTAGCTGGACAAAAACAGGCCAGACTTTGCAAACTTTGAAATGGTGAGGGAAGAAATAGTGAGGGGAAAGCAGTAGAGCTAACCTGAGCACCTCGGGCTGGATAGGAGACTCCAGCAACAGGACAATGGCAAGCAGGGGGAGCAGCAGTATAGCCCCCAGTGTCAGGAAGGTCACCCGGAATACCTTTCCACTGTAGGTGCTGGAGGAAAGGAAGGCTGATTAGGACAGTATTTATGTTATATTAATGGAAGAGATTCACCTCTGCTGGAGAGCTTCATGAGTGTCTATAAACAGGCAAAAGTGACAACCCAAAGGCGCCATAAACAGCACGCAGTCTGTTTATTCGGGCTTTCGTGATCATCCCTGACCAGATACACACGCATCCGCAACAACGAGCGAGCTGCTTTTTCTCAGAGCGGCAACCTCCGAATCAAGTGATACAAATACATGCAATTAAGGGCTGGCAGAATTTCCCAGAACCGCGGTAGCAGCCATTTACACCTGGGATTTCGGGGAAGTCACGCAGAGCACAGTATCAAGCTCTACCTTTATGCACCACTGGTTTAATCACACCGTACTTAACAGCACTGACATCTAATACAAAGCCCAGCTGGGGAGCCATAAAAACCTTAAATTCACATGCAACTAAGATTATTAACAATACACTTAGAGAACGCCACCTTGAGCTCTTGTGATGGTGCTCCTGAGACTCATCTGTTATAATCTGAGGTCTGTTCAGCCTCCTGAAGCGCAGTCCGTCCGACTCATTCATGCTGGAGCGGGATCTGCTTGTGCCCTGCTTTCTCTGCTAGTACACCCCTACATGCGATTGCGAAATACGCTTGTACAACCCTTTAAACGAACCTGCGCCACCGTACGATACGGGTCGCAGTCCGCGCTAAACCATAACGAGACTGTCGTTACTGCAGCTGCTTCTTCTTCGTCGTTGTTGTTGTCTCGACGTAGTGTTGAGAGCTGCCGAGCCAACCACTGCCACCTGGCGGGTTAACAGGGTCAGGGCAGCATTTTATAAAAACATCCGTAAATGCTTCAGAGAGATTACGGGGGGAAACGAGGCTTCCAAATCACTGCCTGGACTATTTGAACAGAATTCAATCGAATAACCAGTGAAGAGTATCTGAAATCAGCCCGCTACAGACACTGTTATAAGGATCCTTATAGCAATGCACAGTTCTGCTGGATATCTCGTCACCACCACCACCTGCAAAAATCTAACTTCTATTTGGGTACTATTACCACCCGTCGTAGTCCTGGCTATCATGAAGACTGTCCCAAACTGACCGATTACTTATTTTCCTTTCATACGCTGGAAAGCGAGAGACACACTTTCTTTTTTTTTACAAAGAAATATTCAATAATAAATTGAATTTTACACTTTATAGTTGAACAAGGCTTTTCTTTATTATCATCATCAGTTTGGCATAACAACCCATTACTTTGAGTTTAAATTTTACATCTCCAGAGCACCACCTAGCGGTCAAAAATCTAAAGAGCCAGTGGTCTGCAGCCAGGTGCTCTTGGGGAAAATGCGGGGCTAGAATAGCCGTATGGCATACCGGACATTTGCGGACCCACAAAATTTATCACAGGGGACCCCAATATCCAGGGCTGATTTTTATTGTCAGTGCAGTCCTGGGACAATGTGTAACATTATTCCCCACAGGCAACATATAAATGGACTCCGAAACCCTTTTTTGGAAAATGTTTAATAAATGACATAAGTCTGAAAAATTACACCTTTTGTTCCTGATTATATCTGCTTACAAAACTAAATAATCTCTAGCAAAAATAAACAGTTCTTTCAGTTGGTACAAGATGCAACAGGAATTGCCCATATGAAACACTGCTTACAAGCATCTGTTTCCTAGGAAAGTCCATAGGTTGAGGTCACATACATTAGAAATTAGGGAAACATTTATTTTAACCATAAATACACTTGTGTTCTTTGAGATTTCTTAAATACGAGAAGATCTTTCCGCATTTGTCACAAATGAAAGGCTTCTCTCCAGTGTGGATCTGCTGGTGTGCTTTAAGATTATTTGCTTGGCTGAAACTCTTTTCACATATGGCGCAGCTGAAAGGTTTTTCTCCCGTGTGAACACGCTGATGTCGATTCAGATTCTGGATTACGCTAAAGCTCTTCCCACACACATTGCAACTGAACGGCCTCTCCCCTGTGTGCGTTCGCTGGTGCAGGTTGAGACTGCTTTGCTTGGTAAAGCTGCGCTCACATTCACTGCAGCTGTATGGCCTCACTCCTGTGTGGATTAGCAAGTGAGTGTTAAAGTAACTAGCAGAACTGTAACTTTGTCCACAGACACTGCAGTTGTAAGGCTTACCCGCCGAATGAATCTGCTGGTGTGTTTTCAGATTGTTTGCTGTGCGGAAAAGCTTCCCACATATATCACAACTGAATGGTTTCTCTCCCGTGTGAATTTGTTGGTGCTTCTTCAAATAATTTGCAGAGTGGAAGCTTTTGCCACATTCGACACAGCTGTGCGGTTTGTCTCCAACATGAATGGCTTGGTGAGTCTTGAGCGCGCTCCTCTGATTGAAACTCTTCCCGCACGTGTCACAGACGAATGCCTTTTCTCCAGTGTGAATCCGCTGATGTACTTTCAGGTGACTGGCTTGTGTGAAGCTTTTCTGACACAGAGCACAGGTGAAGGCTTTCTCGCCAGTGTGAATGCACTGGTGTCTGGCCAGGTTGTGCGCGAGGCTGAAACACTTCCCACATACATCGCAGGCAAAAGCTCTCTCACCAGTGTGAACTCTCTGGTGAATGTTAAGTGCACTTTTGTTGCCAAAGTTTTTCCCACATGTGACACAGCTATAGGGTTTCTCACCGGTATGAACCCTCTGATGCATCTTAAGTCCACTTTTCTGACTGCACTTCTTGCCACACACATCACAGCTGTACAGTCTCTCTCCCTTGTGCACTGTCAGCCGGTGCACATTGAGGCTACGCTTTGCTGTAAAACACTTGCCACACTGAACACATTTAAAAGGTTTCTCCCCTGTGTGGACAAGCTCATGAGCTTTAAGGTCTCTCTGCCTGGCAAAGATTTTCCCGCAGTGAGAGCAACTGAAACATTTCTCTCCCTTGTGAACACTGAGCCAGTGCACCTTAAGGCTGCATTTCACAGGAAAGCTCTTCCCACAGTGAGTGCAGGATAATGGCTTGCCACCTTTGTACGTGACCTGGTGCTCTTTAAGATGACTCTGAGTACCAAAAATCTTCCCACAGTAGGTACAACTGAATCGTTTCTCTCCTTTGTGCACTATTAAGTGGTGCATATTTAAACTGCACTTGGCTGTGAACCTTTTCCCACACTGCGTGCAGCTGAATGGTTTCTCACCTGTGTGCACCACCTGGTGCGCCTTCATATTACTTTGCCTGCCGAAGGTCTTCCCACACTGGGGGCACATGAACCGTCTCTCTTCTCTGTAGACTTGTTCAGCGTTCTTTACTTTCACCATACCATTCCGGATATTTCCATTTTCATCCATGTTTAAACCTGCCATTCCAGACTCTAAATCCTGTCCGTCTTGGCTTCGAGAGGCTGTGTCCGGCTTCATTTGTTGCGGAGGACCCGCCGCTCTTTCTGAAGCTTCAGCTTCAGTCTCCGCAGCATCTGTAGGAATGGTGGGAATAAACATGCAGCTTTTATACGCCGACTGGAAGTGTGACTTTCACATCCAGCAAATGAATGTCACTGCTTTCAGGAAAAGGCTTCTTTGAGCCACCCCTGCTGCCTTTGCACTTACTCTCTCTGCCAGCGCTCAGCCATCCCAGTGGGTCCCCTTTAGCCAAATCCTTCATGGCTCTCTCCTCTTTTATGGCAGAAGATTCAAGCCAGACCTCTTCCCTGTCATCACACTGTAACCAGGGACTGAGAGGGTTAGTCAAAATGAATAAACTTTGTGCATGCTCACATGTTATCCCCTGTAGGGTGACGTATCACATCAGCTGAGAAATGCTACTTGAAACTGTTACTTGGCCATCTGGTCAGCTCCACAGGGAATCAAACAGCCAGAACCTCAAAGAGAATACAAACACAATCAATCCAGAAGTAGTGCAAATAAAACCTGTTAACTGCCATTTAAAGTACCAACAGCCCTGACAATCGACAAGCCACAAAGCTACCCAGGCAAATAAAGGGACAGAAAACTGCATACTATGCTGTTAGAATATACTGATTAGGACCAAAATGTAGCATGTTGTATCCAATACTCAAAAAATATGAAATTTGCACTATGCCAAAGATATGTCATACGGATTTTGAAAATACCAGTCTACTGCATCCCATAATGCAATGCGGCCGATCATCACAGTCTCAAATTTACTGTTTAACTCAGAAAGGCTCAGAAAGGGTTATTCAGCATGAGTTGTTATTCAAAATATCTGAGAAAGGCAGACCTGATGGCCACTGGGGAGAGCTCAGACTCAGAATCAAAATAATTTGTTGAAACTTTTATTCAGTTTTTTTTTATTATTATTTTCATTTTTAAAAGGGAGGGCAAAGTACAATGAACCAGTATCATACTAACTGGACCAAACAAGACAGCAGTTCTGCACGGATCAGCTAGCTGACATTCAGCTCACATTTCTTTGTTACATTTCCCATAGGCAAGGCACAGGTTAGTTAGTTTTCAGATATACACACAGGACATGGGCTTTTAACCCCGAATGCTGTCCTCTAATCACAGCCTGCAAGAGGATGAATTGAATGTCACTGTCATTCTGATTAATGTATCTAGGTCTGACTGCCTTTTAATATGTACCCTATGTACAATTTGTAATTTATTTATTGAAATATTACACTTGTTTGCAATTTGTGTATGTAGAGTTGTTTGCCCTAAATTGCCTTTGTAATTCTATTCAGTCATGTAAATGACTACACATCTCAATGTACCTGTCCTTTCAATACACACGGGGCTTAACACATATGACGCTTTAGGTAAGTTTACCAGTTAGTTTTTTTTTATATATAGTTTTATTTGCAATAGGTTTTTTTTTGTAGAATTTCAAAATGTTCACACCTGACAAGTACTTTGCAGCACATCGGTTTAAAAACACTGTTTTAAACAACGCCTTTTCTGTGGGGAATGGTCATTGTGGCTTTTCAAGGCTCATGAAAAAATGTAGCATGTTATAAAACTTACGAAAAAGCTGGCATACTGGTTACTACACTGACTACCAGTACATAGTATACAGTACATGGTGGTTAAACTACGCAGCACGCTGTATGCAGTACACGGTGGTTAAACTACGCAGCACGCTGTATGCAGTATATGGTGGTTAAACTATGCAGAACGCTGTATGCAGTACATGGTTTCGAGAACAGCTACAGAAAAATACCGATAGACATCATGATAAATCCAAGATGGCAGCTCATGTTAACAGCAGGACCTGGGAGGGAAAGCTTTAGAAAAAGTCAGGGGTTTCTGACATTTCAAATTGGCACAAATGATCCCTCTGTGCCTGTATGGTCATTAGGCAGCAGTAGCTGACAAGCACAGGGAGACTCAAAGAGAAGCCATTTGCTCATTCACACAGCGGAAGAGAGCCTGGATCAGGAAACCCACATGCCAGACCCACAAACCGACCTCCTCCATCCGAGCTGGACGCCGCAGGGGAGTATCAGAGCACGTGGCTGCAGGTCCTCCTTCATCAGAGCTGATGGAGAATAACGGCTCCTGTTCTGAAAGAGGCAGAGCCAGGGAGTGCACCTTATCCGGGGAACTTCCAACAAACACCAGCGTCACCTAGAGTCTTTCAGTGACAGATAACAGAAGTAGTTACTGAACTATGTAAAATACTGCTCTGTGGCACCACCATTAGGCCCATGGGCATTATTTTGCTTGCCTGAATAACCCAGTTCACCAAATTTGCTGTTTCTACACCTTATGGTCTCTACTCCCCACATTATTTTAGTGTAGAAGAACAATATGCAGTGCTGTGCAAATTACTGAAAATTAGTAATTAGTTACAGCCACTTTTGCATTACTTCAGTTCTCTAATTAATGGATGCTTGGACCCCTAATAACAGAAGTACAAACCCACCTCCAAAATCCAGTCAAAAACATAGTTGATGACAGGGTTTTCTAAAATGAAAATAGGTGCAGAGATGCAGGAACACTGGACCTGGAAATGTGTGTGCTATTCTTCCAGCATTTTCCACATGCTGTTCCTTGATCATAGTTTATTCATATTTATTCACACTCGAGCAGGCCAAAAAACAAAGCACTTCACTCCCAAGCAACCCACCTTGGACCATCTGACAGAGGTCAGAGTTCAACCAGAGTCCCCCAGGGCAGCTGTGTATCCGGAGCGACCCGCCTCTCCCCCCTTCCCGTCGGCATTCCTGCGTTGTCACCCTTTCGCTCTCCATCAGCTGTAACCTCTTCCTCAGAGAGTCGTTCTCATTCTGACTCTGGGACACCTCCAAGTGCAACGAGGCAAAGTTCTCATCAACTAGTCTTAAGATTTTATCTGCAGCATCTTTGGATAAGCTGTCCATGATGGAGGCTACCTGCGTCTAAAAAACAACATACCATTCATACTTCTCCAAATAATTTCATACCGTATGTATGAAATGCTGAAGTACTACATTTACGTTATAAAAATTATGAAAAAAAAAATGTTACTTAAACACCATAATCATAGGTGCGATGTTACTAGCCACAGCCGTCGCATTACTAGTGAATAGCCCGGTTTTGCCGAGTCTCCCGGAACACTGATCTGTCCAGTAAGCTAGATGGACCCACACCATACTGCAACGGACCTCCACCGCCGTCACCCTAAACGTACCAAAGTCTTACCGATTCCCTAACGGTCAAACTCACCGTCGTAATGTCAATGGGAGTAATTAGCGATCTCCTCCCAAGCGCTTCACCGTCATTCACACTCACAGTCATTTCCAGGTGCAATCCCGGCGCGTACTCGGCGGCCTCGCTAATAAGTTTACTTATCTCTGTCACGGCGGCTTTAGTCATTACATCCAGAATGGAGGATAGCTGTGTTTTCAGACTGATGCAGGTCTGCATTTCCAAACGATCGGACTCACTGCTGACAGATGCCCCTATGTAACACTGTTGCAATCGCAACTCGCACCGTTGTAAACTGCAATATTGACAATGGCCGAGCAGTTCACCGCTTTTCTACCGGTCGCCGGAAATGTGCGTTGGAAGAGCCTTGTGTTTATGTAATCCTGTGTAATAGCGCCCCCTAACGCAGCATGCTGGCAGCAAACCCCTGCTCGGTTGTGTGGTATTCCACCGCATCAGGAACTGGCGTGTAACTTTTTACATTTTAATTTAATTTAATTTAATTTAATTTAATTTAATTTAATTTAATGGAGTTGAAACCAAAGGCGGAACCTGCTGGGCACACCCATTAAAAGTTATGAAAAAAAATATATATTTTAATAATACCGTCTTGTCACTCTGTTCTTCCGCATAACTACTGTACAGTGTTCAGTACGACTGAATGTGTGAGCTCTCCCCAGTGGTGCTCTTTAGGTAGGACATCGCAGTCGTCACTGTATTTTTGTTGCGGTCACGGTATTGTAAATATCTGATCTTGTTTAAGAAAACGTGCGGTAATGAGCTTAACTCAGGCCGACCCAGATTTAATCCAGGTTCATCCATGAGCCACTTTCTGAATCTGCATTGCACTTTAATGTTTTGGTTGTTTTTGCAGACAACCAGTATAATCTACTTATTTTTAGGATAACAACTCTTGTAATCAGGGCCACCTATACCGGTGGAGAATGGGCAAGACTTTCGGAGGTCTGTACACCAGAGTGGGCCCATGAGTATTTCAGTATGGATTATGGTAGCTTTGTTATGGAGAAGCAGTGCCCTCTCTATTGAATTTTTCATAATCAGCATTGTGTGTGTATATATATCTATATCTATATATATATATATACACACACACACACATACATATAAAAATCTTTTTATTAAAAATGCACTGATTGTATCAGTCAGTTACGGGAAGAGCATTTGTGATTGAAAGGTTGCTAGTTTGTATCCTAGACTAGCAAGGTACCATTGAAGTACTGTGAGCCAAGTACAGCCCTCAGACACTGAATTAGCTGCCCACTACTATGTTACATATGGGCTAAATGCACAAGACACATCTTATTGCGGTGTGTCAACAATGACAATTTTCCACTTCATTTTCATTTGAGTATTTTAACCATAAATTGCAACTTTTACTTTCACTTTGCTACATGTCTACAATATAACGTCATCAGGCTAATCTTTTAGTAATACTTTTGTGTGGTTGCCACTAAAGCATAGATCTGAGTGAACTGTGGAGTCGCACATGCACCTGTGATTTAAGTCAAATACAAAAGCAAATAAAAATTAAAACTAAGAAATTAATAAAACTAAAAAATAATTAAAAGCAAGCCAAACAAAAAATGTACATGACCAGGTCTTTTGAGAGGCTTTGCCAGTGTCAATACAGACAATTAAAGGTAATCACATTTTATGAAAACTTACACAAGTATATGAGATGGGCCTTAACTTTCTATAAATTAAGGGTGCAGGTTTAGCAGATGGGCCAAAGTCCTTTATTACTTGAATAGTTTAATATTAATACAGTGGTACCTTGGTTCCCGAACTCACTAGAACTCGAATTTCTTGAAAGTCGAACAAACCAGTTTGACCTAGAATTCGATCTGAATATCAGAAGTCGAACCGTGAACGCTGACCTAATA
>JAODJU010000062.1:16781276-16800265 GCA_026776725.1 Gnathonemus echidnorhynchus | reverse complement strand
TTACTAATTAGAGGACTGATTGGCTGAAGAGTCCTCACACCTGGGTTTGAACAGTTGACCTACAGGTTATCCCAAAACCTGCATACACACCGGCCCTTTGCGGATAAGATTGGCCACCCCTGGTCTAGGCAAACTGATGACTTGCTAAGGTCTGTTGAATTAGATACGTTTCTGTGACATTGCCAAAGATAAAAAATCGTGAACGTATATAGAATCATTTGTCCAATTCTTTAGACTTTCTAATTTCATGTCCTACCAAATGGAAATCTTGTAGTCTTACAATTAGAATTTCACAGTATTTATCTCCTGTATAGCTTTATTTGTCAAAAAATGTGATAAAAGCCTTTAGAAACAAGGTATTAAACATAGTGTACAAAATACAGTTTCAAATAGCAGTGTAATGCTTTGTATTTACAGGGCTTGCACACTCAGGGGACCCGCATTCCAAACAGCCCAGGACTTTATCTGCGACTGCGCTTGCATTCCAGGAGCTGGCCCACGAGCCGCTTCTTGAGCATACGCAGCTTGCTGCCATAGTGGCTCTGCAGCTCAGCACCTAGTTGGCTTTGCCAGCTGCGCAGACAGAGCTGTGAGCTGCAATCGGGCACGTTCAGCAGGTCATGGAAAAATCTCATCCAAAGCTCGCTGTGTGGGTTCCTACAGTCAGAGGGAGGGAGACTTGGCGAGTCTGTACAATTTACATTAACCATGGTGATGAATTCTTAGAAACAAACTTACCTCTTAAAAATCCCATTTGTCATCCATACTCCATTTTTGTTCTTCACATTCATGTAAGTTCCAAAAATCAAGCAGTGAATAGTGCCAGCAATTCCAAAGTAGTCCGTCTGAAACAGACAATGTCTCCATCAAATTGATTTTGTGAACACAAATGCATCTGATTAGAAAAAGAAAAAGCAGCCATTATGTGCCAAGACTGCCTGACATAGCCCCTCAGCCAGTCCCCACCTGGTAATTCCAAGGTCTTCCACTCAACATCTCAGTACACTGGAAGCCCGAGGTCATGCACTTTGCAGAGAAAGCAGTGCCTTCTGGGAAGATTGTCATGTCAATACTTTGCCCAAGGTCAATCAATACCAATCCATGATCCAAATGGTCAGGTTCAAAACACTCGTTATCAAGGAACCTAAAGCCAAAAGAACATGGAACAAAGCCCATCAAGGACGTGACGGCAATTATAGCAATTGAACAGCACAGTGGAATAAGGAGGCTTAACCTGCTCTGATGGCACTCCCTGAAAAGGGGGAAACATAAAACACATCAAACCAGGGGTGATTCAAATGGGGCTCAGGTCACAGTAGGACAGGAGGTAGATGCATAACACCCTGCCCACCTCTCGCTCAGGAGGAAATTGTCAGGCTTGATGTCAGCATGGATGAGATGGACGCTGTGGAGGTGTTCCACGATCTGAATGATGCAGACTGCAAAGTACAAGGCGAGTGGCTGGGGCATCACTTTGTCGCTTGTGTTTCTGTAAAGGTTCACAGCATTCTGTAGAGGAGCAGAGACCAAACCTATCAGCTACCCCTGCTGCTCAACCTCCTGGGACCTTCGTGTTACATGGCTACGCCAGAAAGGCTGATAAGTCAACATCTATCATGAACCTGTTTTATCCAATTAAAGAGTTCAATTTGTGAGCTACTCAGTTATCAATCACTGTAACCATCTATAGATAAATTAGTGTGAAAACCTATTCAGTACTGACACAACTGACAATCTCCTTAATCCATTGAACATTTATCCAAAATAAACTGTAGCCAAATAGAACCTATCTACCAATGCTAACAGGTACAAAATAGTATGTGTTGGCACTGGTGGTGCCAACAGATACAAAGCAGTGCCGACAAATCTGAAATATTTCCATAGACTGGAAAATGAATGTTTTGATGACCAGTTCCTGTTTGCTTTTCTCCTCACTCATTTTTACTAAATTTCTCACAAATGTCAGAAAGGTTGAGTGAGTGCAGCAGCAAGGACAAGAGTCACTATGACTGGCTCGAAGAATGAATGCAGAGCTGAATGAATGAAAGTAAACTTTAGACTAATTTTTAAAATATACTAGATAATCTGGAAAAGGAATAATCACTAAAATTGCAAAATTACTAAGCTTTCTTACGACAGAATAAATTTTTCTTAGCAAAATTCATTGATGATCACAATGTAATGTCGATAGTAACATCATACATCTTGCAGGCCTACTTCATTGTGACAGTGAAACCCACCAATAGTGTGCCACAGTTGTGGAGCTGGCCCAGCAGCACACTGCCGTTGTGAAACATGTGGGCAGAGTACAGATTGCTGAAAAGATGGCGCACACTGGATGGGAGGCGGCAGTCTAGCTGACTGTTGATGTAGAACTCCCAGGGATTGGCAGGTTTCTGAACCTGAGGAGAGGCACAGACCAATTGCCACAGAATAAGTCAATCCACAGCACAATGCGAAACCAATGGACTGATCAAAACCTCAAGGTAAATACCTTTAAAACAAGCTTCTTAGAGCTGGCAAGATCTCTGGCTTGGTACACTGTAGCAAAGGCTCCCTCTCCAAGGACGCAATCCACCTGAAAAGATTCTTCACCTAGGAATTTTAAATTAGGGAGCTGGATATAAGTGGCAAAACATTCCCATATTTCTATAACACTGACACAAACATCTTGTACCATCTGTAGTTTATACAAGTAGCTTTTCTGCTACAAGATTTGCTGTAAAACAGGAAGCGTAAAAGATCAGTTGTACTGTCACCTAATGTTACAGTCATCTTTGGCGAGATGGTGGGGACATTGCAGTCCCAGCTGGTGAAGTTGGGGAAGGAGCTGAGCGGAGTAGGTAATGCAGAGAGCAGCCCAGAAATGAGGATTTCATCCCAGGGATCAGATACCAGTTGTATGGCTGAGAGGAGAGAGAGAGGGTATCTATAAGAAGTCAATGCAAGACATCACTCACAGGACTGGCATGCTTGGTTTGAGAGAGGTACCTTTATGGTTATATGGTTCTGGGCTCATCGGTACATCTTGGTATGGCAAAAGCATTGGTTCTGGGCTCATCGGTACACCTTGGTTTGACAAAGGTGTTGGTTCTGGGCTCATTGGTACTTCCAACTGTGACTTTGTTATTAGTTCTGGGGTCTTAGGAAGAACCCAGTCTGACATGACATGTTCTGAGATCTTGGGAAAAGTACAGTTGGACATGGAAGCATGCTCTGGGGTCATTGGCAGGACAGTCTTGGAACTTGGGGAATGTTCTGGGCTATTGGTGAAAAGCCAGTCCGGCTTGGGGAGGACAACATCTGACACAGAGCCGTAATCTGAATTCTTGGGCAGAACCAAACTGGAGATGGGGGCAGCCTTTGTCTTTTTGGGTAAGTCCCAATTGGACATAGGGGCTTCTCTGGGACTTGAAGAATTTACCATGCCTGACATGAGGGTGCACTCTGGATTTCTGGAGAGAAACCAGTCAGGCTCAGGGACAGAAACCAGGCCTGGACTTATGCAGACACCCCAATCTCCCTGAGATCCATGCGTAGTGATTGCTGATGAAGTGACACGGTCGGGGCCAAAAGTCTGCTCTGGGAAGGACAGCGCAGCAGGCGGTGGCTCAGCAAGAGAGCAAGATGCCAAGGTGTGCTGCACAACGAGGATGGTGCCTTGGGCGCTGCAGGACCCAGCCAATGACAGTGGGTCCTTTTCCTCAGGGGGACTCTCCTCCAGAATTGGACTGGGGGTAGAGCATAGAGTGTCAGCACCTGGACACAATACTCTGACAACACAGTCAACATTGGTTACAGCATGACAGTGAAGAGCTGGCATCTCAGTACCTGAGTTTGTTGGACAGACGCTGAGAGGTCTTTTCTTCAGAGCCAAAGAAGACTGTATGGTGGCCATTTTCTTCATCAAAAAGAACCGGAGAGAAAGTCAGTCAGTCCAAGATACCTTACTGCACTACCAAAAAACCTTTTTCTTTTTTTAAACATTAATTACCCTCGTCTGTAACTGAGCTGCAGGAGTGAGAACTAACTGGATGGAAAGGGGTAGAAACCAGAGGAGCAAGAAGGGCAAAATCCCCAGTGGTGTTGGGACAGGGAGCCAGGGTGTTGTTGTAACGTGGACCCCACACCGTGCTGTCATCCGTCATGGACTCCACACCAAAAGGAACATCCTGGCATTGCGGTGACACTGGCTGTTAGCAAACACCTCACTGAAACTCACTGAGGAGCCAACTTTAGAACATCAGATGAGGTTTCCAGCATTTATTTACATTTTGTTTCACCACTTTAGATACAGGTATCTCCACCAGCACTCGTGCTTGTTGAGCTTCCTCTGCCCCAAAGGGTATCCTATGAAAACAGACAAAGTAATGAGGATCTGAGGATGTTGGTGAGACAAGGAGCACAAAACATTACTTAAATGTAGGACGTACCCCTCATTCTCATTCTTGTCATTTTCATCCTGGAATATGGCAAATGGGACAGCAACAGGATTTTTTCCCAGTGCTGCGGCATTTATCACTGGGAGACACAGAATTACCTCCGGTTAGCTGTTCTATTAGGCCACACCCAAACCCACACCCACTATTCACTCATCCCTGGCATCTCTCCCTGCTCTGCGTACCACTCATTAGCTGGACAAGTACCTCTAAAGCTGTCCTGCAGTGCATCTCGGCATGTACCGTTGAAGGGGCCATCCTGGATGAAGGTCGGGGCTTGGAACATGTCCATGATCACATCTGGAAGCCGTGGTGGGATGTGGATGTCAGTTTGATGGTTTCTCATACCCGTGCTCACGGTTTCTGAAATGATCCCCCCTTCCAACCCACCATAAAGAGCACCAACTCTTGACCCCTAATGTGAAAAAAAATCACCTGTCCTCTACTGTAAACATGCCATTAGGACCAAAACAGGTCAACCAAGTAAAGAAAGGGATAGGGGATGTTAGGAGGTTCCCGAAAGCTCACCCAGGGCCTCACGGGTATTGACGGTGGGGGATGGTTGTACTCTGGATGGCGTGGACTGGACTGGTCCAAAGCATGTGTTGGGAGTTACGCAGAAGTCGTTCCTAGTCCCCCCATGTGACACTGTGGGACAGGGACAAAAACTGAGAAACATGTGCAGAGAAAAAGTGAGAGCAGGAGGCTGCCATCAGAAACACAAGGAAACAGGCCATGAAAATGGAAACTTACGCTCACGGATGTCAACCATTCCTGGGTTGTCATTCTGTGAAAAATCTCTGCAAACAAATGCAAGCAGTTTCAAAATACAAAGGATAAAATATGAAATAGAATGCTCGACTGGTATGATGGAAACGGCCGATGCTTACAGCTCTCTCCTACTCTCCTGGGAACATGTGCTAGGAGGTTGGCTGAAAGAGTCAGTCAGGCCCGAGCCCACGTCTTGGTTATTTGGCCTGCCAGCTGGAGCACGTAAGCCCAGAATTCGGTCGGACATCCTGTCTAGCAATGGTAAAGCCATAGGAGCTTGAGATGGGAAGGAGGGCAAAGTTTTTGAGACACTATCCTCGGTTTCCTTTGGTGGCAGCTGGAAGGAACTCTCAGGAGCAGGACTGGCTGCAGAGCGGGCCACACCCTCCTTCATAGAGCACGTCGGCATAGACTGGATACAGCTATAACGCGAATACTCAGCAGGAATGGTCACAGGGAAGGGATCGCAGGATTGATTGCACTGCAGTTGGGGTGCTGCATGTGGCTCAAGACTGGCTCCGAATGCCATGCTGCCATTTACACTCTCATTGAGTAAGTGGGAATGCACCATGGTCTTCTGAAGGGTAGCAGGGAGCAGGCACTCTGCCATAGTATGTGATTCCTGCAAAAAAAAGGCATTAATCAGAACAGGAGGATTTCTCTCCCCATTAAAGACCAGAGGCCACAAAGACTCTGGTCTTCTCAGAGAATGTGTACCACTGAGACTGGTTAGACTGTAGCAGTTTTTACCAGAGGAGGGTGCTGGTTGCCCGCTTCATATGTAGCTAGGTGGTTCTCCAGCTCTGTCAGGCATCTCTTGAGCTGCTTCACCTCTTCCTCCTCCTCCTGAACTCGCCTCTGCTTCTCCTCTGCCAGACACAGGGAAGGGTTCAGCTGGCCTGTTCAGTGAGCTGCATCCATCGCCTCAGCCTGCTAGTGCCAAACCAGCAACCAGTACCCACAACTGGTGTGACCACTAAGCCACACATGGGAACCAGCACAGCTGATTTTTTCAGGCCAGGGGTGGGCAAATCCAGGGCTAGGGCCAAGCTGATTTACATTCCTATGCTCTTATCTGCACCCGATTAGCTACTGTCTGAATAAAGTTGCATGTTTATATTAAACCAAACAAGTTCACTTACTATTCTGCATCATTCCTTTTCTATTCTTTATATCAGAACACATTTTCCCAAACAGAATGTTATAAAACCAATGGCTCAGTCAATGCAAGATATTAGGAATATGTGTTGAAAATCCTGAAAGTACTGATACACAAACTGCAAGCATTTCACCAAGTTCTATATTGAAAATCACAAATACAATTGACAGCACTACGCACTTTTCCTTTGCATAAACATTAAAATGTTGCTGACACCTATGTAAATATATGAAAACTATCATTTACTTAGAGTTCAACTATTTAATGACCGTCAAACAAGTACAAATCATGCCATTACATCGTTATGCTGGAAAATCCATAACTGGTCTAAACTGTTCAATTTTAAGAATATATAAACAATATACATGGAATTCATTCTTAGCAAATGGGCATTCAACTAGCTCTGAGGCAGGTTAAAAAAAATAATAAAAAAATGCCATCCCCAATTACACCAGTGACAATGTATAGTGTTTTTACAAGAGTAGGAAACACTGAGGCTTTCGATTTACATTGACAAACTATTAGCAAGTTAGACAGACAAACCATGACATTTTCCTCCATTATGAAGTTCCAACATCATGCACCGAACTAAAAGTTAACTTACCTGGCATTTGCTATAAAAGTAGTGGGTGGTGGTCATAAAGAATAAAACCAAAATTGTGACAACATCAGACAAAGTCCTCCTAAAAGGCTGGAAAAAAAACTCCAGAGTGCTGTAACTGCCTTCCGCCATGTCTTTACACAAAACAAACTCATGTTGCATGCTGTGCCTGCACACTTGTGTCTGGGAAACTGTTGCTACCTGTGGTTAATGCTGGACAAGTTTTCTATGCACAGTAATCAACCAAAATTGTATTCAAATTTGAAATGATAATACTAACCATAGGGAATTTCACCGTGAAACTGATAACCAAGGTAAAGATTGATCTGAGAGCCAGATTAAAAAGTAAAATAAAAACATATCACAGGCTGGTAGTTTGAGACTCCTGCTCTAGGTCAGGTTGGGAGCATGTGCTGCCACACCACACAGTGAAACTCCTGGGGATCGCGGCCAGCGATCCTCCAGGCAGATACACGGTCCAATCCCACCCTCCGGAAATGGCCATCCAACTGCCACAGCCAGGTGTTACGCAGGCGTCCCCTTGATCTGGTCCAGCCGCTTGGGTCCTCAGCAATGAGGATCCTGCGAGCAGGATCACCCTCAGGGCAATGTGCCACATGACCGTAGTGCCATAACTGACGCTCCCTTACAATGCAGGTAATGTGCCGCATTTGGGACTCCTCTAGCAACCGCTCATCCAACACAAAATCAAACCAGAAGGACCCAAGGATTCTCCGAAGAGACACAGTACCGAAGGAGTCCAGTCTTTGTCTCAGGTCACTGGATAGCATTCATGTCTCACAGCCATATAGCAAGACAGGGAGTATGGTCAATGGTAGACTTCTTAAAACCACTTAAAACCAGACTGCTCCGGTCAATGACAGACAAGCAAGTGTTCACGGATCCTGTTAAGGATGACCCTAGCAAGGACCTTACCCGGCACTGAAAGCAGTATTATCCTAGTGTAGTTGCCACAATCCAGGTGATCACCCTTCCCTTTCCAGATAGGGACTACAAGTCCCATTTTCCAGTCAGTTGGGATGATGCCTGACTCCCAAATGGAAGCAAAGATTGCCTGCAAGGCCAGGACAGCCTTACCACCAGCCTGGAGAAGTTCACTCGGATACCACAGATCCCTGCGGCCTTCCTTACCCCTAGCTGATTCACCACCCATGCAATCTCAGTGAGATTGGGTGGTTCACAGCTGTTCGGAGGGTCAGCTTCAAGAACCGTGGACCCAGAGATGTCCAACATCCTAGCCGGAGGGTCAGCTTTAAACAACTGCTCGATGTAGCCAGCCCAGCGGGTCACAACTGCAGTGTCATCCGTAAGGATCAGTCCTCTAGCCCACTGTTTATAAACCCGATTCTCAGGGACCCCCAAACAAAATCACTAAGGAGCTGGAAGGGAGCAAAAATGAGGCCCCTCTAGCAGGGAGCAAAAACAGACTGCATGCCCCCCCCCCCCCCAGGACTGCACTTCGCTGCTCTAGCCAATGAGACCCCAGGCTGAAGCGAGCTAGTGTTAATCAACCTTTAGGTACTGGTCACTGCAGCTCGGATAAAGCAGGGATTTGGGGAAGGCGAGCGATTGTGTACCCATCTCTCTCAACTGCTTCTTCTGTTGGCATTTATCGAAGTAGCGCTGGGCCCTGAGCTCCTCGAAGCACAGCTCGGAGCCCTCACACACCAGATCGCTCACGCAGTACATGGACACACAAGGCAGGCTCTGTGTGGACGACTGGCCAGGGTGACTTGTCGTTGCATATTCCGACCTGGAGATTCTGCAAAAGTAAGGAGGATAACATGTAGCACGAACTCTGGACAAAAGAGCCACGGCACAACAGACATAAGAGGTGAATGTGTCTCACATGCAAACTGTTCGGTCTGCTGGAAACTGGGCCACATCTTCAGAATTCTGTTATAAGACAGACAAAATCTCACATCCAAGAATCTCTTCAATATAGACTGAATAAATTATGAAACATCCACGCAGCACTTTATGAGACAAAAATTAATGCCCAATACAGCCACCCCCCAGGGCATGCTGGGACCACAAAACAATCACAGCACCTTGGACTGTGGGGCCTCCCTCTGCCGCTCCATTTGATTAGTCAGCTGTGAATTCTGAAGAGGATTCCGCACAACACCTGACATGACAGAGCTTACATTAACCGACTGGGTGTCCAAGTCATTCAAAATATTTTCTCCAGAAAGAGACCTTACCTGTAGCTCCGCCCTGAGTCTGAGACACCCGGGATTGGAAGAGCCTAGAAGGAAAACCAGCAGCCAGTGAGAAACCATTGATTATGATTAAAAATGGGCTGGTATGAAGAAGCTGAGGTCTGTGAGCAGACACATGCTTACTGGTATTGCCGCATGACCTCCTCAGCTGGCAATGCCTGATTCTCTATGGCCCTTTGGTACACAACATCAGCCTGTGGAACCCGGCTCTGTCTTTCAAACTGCTGTGCCCAAGCGATATATAGGGCAGCCGATCTTGTGCCGACACCCTCACTGTGTATGTGGCTGTATAGGTCAATGGGCTCACTGTAATAGCTTGCCTATATTTTAGAAAACAAATTCCCACAGAAAAGGCTGAGGTTAGTAAGTTAAAGGTTCATTTAGTAACTATATATGCTTATCAGTGGGGATAGCAGACAAAAAATGTAATTTTGAATTGAGAAAAATTGTGAACAACACCAATAGGAACCTAGACTTACACATTTTATGCAGAGGTTGATGTATCTTATGTCATTGTGGTATTGCTTTTGGGGAAGAAATATCTGAACCAGCCGATCCAGCACTACAAAAATATCACTACTTTCCTTCTCCAAAAGCTGCTTCTCTAGGAACCCGACATACCTTGACATGAATAAGACAGAAGACATGTAGTTAATCATGCTTTATTATACATATAATTATTATAAATTACACAGGGCATTCATGGATCATTTACCTCTCCCACAGGTCAAGAGGATCATCCCCAGTGTAGTTACTCAAACTCGCCTCAAATTTCCTGAAAGGTAGACAATCCATTTACAATTATGTGTCATCAGCTATCCATCGATTCATCCAGGCTGGAGCCTACTGTAGGCAGTATATGACATATTGCACCTGTACACTCTGGGTGGGATGCCACACTTTATAGATGAAAATAAGATTAACTGAATGCCTTTAAACTGCAGAAGGAAACTAAAGTACCCAGAGAAAACCCAGATGACACAGACAAAACATGCAGTCTACATCACTGCCAAACCATTTCAACAATTCTGCATACCAATATTATACTGTTTATACAGGTTTAGGCAAAAGAACAAACATGAGCTGCGTGATGGTCCACAGTAAATTTCAGGTTAAATGGTTATGAAACGTTCTTGAGCACGCCACTTCACAAAGGCAAGGCTTCGTACACTGACGGAGCAAGGGACATCTGATTGTATCCTGATTATATCCACGACAGAGGAAAGGATTCACTGACAGAGCACCGTAATTCCACCTACTGACGGTTTCAAATCGTCGCCATGCCTGTCAATAGCTTTCACTGGAATAAGTCGTATTACATTACTAGACGGAGGGTCACCTTAACTCCTTCCAAACTGTGAGAACTCTAACAGAGGAAATGTATTAGTTTGCTGTCAGATGCGAGGTATAAAATGGCATTTCAGTAACTTGAGAAGCAGCCGTGTTCGTCTAAGCTCAAACCAGAAATCTCCGATTAAGTATCGGCTTCTGTGTGACGCACAAAACTTTGCCTTTACATTAATATAATATGCTGGTGTTTCACTTCTTCGCATGACAATTCAGCAAAGGCACCAGACAGCCCGTCTTTATGGATAGACAAGACCTCATCAAAAAATATTTAAAAATTAAACCCTGATAATACATACTCATAACTCGTTAAAACTTAAGCGCATATAAAGCCAAGTGTATAGCTTTTGATTAGCAGGTAACGAATGGACAAAAATACAGTTATTCGACATGCAGCATAATGGAAAAAAACAATGACTGATAATCACTAGACAGCAAGTTAGCAAAACATGTTAAACATTACTTAGTAGGTTATTATTTTCTAAATGTATTTTACATATTATTTTCGTAGTTTGTATGCTAGTCGGCTATCCGCCCGCTACACTGTGTTCTCTGGTTATTAGAAGAACGACCGAAAACCTACTGTAAGGATGTGCGAATGTCCATTATGTATATACTGACGACCCCCCTCCTTCTTCTTCTTCGTGACACGGAATTATCATTAATTTTACAGTTAATGCGCGAAACTGAACATTACTGCTTATTGCTAGCGGGTTTTTTTAAAACGTTAACTAACCAATGTACCGCACCGCATTTCAAATTTCCCTCGCTTAGCCAATAAGACGAGACTTCAGTGCAGTAGCCAATAGGATCGCTCGCGCCCTGTTGCACATCTTTAAAGCGAAACCCTGGGTCGGGCATAATGACGGACAGATGAAGCTAAATGAAGCATACAAGCGCATTTTAGCTTTCCGGTAAATGGTATGAAGAATAGAATAGAATAGCCACTTTTATTGTCATTTCAGAAATACACGGGTTAATGCACAACATAACGAAATCGTTGCATTTTATGCTCACTATCGGCATCGGAACTGACATAGATATATTAACCGCAGTATAGCAGCAAAACTGAGCACCTGTGACAGTGGAATCTGTACTTGTAGAAAATGGTCATGTCCCTTTCCAAATTCACACTTAGGGTCTGCGTACGCCAGTTACATGCAGTTGCAGATGAAATTTAAATAGCCTCCAAGTATCGTATTCGTTTTCGTAAAATGCATGCCTCCACAATACAGTTCGATTACAAAACATTACAACTATTACATTTCAAATTTATTTTACGTATGATAATGGGGGGGGGGGGGGCACTGTCACCTCACATCTCTGGACCCGGGATCGAGTCTCCGCCAGGTTTCCATGTGTGGAGTTTGCATGTTCTCCTCGTGTCATCGTGGGGTTCTTTCCGGGTTTCCTCCACCCTAAACAGTCCAAAAACAAGTTACAGGATTTTTCTTCTCTCCCACAAACACAACACGTTACATCTCAGCTTCTTAATTGCAGATGCACAAATTCTATTCTCAGACACTAAGAAATTCGTATGCAAAACACATTCACACACCCGTATCAAAACGTAACTTGTCGATTTTTTGTATTTCATATAGTGATAATATTAAGCAAAAGCAAATAAACTGCTTTGCATCTCAGCGCAATTACGGGAACACCAATAACTTATTTGACAGAGACTAATGGTAGACATTAAGTTATACATTTGGCTATATAGTATATATATAAATTTTAACTATGACCCATTTTTTTTCTAGTATCGTCAGCCGTACTCAAAACACACGCTTAAAAATGTATTGCAGGTTATTATGTGCACGCTACTTAAACGCCGGAATATCTGCAAATGAAAGCTGGACAATACATAGCAAAACATTTTGCCTTCGGGGAAAAACAAAACAACGTGAAACTAAAGCTACGCGAGTATGTGAAGCGATGTGCGGAAGCAGGCTTACTTAAGTATTCGTGGTATTCACTGTACTATTCTATTACACTGTATGTATTAAATATAGTTAGTGTTGTAATATTATTAGGATAAATGTACTGTAGCGCCGGGAAGACCGGGGAACTGCGTGAGCAGCAAAATAGAGCAGTACTACTTTGCGGGGAAGAACACGTTCCTTAACAGGATATGTAACAGGCACCCAATGAGCACTGAATCAAACAAAATAGCAGAAACACAAGGAAATCAGACGTGTAAGATATACACACAACGCAGGAAATCTGTTCAAAGGACACACATAAGACATGGACAAACATACACGCAACAGTCGAGAAATACAGCTATTATCAACAATAAATACATACAAAGGACATGCACACCCTGCTGGCATATACTGTCCCTTCCTCAGAGGTCGACTGTCCCGGCGACCATCACCCCCAGACCCCACCTCAGTTACGAAGCAAGTCCCTGGTCTGGTGGCAGCCGTCGGTGCGTCACCTTCAATGAAAGGGCCATTAGCCCCCTGATCACTGGCATTGCAGCTGTCGGTGGGCGTTGGTATGTCAGATCCCCCCAGCTGCCAACCCTTCTTTTTACATGGCTTAGGTGGATCTGGTAGCCGTTCCAGGGGGCCTCCTAGCCAGGGAACTCCACTTGGCCCTGGCCCTTATTTCTACCCCACTTAGTGGGACCCTGATGATGTTTGGCATGGTGGTCCTGCTGCGGGCCCTCTCACTCGCAGGGTTGGGCGGCCCTGCACAGTTGCTCCTGCACTGCAACACGGGTAGCTTCTCACAGGCGTGTCGAGCAGGCCTCCTCCCGCCGCTCATGGAGATCCGCCATCATCTGGGCCACCACTTCTCAGCTGCCTCGAGGTCCGCCAAGCTGGAGCAAGCTTGCTGGATAATTTTGTAGAGCGCCCACTCCAGCCGCACCATGTTATCCCCAAGTTTGTGTGGATTATGTAAAACAAATGTTCTTCGTATTCTCAAACACGCAAAAAATACCATTGTCACCAAAAAGTGTATATCATGTATTTTAAACAAAGAATGTAATAAATACAATAGCATATCAATTTAAACATGATATGCAACTTTATTTTGGGGAAGAAATTTGGTGGATGTGAATGGCTGAGCCCGAAAGATGACCTTCTTCCCTGGCTTGATCTAAGGAATTAGAGGTGGATGGTCCAAGCCCATTACCCCTGGGACCCGTTATTCCGATTTCTCCTCCTACAACCGCTCTGTTGCCAGCTACCGCATCTGCTGTGAGTTATAATGAGGTGGTGGATGCCTTTTACTTGCTCCCCAGAATTTTTCAGGAGGTCTTTGACAATCCCCAGGTGTGGAAGTGTCCCAAGGTGGTCACCCTGCTGTACCAGATTGGAGGGGGATCTTCTCAACCTCCACATTGCCTGCTGTGTAGGAATTGACCGGAGCTCTGATGGCGCTGCACTTGCAGGTGAGAGAGGCAACCCTGTCTCTTCCACTGTTGTCTGCCTGCTCTGGAGAGCATCGCCACCTGCTGAGCTCACCTTGCCTGGATCCCCAGGTGAGCTTACTGCTGCACTGATGCTCGCAGACACTGCATCTCCCCAAAGCAACACCACACAACTAGTTCCACTGCTGGCTGCCGGATCAGCTATGCAGGCACCCTCAGTCAAACCCTCCGTTAGCGCCCATCATAGGAGATGAAGAGCCAAGAAGTTCTGATGTAGAAGCGGAACCAGCCCAGGAGAGTTCACTGCATCTGCAGTGTTTTGGCCAGGGGGTGTTGCCGCTGCCGTTGTAATGCCAGCACCCAGCCCAGGAAGGAGAAACTGCTGGTCCCCATGTGTTCAGGAGAGGCTTCGGGTCCGCCTGTGTTCGGCCCAGGAGAGGCTTCTGGTCTGCCTGTGTTCGGCCCAGGAGAGGCCACTGCTCCATGTGCGTCTGGCCCAGGGGAGGCCGCCACCACTCCCAACTTGGGGATCCCAGTTTTCAGCTGTCCAGGTACCCCTGGGGGTACCTAAAGGGTCCCGCCATGCTGCACCCACTGCCAGAGGGTCTTGCCTCACAGTCACCCAGGAGGGCTGCTCCGCCCTTGTCCTGGCTCCTGCCACACAGTCGCTAGCAGTCCCAACTGCTTCTGCCTGCCTGGCCAGCGGCCAATGCCCCGATGGCTCCTGCCCAGCCTGTGGCTGATGCCCTGATGGCTCCTGCCCAGCCTGTGGTCACCTCATTGGTCTCTGACTCTCCTGTGGTTGCCTCATCGCTGTATTACACATTTCACATGTGTAATACATTACTTGTTCCTTCAGTAGTTCACAAAAGGTTACAAAATTACCAAATGTAGTAAATACTTGGGATGAAAGATGCAATCTGATTCATTAATGATGAACAAATATGAGATCAGTATTTAACTTGTGTTATTCATGACTTGTTCCTTCAATAGTTCACAAAGGTTTACAGAATTAACAGATACAGTAACAAATATAGTAACTGCTTGAGATAAAACATGCATCACAATTCATTAATGATGAATTAATATGAGATCAGTATGTAACTAAGACTTGGTTTGTGGTTAATTATTTGTGCCCCGTCAAGTAAAGTGTTATATTTGTTATATTTATATAGTGCTGTAATATTTGGGGGACATTAAGGTCAAATGCACCTGGCCCCCCTAACAAAACAACTGGCCCCAGTGTGGCCTATGGTGACCACCTAATCCATATTAGGAGGGACACTATGAGTTATTTCAGGTTTTAAAAACTACTTATAACTGCAAGAACTCAGTATTTAAGTGAAATCCAGACCATTTTAATTGAATTCTTAATTTACAAACTCTGTAATAGCTCATAGTGTCCCTCCTGACATGGATTAGGTGGTCACCCGAGTCTAGCCCCACAAATGGCCAGTGTGTATGCTGGTTCTTGGGATAACCTTTAGGTCAGCTGTTCAAACCCAAGTGTGAGGACTCTTCAGCCAATGAGTCCTCTAATTAGTAATCTAATTAGGGAGTTGCAGCAAAAACCTGCATACCCAACAGCCCTTTCTGGAGAAGATTGCCCACCTGTGCTCTAGAACCACCACTGCCATTTTTTTCAGTTTTTCATTTAACACCCCCACCCACCCCTACAAAAGTTTCCTGACACAGTTCTGGCAGTGTGTGTTGGTTATGTATATATTACATTGTGGAGACCACTCATTATTATAAAAATCAGTGACTGTAATCAAAAAACTAAGAAAGCCAAAAATCTTGTATTTTATTTGGTTACTTACAGTATGGTTAAGGCTGGGGCTGGGTAGGGGTTAAGGTCATCATTGTCGGGATTAGGGTTTTGTCCATAGAGATGAATGGATGATCCCTCGGGGAGAAAATAAAGTTTTTTGATTTGAACAAAGGTATGAATACAAACGTGTGTGTGTGTGTTCATGCACGTGCATGCATGAGGCAGACAGTGGAATTGCTCTAGATGCAACCAACCCAGGTACAAACCACTAACTTTATAATTGCCCAACAGCAACTGGACGAACAGCGCCAGATTAGTTTATAATAATTGGTTTTTCCCCTGTGATGAACACATTATGGCATATCGCATTTTAGAAAAAAAAATTTGCCCTCTGACTTCAAAGTAATGAGTAATGAGAACCTTCATAGAAATGTAGTAGAGTCAAAGGTACAATGTGTGTCTTTCAATTGTAGCAGAGTAAAAGTGATGTTTCAAAAAAAAAAAAAAAAAAGATACTCAAGTAAAGTACAGATAATTGAAAAAGTTCATTTTACTCAAGTAAATTGTTATTGTCCACCCATTGAAAATGGAACACAGCCACGGGACACAGGATAACAATTGCAGCAGCAATGTCAGGGGGGTTATACGAAATCTTATTATTTTGTGTCCCTCAAAAAATGCTCTGTAAATCTCTGTAAATAATCAAGTATTTTTTGTTTTCCTGATGTCTTTTAGCATAAAAGTATTTTTAAAGACGCAACCTGCAAAAAATGAAAAACCAGCCTGCTCCTCAGATTGATTTTTCTACTTTTACTACAGATGCATTATAGATGAGAACTTCATAGAACATTCATAATGCATAACAAACAAGGCTATAATGTTACGTCTTTATATAAATATTTTATGAATGCATTATAATGCATTATGAGGGTATGTATAATATGACCGTTTTAACTAAAGTGTTACTGATATTTCTGGTAAACCTGCGAGAACTGTATCTGGTACATACAATTATGATTTGCACACACTACATTGGAGCAAAAAAGAAATACTGAGTGATGCAAAAGTGAGAAAGTTCAACTTTTGATTAAAGCCTTATATATATTTATATCTGCATTATCGTTTTTCCTTATCTTCTATGCTAAAAGCTCTTGATAAATCTACCTCATATATCTTCTTGGTCCTGTTGAATTAAAATTTTATTAATGTCCCATCATGACTCAATTACACCCATAACAAGATTTAATCAATTTAATCAAGCAGTATAAGCAATATCATAACTGTTGTCAACCCTCTTACTGAGGTGTCAACCCTGTTACTTCTAATATAATTTAAAAAACGAAAAGACAATTGTACAATCAACCTATTTTACAAGTAAGAGAGACCAGTTATCCACCCTAAGACACTGGAGAATTATTATTTTATGACCTTTACTTAAAAGGGAAGATGTTATTAAAGTGTCAATTGTAAATGAGGATATTTATCCATGAAAAAAAGTGAATTCCTTAATATTCTCACTTTAAAACCACATTTAATGTGACAAGGGGGATTTTGTCTTTCATTGTATAGCAAATTTGTTGCAAATATGAATTTAAAACCTTTTTAAACATTTCTTGATATGTCAGTAACAGGGTTGATGAAACAGACATGGATGTTATTTGTAAAAGTACATTTAAAAATGGCCTGAGATGGCCATTTCTGAGGTAAGGATCTATGAATCCAAAAAGGTGTTTAAAGTATTTTAAAACAGGAATTTGAAAATCAAACATTAAGAGTGGTAAATGGCACGTTTCTGTATCATTACCCGTCAGTGAAGCAGTCAAAAATACAGCAACTGTACTTTGTACTGTAGTTTTCTATTGTTATGCCCTATGACAAAAAGTTAATTTTTCTATGATTTTTAAATTAGACTTCAGTTTGCAGTCTATTCAATTTTGTTGTTTTTTCATGTTCTGAATTGCTTTCAAGCCAGTTCTGAGGGACATTTAAGCAAAAAATTGAAGCACATACATAATGACTTTGATTCTATTGTGACAATTATTATTTGAAAAAATGCCCGCTGCTCCTGTTAGGCAATTTACCAAGGAGGGCCAGGCAGCCAACATAATGACTGAGTAACTGAGCCATTTGTACAATTAATCTGAACCTTTCCAGATAGCTTACTCTGTTGCGACATTTAAAGCACAGATAGACAGCATTTACTTTTTTCATTTATTGTTCACTTTTCATTCAACCACACTATCAAGCAGTCTTTCTCTGTCAAATATGTACACAATACTCCCAACAAACAGTATCACGCGTAATGGCGTCGGTTATGGCCGTCAGCAAGAGCAACATGGTGCACTCTTCCTATTCCTCGACCTTTAAACCATTAAAGCAACTTCCAAACACAAAACAAACGTCATTTCAAGTATTTTACTTTTTTTGATTTAAGTTACAGGGTGGACTAAATTTCCAGAAGAATAGAGCTGTTGGTGTTCTGAATGTTCCTGTACCACAGCTATCAGAATGCTACACGCCCCACTCCACCAAAATGCTGCATCTCCACGATGTATTTTCTTTTCAAATAACCCCACCCTGGATAAAGCTTGGAAGTACCAACATGGCAGTATGACAGATCAAACTGAAACCCAGCCAGCAGGAGGATGAATATGAGATGTTTAGGTACCCCTCGGTTTTAGTGCATCCTGGGGTAAGTTCTCTGTAGTTGATTGTTTCCCCACCCTTAAATGTTAGCAGCATGCCTTTCAAAGATTGCATAGGATTCGTCAAACCTTCTGATGTCATCAGCACCAACATTCAAGATCTTCCAATTCAGTGTCTTCTTTATTTATATGTGCACTTCAGGCATTCATGGGAAGATACTGTTACCTGGCTCACAAAGCAATCAGCTACGGAAGCTTCCTGCTAGCACTTTCTCTAGTGTCCCCACTCAGAAAAACCATCCCCCCCCAGCTCCCTGTGTCTGCAGCTAACAATCCATGAGCTCTGCTGTATTGAAAAGGGCTGCTCTCAGCTCGTGTAGTACCTGCCTTGGTTGAACCCTGCCTGGTTGTACTGATACCCGCCTTGCTGGAAGAACTGTTCAAACTGCCCACCTTGGTTAAAGTTTTGCCCCCCTCGCCCTCCCCAGCCACCTCCCTGTCCACCTCTACCCCCTCTGCCACGGCCTCCTCGCCCACCTCTCCCACCCCTCTCTTGGTGGTGGCCATCTTGTTGGTAACCTCCGCCTCCACCCTGATAGCCTCCGCCTCCACCTCCACCCTGATAGCCCCC
>JAODJU010000062.1:16748525-16774345 GCA_026776725.1 Gnathonemus echidnorhynchus | reverse complement strand
AGTCGCCATGTTGAAATTACGTCACAGGGGCAACTCGGACAACAAAATCTTGTCCGACTTCAACGTCATAAAAGAGGTGTGTTTCCGACGGGAAGTGACGTTTTTCGTGATGTTTCGTGACGTTTTCATCCGAGTTCCGACTTGGAGAGAAATAATCGAACGCACCATGACCTTACAAGTGATGTAGGAGGTTGAAGGTCACCTTTGGGTGAGTGACACCCCCGTGTATATACCTAGTCAGTAAATTATCTATTCAAACCTACACTGCACGACATTCTTATATATTAGCTTTATAATTTCTAGCTCAAATACCAGTAAATATCTTCATCTTTTCTTCCTTTCCACTGTTAACACCAAACAAAGCCAAAAGCAGGATTGAGCTTCCAATCTGCTCCTAACTAATTTACACCCAGGCTCCCCACATTTTCAATTTTAAATCTTATTAAAACAATATTCCAAATAAAGGTAATTACAATTATAATTACATTTACAACCAGGGTTCCAGTCTCCACCATGGCTCCATGTGTGTATAGTTTGCATGTTCTCCCCATGTCATTGTGGGGTTTCCTCTGGTCACTCCGTTTTCCCCCCATAGTCCAAAAACTTGCTGAGGTTAACTGGAGATACCAAATTGTCCCTAGGTGTGCATGTGTGACTGAATGTTCTGTGAGTGTGCCCTGCGATGGGTTGGCACCCAATCCTGAGTTGTTCCCTGCCTTGTGCCCATAAGCCTCAGGGATATACCTGGGACCCCCCACGACCCTGAATAGGATAAGCAGTTACATGAAATGGATGGATGGAATTACATTTACAGTTATGAACTAGAATAGGAATTGCTTGGAATTTCATATTACACAGGAGAGGAAGTGCCTCTTTGTTGTGTTCCAGATGGATATATGGAACATATATGAACACAGCTGAACATATATACTGTACGTACAGTGATTTTTTTTTAGGATCTACTGCTTTCTGCCTCCATCTCACTTTCGTATCAGCCTCATTGTACCTGCTTTATTCTTTTACCCACAATTCTCCATCTTTCTGACTTTCATTTCCCTATATCTTATAAATCCACACTTTCCAAGTGTTCGATTCGGGGGATGGGGGTCTTTACCTGCACATACACACAGACCCATGTCCACACACTGAGCTTGTGTGATCCTTGGTGTGGATGCTTGGGAGCACCATACACACACCACATTGTCTCTCAGGAACCAAGATTGGTTCCTGAAAAAGAAAAACCATCTACATTTGGACACCAAAATAATTGCTACCAGCATCTTTTTTCTAACAAAGTCTATGCAGTCCATAAGGCCCCTCACCACTCAGGTGACTCTGGCCTATTCCGACTTACTGGACAGGGGGCCACAAGCAGGCCAGCACCTCCCCCAATGAAGGCAGCTTCCTTGGCGGGGGGATTGGGGGGTGGACCACGGGGGCACCAAGTCAGCTGTCCTAGAGAGACAACAGAGATGCAAACATGGGACTGTTCACTGCTCAGAACTCAAAGAACTGGTCTGATTACTATTCTGGTTCAGGTTCACCTAGCTTTTTAAGCAAGAGTGTGTGGAGGTCCAATGCACTTATATAAATCTGAACTACTGAGATTTGGCAGTTTATGATGATGGGGTAATTTCAGTGGTAATGGTTTATGGACACTGTTCAAATTGCTTAACAAATGTTGACATTTTACCTGCAGCACCAGGGTTACTGCTATTACTGCAGTCAATATGACAATAACACATGAATAATATTCCCTGATTTACTGAACATCCAACTTTCCTGGATTGTCCAGGTGACTGGTGCACATGACTCAGAAATGGTGAGCCTTGAATCTATTACAGAAAGCACAGATCATGATGCAGGAGACACCCTGGATAGCAGGCCAGTCCATTCCAGAGCACATGCTCTGTCTCCTTCTCATACACACAATCAAAGCAAACATATTGTAAATTTATTATCAATAACACTCATGGCTTTTTCTGAACAACATTTTAATCATTATCACCTATTTGATGACTTTATGAAAAGAGGCACCTTGACATTTAGTCTTTCTGCCAAATACTTGGTCTTCTTAAATTGTCTGTGACCTGTTGCAAACATTAATGTCTAAATTGTTCTTGTACTTCCTTGATTTGTCCATATGTCCTTGATCTAGATCCTGGGCCAGCAACCCTGATCCAGGAGTGCTGGTGTCCAGCAGGTTTTCTATCCTACCTGATGCATTACAATCTGCCTGAGATCAGGTGTGGTTCATCAGAGACCAGGTAGGATAGAAAACCTGCTGCATATCGGCACTCTAGGATCAGGGTTGCCCACCCCTGACCAAGATCATCTTTCTGGGAAAGAAAGAGTACAAAGTACAATGGCCTTTTGTTATGATGTCTGGCTCCTGGACCCATGCCAGAAAGTGAAGCCATACTGATAAAATGGAAAAGCATCCCTGCGACTGGCCTTGAGTGTGAAATGAGAGATGAGAGAATGAGGTTGTCTAGGTTGGTGGGTCGGGGGGCTATTTATTGTCGTCTCCATGGTTTTCATACTAAACATGTTTTTTGTCACAAAGTACCCATTGCACATTTTGTCCTATTCTCCATTGCAGGTTTTTGCCTGTTTTTCCCACAAGCTTCTGTTTTTATTTTTAGTAGGTCATATTATGAAGCAGTGTGGCCTTCCACTACAAAAGGTATTGTGCACATACAATCTCTGTATTTCCAACAAACAAATAATGAAAAGACAAACTAATAAGACTTATAAACATAGACAGTAATCAAACTCCACAGGGGCGCACTGATAGGAAGCAGACAGGCAGTAGGTATACCTCAGGGCACACCCCCTGGTTCAATGGCTCCCCAGGCTTCTCCATCTGTTCCTGGGAGTCCTGGCAGTCTCGAGATCGTCTCGGGGCCTCATTTTCCCAGCGGGCAAAGCCCTTTTCCTTGGAATTCTTGCTGTGCAGTCGGTACCTCATCTTGGGAAATGTGTGTGAACCCCCATCCACAGGAGCCCAGCCATGCTCGGACCACAGGGGTTCCGTCTGTGTGGCCTGGCTGGTGGTAGCCCGTTGCAGCCGTACTGAAATTTTCTGGGCAGAGCCAGTCATCAGAGTGATGGACTGGGCCTCCAGGGTAGGGCTTCCTGGTGCCACTTTGGGGAACTCAAACACTTCGTCCTCATCTGCAAGAAGACAGTGGTCAAGTACTTTAGGCTGTACCGACCTGTGTCTGTAAGTCAGAAGTTATGTGCGTCAGTACTAACCTATGCATGAGGCCTAGAAGCTACCGACCTAAGCCTGCCAATTGGAACATATGTGCAGCAGTATTGACTTGCTTGAACAACCTGGAAATTAAGTGCTGCAGTATCGACTTCCTTGCGTGGTCCGAAAACTGATGCAGTACTGACCTGCTCACATGATTCTGAAGCTATGTGCAGCAATAAAACCTGCATGCATGGGCTGGAAGCTACATGTAGCAGTATTGACTTGCTTGCATGTTCAGGAAGCTACATGCAGCAGGACTGACCTGCTTGCGTGGTCCCGAAGCGCCGTGTAATTGTAGTTACCTGTGCATGCAGGCCAGAAGCTATATGTAGCAGCATCAAAGTACACATGTGGGCAGTACTGACTAATTGTGTGCACTGGAAACCATGTGCGCCAAGACTCGCCTTCATGTGTCGGTCCAAAGCTACCTGCAGCAGTACTGACCTGCACCTGTGGGCCAGAAGCTATATGTGGCAGTACGGACCTGCATGTGTGAGCCCGAAGCTATGTGCGGCAGTACAGACCTGCACATGCGGGCAGGGTGGGGCTGCTGGGCAGTGAGCTGTGAATGGCGGAGCTGGGTGCCACGCTAACCAGGGAGAAAGCACGCGGAAGCTTCCTGCAGGCTAGGACCAGCAGCTCTCGGCACTGCTTGTGACAGTTCACTCCACAATCTGAAAAAGAGCACAAAAGCAGTGTAATGCAGCACAGTGTAGCACAGCAGGATGAAATATGGGGCAGCTATCTGTAATCACAAACAGAAGAGGGGAACAGGCTGTCTGTTAGGCTATGTGGAGTCAGCTAGCATAAGGCTAATGATAGACCTGGGACTCATAGCCAAGCATCACATGGGCCGCAGGCAGCAATGGTGAGTGAGGCCCCAGCAAAGGGGTGTTAATGTAGTTAGGTAAAAACCACATGGACCGCACAGACCACAGCAGACAGAGAAGCAGGGCCCAGCAGGCAGGCAAAGCTGAGATCCCAGCACCAGGTGGATGGCACTTACCTTTACACTTATATCCCTGCTTGATGATGCCCCATAACTGTGGGAGAGAAGTGAGGGGGGAGGGCAAGAGAATGTCAATGGATGACAGGACAAGCAGGACATGGGAAGAAGGGAGGAAAATACATGAAAGGCAAGGTGGCCACGGTGCACTTGCGAGGGAGGCTTGCAGAGACTCACAAAGCCAGCACAGTGCTCGCAGAAGGTAGGCTTCAGGTATGTCATCTCCTGAAAGTTGTGGATAAACAAAGGGCCCATTTTCGACTGTAGCTGGGAGTTCGCTCTGAGGAAGTAGGCCATCATTTCATCCTTGCTGATAAGTCCGTCCCTGGTGACATGGAGAGGCCAAGAAAGGAATGAGGGGAGGATCTGGGACTTTATTTACTAGTTTAATACTAATTTATTATTATTATTATTATTATTATTATTATTATTACTACTGATATACGCAGCACTGAATGCCAAATTTCAGGGTAATGGGTAAGGGTGCGGATGTGGACCATTTTGCATCGATGCAGTGACAGAACATAATTGATTATAGCCATGTAACATTGCTTGTTAATTTTCCAGCTGTGGCTGGAAAATAAAGTTCTATAATTCAAAAGAACTTCCTCGTAGCTACCTTCACTGTCTATAAAGTGCTTTTCCACTGCACCAGGTACTTTTGATATGGTATTTTCCCTTTTTTTATTTTCCCTGTGGAATTCCACTACCAATCACTGGGTTGCTCATGGTCATATCTTCTGCGCAGTGATATGATTGGTGTTTGGAGTTCTGTAGAAGGTAATAGTTCCTACATTAAACTGCTCACTACAAAGTCTGTGGATTATATTCAGTAACTGGGTCATAATTTCTGGTAAAAGACTGCTTTGATTTTTTTGGCGCTTTAACCACTACAGAAAGAATGCCATTCACTCCTATTATATTCAAGAGAAGACCATAATTTTATAGTTTTTATCCCCAAAAGTAGGCATCTCCCAGCAGAACAACCTGGATGGATTCTTTTTCAATTTTGGGGTGAACTGCCCCTTTAAATTGCGATCTGTTTGGAATGACATAAAACAAGATCACTATGGCATGAAAGGAAATAAAGTATTTTGTATAATATACTAGGACAGCACGGTATTATTTTTTTGTAATAAATATGGGGGCATTTATAAAGCAAAAAAAGAGTTCAGCATAAGCAAGTTACAACATACATGTAATGCACTGCACTACAGAAGGATTTAAGTTTTGTTTTGTGATCATTTTCTCAAAAATAATATAGGTAGTAGTCTAGGCCTATTCTAATTATTTTGGTTTACAATTTCGTTTAATTTAATCTTAAAACATTTATTTTGACCATTAAAGTAATTATTTTATAAAGAAGTACACTGCTGAAAAGTACATTTGTTAATAAATGTTGAAATAATTAAAAGGGAGTTCATAGTCAATGATGAAAAATAGCCATGTGCGTTAATATAGAAATTTGACAATGCAATGCATCGCAATGGATCCTGGAATCGAATCGAATCGTTACATGAAAACTGTAATTGAATCGTGAGACCAGTGAATATGCACAGCCCTAGTAACGGCAGGGGTAATACCACAATGGACAGGGACGGTGGGCGTGACTAAGCTGAATACCACGCTTACCTCTCACATGTCACATGCATGAACACACCCATGCGGCTAAATAGATGGAGTATCACCTTCATCACTTTTTTTCTAACACGATAGAACTTTTTTGCAGCATAAATGTACAACAGAACACATATGTGTTTGTATGGGGGTCACACAAATATGCTGTAGGAAAATACTGGCACAGGAACTTGGTTGGGGGACATGGCTACCATTCCACTGGAAAGATATGCAATTTAAGGTTAATTGACTGCTGTATTAAAACCTCCTGAAATCTCCAAAGCTCCCAGACATAGACATGCATCCTCTCAGGCAGCTGGAATGTAATTGCAATACCCCACTGCACAGAGATGCCATTGGAATACAGTTAGGCAGTATTGCTCTGTTTGTCCTTTATGCTATGCCGTACCTTCTGCTGGCCCTGCAATTAACCATGTATCCGAACCATCAAAAAAGCTTCATATTTGGGGGAAAACACTTTCTTTTTCCAGACTCACCCCTCACAGCGTCATTCTGTTCTGTTTGTCCTAATATAAACTTATTGACTTATTTATCACTAGACCATACATGCAATACAGCCTAGTATCTGTACTCTTCCAGTCTGTAAAAATCCAGTCTGTAAAAACTGGTCAAAGATATCAATTATAGCAACTTTCTGAAATGCACTTATCCACAAAACCATTCATCTTAATATTGGTATAAATGTTGACAAGTCAATCTTCCAGTCATTTATCCCGGAGCCTATCCTATGCAACATATGGCACAAGGCTGGGGTACAATCAGGACAGGGTGCCAGTCCATCATAGGGCACATACACTGTGGTGAGTAGCCCAGCAGCCCACAGTTTAGGAATCTCTGCTCATATCCAGAAGGTTGTGGGTTCAGATCCTACACTCAGCCTATTTATCACTGCTGGTCACTTGAAAAATGCCCTAACTGCACTAGAGGTGACGCTAGCTGACCTCACTCCCTGATGCCAAGCTCTCCTCATTTGTGCATCGGTTTGGACAGAAGCTTCTGCTAAAGAAATTAATTTAAATATACATATATACGCACAATCCATATTTGGAAAAAAACTATGTTTTCCTTTAGACTTGTGTCAAAAAAGATTCCAGAGCAGCTTTCAGTACACCTGTGCTTGTGTTCACGGCACTGGCTCTCTTTGGTACAAAGATCAAACCTGCTCAAGCAGACACATTGGTTCTGATAAATCCATAGCTCACAATCGCTAAGAGACGACTTTGCCACCCCCTCCCCTGCCATCCTAGCCCAGCCTGGTCTGGCACTCTATAACTCTAGTCAGGGCCAAAGCAAGAGCTCCAACATTCAGACCACTACCTGTAAAGATTCATCATCCTATTGCTTTTTTATACACTCCATTCTGGACAAATGCAAACATACAACCAACAAGTCTGTAGAACTGTAGAAAGACCGCACCCAATGTCATGGTTAGGGAAGCGCACTTGTAATTGAAAGTTTGCAGGTTTGAGTAAGGTACCACCCCCAAGCACTGCTCTCCGGGCGCTGAATTAGCTGCCCCCTGCTATGTCATATATGGGTTAAATGTGGAGAACACATTTCATTGTTGTGCACTGTGTGCTGTGGTGTGTCAACAATGACAATCAATAACTAAATTCTAACTTAATTCCAATCTGGGTGAAATGCATTATTTCATTATAAAGTCTATCGATCAGCTCCAAATATGGTGGACACACCACTCACTGGCTTGAAGAAAACCTGCTTTGTGTGTGTGTGTGTGCATGCATGCGTGTGTGGATTCTGTTTATATTACATTGTGGGGACCAAATGTTCCATACAATGTAATAAAAACCTGTTATTTTGACATTGTGGGGACCATTTTCCAGGTCCCCACAGAGATCTGTGAATGCAGTCAAAAAAGTAAAAATGCCATACGTCTTGTATTTTGTTTGGTTACTTATGGTTAAGGTCAGGGGTGGCTAGGGGTTAAGGTTGTCATGTTGGGATTAGAGTTTCACCCATAGAAATGAATGGAGAATTCCTACAAAGATATAATTACAAACCTACACGTGTGTGTGTGTGTGTGTGTGTGTGTGTAACTACTCACTGGTCCTTATCCAGGACACAGAAGGAGTCCAGGAAGGGGAAGTTTGCAGTGATGCTTTCAAAGTCCTCCTGAGAGATGTAGCCGTCATGGTCATGGTCATAATTCCTGAACACAGACTGCCCAAGAAAACATCAACATAAACAGAATTACAGTAATAAAACTGACAACGTATTCCTGATGCATATGAGTATACATAAGGTACCATGGATTGACAGATGCAATCAGATTGACACTATTGCATAGCTACCGACACCACAAACTAACAGTTTGCATTGTTAGGGCTGTAAAAATTAACTGGAAAAAACATGAGGATCATGAATGAATGGATGAACACAGGCAGGACAGAATATGGTAAGTGAATGGATGAACACAGACAGGACAGAGTGTGGTAAGTGAATGGAAGTGAATGATGAATAGACAGGAGACAGGACAGACTGAAGGTGTGATGAAGAGATATGAGCACATACATCCACCACTTTCCTGATGTGCTTGTTCACGACGGAAGGGTTTGGTTTTGTGTGCACCCCTGAGGCCCAGTCCAGCGGGGCCATTGGCTTGTTGGGCGTGGTGGGAGAGGTGGGCTGTAAGAAAAGAGCAGAAGCACTTTTATAGTACAAATAGCATGTTTATCTTACTGAGCTCAGAACAGTTAGCTTCCAAGAGCTGCCTCACATTGAAGAAAAAAAAATAAAAATGTATGAATAGATGGATGTCTTTTCATAAACAGAGCTCTCTTTGGAGTCAAACACTTTTTTTCAGTACACTGAATTTGCTTTACCACAAACAACGTTCACTGGAAAAAACACACTGCAGTCATTACATTAAAGGTTGCAGTTGTCTATGTTTTTCATGCTGACTTACCAGAGACTTTGGGTTCCGGGGTTCCCTCAGTAATGAGAGCTCATAAATCTCATCTTCGGTGTAATACAGATCTAGAGAGAGCTGAAAAAATCAGAGGTGCTGAAATCATGACAGTCATTAACGCACCAGCTTTTGTTTGGCTCTGCCCATTGACTAATCTCTCAACTGCACGGTGGGTGGAATGGAACATTAATTTTTTATTAGAAAAGGAGAACATGGGGGACATTCTCACTAGCCTATTTCAGAAACATGGTAGAAGTAATGCTTTGGTTGTAAAATAAGCTTTTCAGTGGGGACTGAAAATGAAACATACACTGCCCCTCAGAACTCAAATTCTTTTTCAAACCAGATTATTGATACAGAAATGATACTGAACATTGTTGCAATGTTGCTGAATGGAGCACAAAGTCATATGGTTCACAAGGTCACAGGACTTGCAATGGGTGTAACACTCACTGCCAGCAGGTAGATAAGGTCCATGTTGGGCTCCACCTGTGATGCCATGTTCTGCAGGGACACCAGCTCATTGAAGGTCAAGTAGAGCTGCTGCATCTTCACAATGTTCACCTTGCCGTCATCCACCCAGTCAGGGAAGACCACATGGACGGCGATCAGGTCCTTCAGGTGCACTCCCAGGATGGGGATCTTGAAGCACTCACAGTCAGTGAAGGCCTTGCGGTAGGCGCTGTAGTTGCCATTGGAGGAGACCAGCTCTGTCATCTCATTCCAGATCTGAATTGGACACAGGTGGTGGTATTATAGAAATACATACAAAATGAGAAATAAACTTAAGCAAACATGAATTGAAACTAATTTATCATTCATTTTAAAGTAGGATAAGAGTAAACAAAATCTAGCAACTGGGAGGGACAGTGAACTGTGGCTGAATGAAGAGTGTGGAGTGTATGTGGAGTATGGAGAGTATGAGGAGTATGGAGAGTATGAGGGATATGGAGAAATGGAGCTGAAAGCAGAGAGAATGAAGCTGAAGCAAAGGAAGAGTTGGACCTTTGTGACCTCGGGCGCCAGGTGCAGGAGCGTCTCCTTGAGGCGCGAGATGGAGCTGTGGCTGAGCCCCCCCACCACAGCCATCAAGGTGTTGAAGTTCTGCAGGTAGAGTAGTTTCTACATGCAAGGGAAACAGAGGTGGGGAGGCAGCATGAGGGAGGACAGCTGGTACAGCAGCCGCTCCTCCCACGCCATCTGCTCCCAGGAGCAGCACGGAGCAGCACGGAGCAGCGGTAAGGAAGCTCCAGCTTGGTGCGCCTCGTTAAAGGGGCAGGCTTACCCCAACTTCTGGGACAACTAGCTTTAGATAGGAAAAACCCTTTAAACCCTTTAGTCATCATTTTTGCTCAGTCTAGGACAATTCAATGTTTCAGTAGTTTAATATTTCGGCAGTCCCAGCTATGTTTAAATCTGTATTATCATTAAATACCTTATCTTGACCCATTCCCATCAGCATATTCACAGTGCAGAACTTCTCTTGGGAAAGGTCAGAAACGTCAGGATTAAATTACAGTCAGAGTCTTTTGAAAACAAAAGCCAAAGGTAGAGAGCAGGCCTGAACAGCCCAGTCAGCACTTGCAGCTTCCACACCAGCTGATCGTCATGGTAATGCTAGGATCCTACAGCTCACGTTTAGCATTTACATTTTCTCTGGTTTTTTGTCTGTTTCACAAAATGTCTATTTGATTTCAGAATGTGGGGGTTTACAGGTGTTTTGCACATTAGAGAGCAAGTCAGGGGATGTGAACTAGAAAATGGCCAGCGGAAAACCTATTTACACAAAAGCACCAGAACAACGGGAATGTTAGCTGTCTGGTATGTTTTTGTCTCCAGAAATATGGTATTAATATGTTTATAAAGGTTTCCATGTAACACAGCAGAAATGCGAACCCTGGCACAGGGACATGTCTTGAATGTTTTCCAAGACTCTAAGATGCACCCATTGGCCACTGGTGGAAATTCAGTGAAATCAGAGCCTAGTTGAGGTGAATTCTCTGCCTGCCTGGAGATGAGTATATTATTATATTTGTCTCTCCAGGACAGTAAATGTTTCACCAACCCATTTAAGACCCATTAAATAATGATACTTGCATAATGTGCATGACCAGACATCAAACCCAAAGGAAAAGAAGTGCTGTATTTGTAAGAGGTGTACTCCCCATTTTCATACTACAGACAAACCGGACATATTTTGTCTAACATGTTGTTTTAATATAACAATAAAAACCACTGTTTTTGATTAGTCTATTTTATGCTTAGTTTTACTTTAACACAGCCTTCAACCATAATGGTGGGCAGGGTGCATGACTGTTCTGTTCATTTAGATGGCTTTCATAGGGGGTTCTATAGAGAATAAACTACTGTCTTATTTCTATCTCTGAAGGAGTTCTGCTTATCTAAAGATCCTTAATTTGGTTCTTTGAAAAAAAAAATTCTCCCAAACTGGACACAAGCCTGCAATAAAAACATAATGAGATCTACAATTTTGTATGATGAATTCTCTGGACTCTCTCATAAGCTCTTGTTGTATCAAAAGTGGAACAAAAAGGTATACAAAACATATTTTTGACCTCAAAGCTAATAGTTGGATCTGAATAACACTGATGCTTCGCCTTAGTCTTCAGATTAACCAAAACGAGATACAGGGACTACCTGGGCCACGTGGATGAACTTGGTGATGACCTCAGCGCGATGGTGTGGAGTCAGCTTGCTTAGGACCATCAGTTGCACCCACTGGGAGACACCATTGAAGAGGGCGATGGAACGCTCTAAGGTGGGATTGTCTACCAGGCATCCGTGTATCACGTAGCTTTGGTAGTCCGTGAACTGCAGGGAGAGCAGATACTGAGAGCTCAGAGGTTCTATCCCGGACCTTCTGGAGTACTCAGACAAGCAACCCTTTTCGAACCAGGAAGCTTGTCAACATCATGGGAAAAAAATTCTCAAAAATCAACAAAAAAAAACACAAGGATGAACCTTCAACAAGGAAGGGAAAATGGCATCATACCAAAGCTCAGATCCTCCCAAACGAGGGGAAGACCAGATACCCATTCAGGCAAAAAAACAGGAAAACACTGCAGGGAAATGTCCATAACAAAAACAGCCCCAGATGGTAAATTATTTACACTCTCTTATCAACATCCATGGCTGGAGGAGGAGGAGCTACAGCTATGGGGAAAATGGCTTGGCTCAGGTCCCAGGTATAGAACGAACAGCCAAAGATTGACAAAGCTGTGGAGGGTTCAGTGGAAAACCAGCATGCGACACGTCAACGTTTCCACGGACAACCTTCACCCCGCGATTGACTGCAGTGAATAGTCTTACCGAAATTCTACGAAATGACTTGTACTCTAGGAAGGTCAGGTGCTCCGCCAGCTCCATGGGCTCCAGGTGGTCAAACAGAAGTGACGCCTTGCCCTTCTTCGGCTGCTTCTTCCTCTGGGTCAGTTTTCTCATCCAGTCATAAGACGGACTGCCAAACACAGAGTGCAGCACACGCTGTCAGACATGCCGCTTTCTCTTTATCTGCCACTGTTTGACGTGAAGCTAACATCTTAGTGACAGTGTGACAAAGGCTAACAGATTCACTGTATCAAGCAGCACCGTGTAGCGGCAAGTAGGACTGACCTCCTTTGCCTCTATATCCACTTCAAGTGTTCAGCTGTGTGCTTGCAAAAGCCTTTCTGCACACTATTGTTATTTTTTGCACCAAACACGAGAACGTCTTCCTCTTAGTTTTAACGAGTATGGTCCTTCTCCTCTGATCTCTCATTAACAAGTTGTTTTCAGCAACAGAATTGCCATTGATTGGATGTTTTTGTTTATTGCACTGTTTTCTGTAAACACTACACACGACAGTGTGTGGAAATAACAGGAAGGTGGCTGTTTCACCATTTCTGGAACCACCAATCACGCCATGTTTAAAATTTCTTTGATCACGAGACCTCTGTCTGCATACTGCATGTGCTCAGTGGCAGACACACGATTAACCAGGATGTGTAACTAATAAGTGGCCACTGAATCCACTCTGCAGAGAACAAACATGCTTCTTTTTTATACCATTCAGTGAATCTAAGGATATTCAGCATCTGTCCAGAACTGGAGACAGATATTTCTGCTCAGCAGTTTTCACAACATTCCTATTGAACAGAAATGCTGCAGGTGACTCACATCCCAAATAACAGGAACATTCCCAGGACTTTAGCTAATGTTATTCAAAAGTCTTCTCAAATTTTCAGAGAATATTCTGATTGTAATGTTAATGGAACATTATTTCCACATTTTACCTTCTAATAAAAGTTTGGTTAATGTTTATTTTTGATATTTTTGATTTTTGACTTGATGTGCTCCTCATAACCCAGCTGGGCCGCTACACCTAGGTATTCCTCCGTCATTATTACCTGAACACCTTTTTAACATGATTAATGTTGAAAAATATTGCTTTATACTTAAATATTATTTTATATGAGTGCTCCAGGTGCAAACTGCAAACATCCAGTCTTGAACTCATGATCTTTAAAAACTGTGTAAAGTCACAGTTTTATCGTAAAGTCACAGTTTTATCTGCTGCCATTGGTTTCTACAAAACCTCTTTCAGCTTTTGCCATCAGGCAAGAGATACAGAGCAATGAAAACCAGGACAAATCGCCTAAAAAACTGTTTTTATCCCAAAACAATCATGGCTTTAAATTCAAAATAGAATTGTTAATCTTTATATTTTATCACTGAATTTTGTATATTTTTAATATATTATATATTAAAATGCAGTCGACTCACATTGAGTCGATTGCATTCAGTTTCGTTGTTCAAGTGACAATGACAATAAAGATTTATCTTATCGCTCTCTTACATTATTAGTCTTACTGTAGTAGTAGTTGTAGTAGTAGTAGTATAATGTTCTGGGAACATCAGAAAAACTGGATACTTTTTGGATTTGTTAGCTGGGTTGGGATGGTCTTTGCCACCCAAAGGTTAAGCCAGAAAGTTTGATAGTCTGGTCAGGTACGTGTTTAATATGTGCTATGTGAGTGTGCAAGTTGAAATAGCATTTGCGTGTGCCTGTGTGTGAGTGTGTTGGATGGGCCTCACATGGTGGAGATGTCGATGAGCTTGATGTGCTCCTCATAACCCAGCTGGGCTGCTACATCTCGGAACTCCTCCGTCAGCTGGATGAGGCCCAGGTCCAGGTTGAATTCTGCTGGGAATTCCACAGTCCAGTACCTGGGCAAGTGTTATAGAAGGCATGTGAGGCACCACAACAGCAGGCTCTGGGGCTTGCCCCTGGAAAGGCCGCCACATTCCTTGTTGCTGCCTACTAGCTGGATGAATCACCAGGTAGGTAGACACCTGCACAGGAGGATCTCCTGATCAAACTATTGTCAATATATCTAGAGCTATGACTGTGCTATATGAGCCATGAAAGAATTCTCCAGAAATATCCCACTCACAAAGGACTTGTCAAGGTACATGGTGACTGGTGGAATCGGTCTTTTGGGTACCACACGTGGGATTGGGTTAGCAAAGTAGTGCAGAAAATATTTTACAGGGACTCTACCATGAAATAGCAACTGAAATGAAAATGGATTTTTAAACTAGTGAGAAAAATAATCTCACATTCCTGAAAATCAGCAGTAAGGAGAATTTATGGAAACAGCACAGAGCTGGAGGGGCCGGCGCCAGGAGCCGCGAGGCAAGCACGACCTCAAGTGTGGTTGTCAACAAACGAGGTGGCTCGGGTGCGTGTCATGAATCACAAGACAGCCTCTTTGCTGACTGCATTCACCCGAACAATACATCTGCTTCACATGGCTGCGAGCGGCCAATCGCTCACACGGC
Organism: Gnathonemus echidnorhynchus; assembly: GCA_026776725.1. NCBI lineage: Eukaryota > Metazoa > Chordata > Actinopteri > Osteoglossiformes > Mormyridae > Gnathonemus > Gnathonemus echidnorhynchus. The sequence continues at coordinate 16,759,672 of JAODJU010000062.1, read as the reverse complement.
TTGCATTTGGCTGTCATTTCAGATGACATCATCCACGCTGCCATGTGAGCCACATCCCTGAAGCAGTGACTGCGAAACCCTGACTGTGCCAAGGACCACTACGGAGGACAAAACAAAACATGGTGGTGCATAAAATGGGGAGGTTTGAAAATCTCAGCTCTATACCTCATTAGATAGCAGATCTTCAGTCTGGTTCTCTGGCTGTCATCTCCTTGGCAGTTGCGGTACGTGAGAAATGTTAAGGAGGGTTTGTGGCTCAAGTCATGCAGTCCAGCAATGACAAGCTAATAACTAGCAGCTAAATTAAACTGAACCGGGTGTTTCACAATTATACAAAGAGAAACCAGTGAAGAAGGTTATGTGTCACTGAGACAATGCAAAGCGGACCATGCACAAGCTCCACGGTTCCCATACTAATATCTGCCAACCCCAAAATAATTCAGCATGATCACACATGATCAATGCGAACCTGTGGAAGAGTCCCACAACCTACCAAGGCCACTGTTTAAGGTCTACCCAATGTTTGATGCCAACTAATAACAATTTCAAAGAAGGATAACACTTCAAGTCTCCTCTTTTATGGCCCCTTGTGCATTTCAGAAATTTAAGGATTCAAGGATGTATTTGTCAGCTGTAAGGTTTACAGTCAGACTATAACCTGCAGTAAAATGTAAGACTCCATCATAATAAAATAGTTGAAGGTAGTATGACAGAAAGGTAACAATATAATAAATAAGGAACAGAGAGTTATACTGGAACAAAAAAGGTCAGAGATGTGCAACACAGTATAAAGAAAGTATGAGCTGCATAAATAAGGAACAAATGTTAAATTATAACCATTGATTAAGTATTTTGTAACTTGATGGCTTTAGGGAATAAGTTCCTTCTAAGCCTCTCAGTTCTCACTGAGAGACAGCAGAAGCACAATCCAGAACTGGTCTGGTACAGAGGTGGTGGTATAGCCATGTATCAAAGCTGGAAACCACAGACTGAGGAATACTGACAAGACAGACAACTGACGTTTCCTCTGTAATGTAGGGGACTGTTGGAAGTGGTTGAGAACAGCAAAAGAAAAATGTGGTTTTTATGAAAGGGAGAGATCAAATGGAAGCTCATGGAACTTTCTAGGAAACAAAAAGTTTAGTATGTCAGAAAGTATGTTAGTACACAGTGTGTGAGGGTTTCTCTGGATCCACCCCAGCAGAGACTTGTACCCTGCTTACGAACCGTCCTAAGTGCCTTGTCCCGTAACAGTGCTTCCCTATCGTAATCTGCATGGAAGCAGCCGTACAAACCTTTTCCCAAATGGCCACTTGCCCTGCCAAAGGATATATTGCGAGCAGTTTCCCGGCCAGCTCAGTGGATGTGACGTACCAACGGTGCATCAGCAACATGACCCGGGGTAGCTGACAGCCCCGCAGGTCACCGCTGTCATCTGCAGGAATTGGGGAGAACAACCACTGGGTGACTCCTGCATGCATTAATGGGTGTACAGCAGGTCGCTGGACCTTCAGCCATGCATGGCAAGAACTCACACAGCTGGGACAGTGAAGCTGTGAATGGCGCATTAATCAGAAATGGACACTGATTCATGGTTACCAGCAAACAGGACACACTGTTTAAGCGGAATTCAGTATAGTACTCTTTACTCTGAACTCGTGTTTGGACAGAACTCCTGATCTTATTATGGCCTGACTGACTGTTAGCACTGTCTCTCCATAATAAAGTGAATAGTAACAAAGTGGGAGGGTTAATGGATCTTATACAAGCTGAAACAACTCACCAAATGCGTGAATGCAGGCCTCCAAGAGCTGACCCAGATAGGCAGCCTTCCCCAGCAGGGATGATCCCATTGTGCTCTGGGGTCAATATCAGGGCAGAGATCTACTCATATCCTCAAAACTGAAGAAAGGTTGTCCTCCCGGCGCTATGAGGAACAGAACAATTTTCGTTGTTCAGCACGTTGCTTTTTGGGGGTCAAACATGGACAGCAGCAACAACATGAGCAGTACTACAGACAATCTTCCACCAATGGGAAGCAAAGGTTGTACCACTCATGGAAACAGTACGAGGTGGCTAACAAGTCAGTGATATTCCTCAGTGCTAAGCTAGGATGCCACTTCCTTGGAATTACCACTATGAGCCTAACACTACCATGACTGCCCACTATAAGTAGTGTTGCTAGCACCATCACCTTCAGGATGCTAATGACACCAAACATCAAAGTGTTTCTATTTGATCTTGCTAAAATGAAATGCATTCAAAAAACAGTTTCTTTTGAAGTGTACTTGAAGTTAAACTTTTCTTTCAGCTTAAGGGTTAATCCACCAGGAGAACCATATCTAAGAGTCAGCAGGGCAGTCACGGTCATGTTATACTCACCTGTCTGGTACATGTGAGCTGCCTTTACAGATTAAATTCCCAGGGTTCTGCATGGGCCTGTCGCATTCTTAAAGAGCGTATGGGCAAAACAGATCACAAATCCATGTAGTACTGGAGTTCCTATAAGGGAACAGGAAACACGTTTTGGTTGTGTCACCAGTGAAGTTAGTCAATACCAGGAGAGGCCAAAATACCTACACCCATTTTGGGAATGTACTGCTGTACTTGCAAAGAAGATGCGGCCATCTCTGAAGTTGCCTCTCATCCCCAGGTTATGACCTGCCTTCAGCATGCATGTAAGGCACATCAGAGTGTTGTGCTTTTACAAAAAGAAAAAACAGTGCTACAGGCTATAGAAAATAGCCTGGAGTGAGCTCCCACTGAAAAACGTCAAAGCATCATTTAGCCCCGTGGTCCTCAGGACCCCCCAGACATTCCATGACTTTGCTCCCTCCCAGCTCCCCTGCCAGACAGTCCGAGGACTGGTTTAGAAAAAATGGTTTAGCTAAAAACTCTGAGTTGGCTGAAGACTCAAGAAGCAAAACATTGACCACCTGAAGGACCCCGTATGGAAACGCTTAATAAACTACTGCTTTGCAAACAAAGACAAGAGGAAGAAGCTGTGTTTTGGTCCAGAGCCTTTTGAAAAACAGCTGATGTTATCAAGTTATGATGGCACAGCAGGGGTGCTTTAATGCACGGACTTACCTGAACACTAAAGGAGGGGCCTCCACCAACCTTGTTTACTAAAGTCTTAAACATTCATGCTGTATTTATGGGATTGCCTCATACTGAAAAATAAAATGCGACTTGTCCCGTAGTGTCATGTCTGAACCAAAATACAATTTAATCTGGACCATGTAGCCAAACCTTCTTAATGTTGGGACCCCTCAACAACAACTGTTATTGCTGTCCCCCCAAAAAATGACAGGGGGCCCACTGACAACTCAAGCCCCGAAGCCTCATGATAACGTGCCTTTGATGCATGGCCGGAGCAGAGTGAAGGGGATCATCACCTAGATGGGACACAGTTTAACAGTGTCCCTCGTTCATCCTGACATACCATTCAGAGGAGCTAATCAGGAAGGCAGCAGGCCTGGGTCTGTACTCATCACATACCCTGCTCAAGGTTTGGACTGAGTAAATTATTAGATCTGGCATAGTAACCACACACACATGCACACGTAAGCTGCATAATCAATTGCGCGATGCTGACATCAGTGTCGATTCCCCGGGAGTGGAGGGGGTGATTGATTGTGGACTCAAAGACATTGAGGGGATGAACCATCTCAACATGTTGTTTCTGACAAGGAGAATAAAGCCCTTGATTGCTGCCATTGCATGATAACACAGACCATTGTGAAATAACGGACATGCAGTGTTAACCAAGTATAGCTGAACAATGTCCCTGGACTCATATACAACTTAAAGACTATGGGACTCCTGTGACGTCTAAGCAACAATGATGTCCAATGTGCCTCCTGGGTGTTTCTGCTTTGCCCAAGCAGGTCAAATTAACACCTCCTTCAGAGCTCCAAGGCTGATTGCCAAATATATTACACAATAACACAAGCCCTTGAAAGAATGATGACTCAGATGTGTTCTTATTACCCAGTGTCTGCCCAATAAAAACACGACAAACATTTATATGTCTAAGAAAAAGCCAATTCATACATTCACACACTTGTGAGAAGTATACATCTGTTTTCAACAAGTAGTCTTCAGCATCCAAAAGAGCCAAACTGCATCCATGGGTCCTCAGTCGAGTGCTAAACTCTCACCCCACGATGCTTTGATCTGAAGGCTTACTGGCTAGGGTGACTCTGCTCAGCTATGGGTAACTTTGTCATACATGCCGTCATTCTTAGTAGCTTCCTCCAGACCCACTGTAATCATTTCTAGCATGCTTCTTTGGCCCAGATTTCCATTTACCTGTGTTTCCTGTTAGACACCAGCATGGTAAAATCACCCAGTTAGAACTGCTCTTTGAAGCTGAAGTCCAGTCAACAACCAGCTTTTTTAATGGGGAAAAACAAACCAGTCACCACAGGGACACCCCGCCTACATTAAGCCTCCCCTTAAAATGGTCTTTGGGAGTAAAGGAAGCATTGTGAGAAAAGAAGAGTGTGTTTTCCCTCTAACAAAGAGATCCAATGCATTTGCAGCTTTTCACACCCGCTCACACACGTCGGTCCAGCCCCATTACGAGCCTCTTCTCCAAGGAGCAGCAGCCCAGGTAGCTGCCCAAACACGTTTTTTATTGCATTCATCGATCTTAATAATAGTAATATAAACATAATCTCCACACACAAATTAGGTTTCTATATCTTTGTAGGGACTCTCCATTCATTCCTGTGGGCGTCACCCTAATCTCAACTACGACCACCTTAACCCCTAATCAGCCCCATCCTTAACTAGTTTTCCGTGTAATGAGTGAACCATTTCCTAGTAATAAATAGGTACACTGTACAAAACAAATGGCAGCCCTGCCATTTTCCACATCAGTGAAGCAGCACCGTTGCCTACCTGGTTAATCATTCCCCTAGTTTTCACACAATTTGCATCTGAATTTGCACAATTAAACACTTGTGCCTCATTTTTGAGCTTTTCAGCTGCTATGCTCATGTTAAAGAGTAACTAAAAAGTAATGGTAAATTTTCAGAGATGTTTACATTTATCACCTTTACATTTATTCAGACAGCAGGCACTTTGAGACTGTGAACACAGTGGACAGGCATACTGAGGTCACCATCGTCAGCACTGTCACCTGCACACAGCTGGAGAAAAACGTGCAGCCACCACAGCATTAATAATAACAGTAGTTTGGTGAAACGCACAGGGATTGGAAAGGTTACTCTGCTGCCAGTGAACAATAATGGCAGGTGCAGAAGCTAAGAATTAGGAAAACCAAGGAGTTACAGAATTATGGGAATATAACTGACAGATATAGCAACATTGTTACCTGTAGCCAGAGTTTGTTCGTATATCCACAGTTTTAGCAGAGTGTGTACGTGGGGGTGTTTCCTACAGCTCTCCATTCCGAATCATTACAGTTTCCTGAAGCTACAACCAGGATATATGTATCTGCTGTTGGCCAAGCCGGCCATACCATGCCCACACTGCGCCTGATGCCCATCCAGCCGCCGCACTCGCCGTGATACAGTACGAAGCACAGGAGTCACAGGCCTAACAGCAATGTAAGAACACCCCCACTGTCACCCCATCAGCTGACCCAAAAATAGTCCCAAAGTAATGTCACAATGTTGCCACAACATTCCTGCAATGTCAGGAGAAAATAAAGTGCCAATACTATCCCATGCTGGGCTCTGCTCGCCCCAGGACCCCTTACACCTACCTGGCACCGTCTTGAGGTCTGGCAGTCCAGTCGACCCTCTATACAGCACAGGTCCCACAGGCTCACTTCTGTTTGTAAACACAGCGGCAGCCCCTGACAGGCTGAACCTAGCTCTCAGTACAAACCATGTGACCCGACACGGGGAAATCTCCGGGCAGAGAAAAGGACAGTTCAGACCCCAACACTTGACATGAACTGAAGGGTGGGATGGAGGGTCCTGGTACTGAGCAGGAGCAGCAATCCATCATAGGGATCAATGGGAAAGAGCTGAAACTGTGTGTTGCAGCACTGTGCTTCCAGGGACAATGTGAGTGCCAGCCTGCTTCTCTCTTTCTGTGTGTGTGTGTGTGTGCGCGCGTGCGCGCACTCCTGAACCAGTCACATGCACCTCCTCTGATCGCTCCACAGTCCAGCCTGGAGGTAGATTCCTCTCCACCATGTCCTCCAGTTCCAACATACGTTTGGAAATTTCCCAGGGAAGTATTAAAGAAGCAGGAAAAACTGACTGGGAGCTGAGAGAGAGAGAGTCTGCTTACAAGGCACAGAATTCAAGATTGATTAGTACGGAAGCCTGACGATCAGTCGGTCTCTTTTTAAACAATATTTTCTGACCATTTTAAAAGGGGACCTCAGCAGTGGTTTGCTTCTGATGTTCAGTTTCAGAATGCTGCCAAATGCAGTGAACTTAAAGGAAAAAAGTTATATCTACAACACAGTCTTCTATAAACGCAGCACAATAATTCGGAAACATTCTGTCCCAAAATAACCGCACGAGTACTGGGCAAATTCGCAGTTACATATTTATAGCTCCGTAACCTACTCCTCATTTAACACGTGTTTTTCCATTACTATATAGTACCTTATTCTTAAAGCAGTCTGAGAATAACAATTATTTTTCAAATTTGTTTCGTTCCTTTTTTCCTTTACCTGGTTCGATCACTGGTGTTTCAGTTATCATTTGGATAATATAATGGTTCTCTAGATCCAGATGAGGCGATTCTCATACGGCATCTACATCTAAACCTAGACTGGAATAAAGACTCAAACGCTTTAGATAGTGAAACACACCTGTGTTGTTTTTTTTTCCCACATGGTCAGTATTACTTCTCTCCTGCAGTTTCTTGTTTCAAACCCGTATTTACGTTAACTAAATGTGCATATGCGACATTCTGCAAGCAATCTTTCACCTTGCAAAGTGAGGTTTTGTTTAAAGTTTCGAAGCGATTGTTTGTTCTGCAAATGTAGCATTTGCAAATGATGGGTGTTTAAATTGAATTAATATATTAATTTACAATAATGAAAATGGAATAATCCCTAGCAAATGATTTCATTTCGCTGAAAGGAATGCTACAATATAAGTTTTAAAAATGTTTGTTCCGTGGTTTCTTACCGTTTAAGAGAAATTTGATATATTTTGGGATATGCACATGGATGTGCGTAACAAGTACACTTTCAATTTTCCTTTTTCAAGCTTTCAGTTTCAGGTAAACTCCCTATTACCTATGGAACTGTACTTAGACAGTAATGGCCTACTGTGTCCCCCCCAGAAGTCAAGATAACCCCTGAAGCCTTGTCATCTCTATGGGCAGCGTTCCTGGTGTCCAACTCCATTTTCCAGCATGTTCAAATTCCTGGGACTAGCAGAGACATGCTGTGTTGAAAGGAAACCTACAGCACCCCCTACATACTATATGAGGAACTGCCCTTTCATTGGTGCTGTCTGTCTGCAGGCTCTTTCCCATTCAACGTGTTGCTATACTGGCACTCCTGATTGCCACCATCTGTGCTTTAAGCACACATTCAGGGAGTAAGCCACAACATTGTTCTCATCTTGTTAAGGTCTAACTGAACCTTCCCTGTCGGAGTGTAACATGTTAAAAACAAGCGAGGCCTTAACAACTCTTTGTACTACACTTGTCTTCTGTCTATGGTAGAGGGACATTGGTCTGTCCCTGATGTTTCCTATGAGTTCCTCAGCCTCTGATACAGCATGGAGATGCAGGCCAGGATTTCATCCCAGTGGTTCTGTGTGGCTCATGTTCCAGTCCATGTATTGAGCGAAAGTGGCACATGGTGGGGTGACTGCTGTGTGATGGATTCCCAGTGAGTACCATAGTGTGGCACTGCCTCCAAGGGGAGTGCTACGGGCCAATCAGTGCATGGGAGCAGCCCTGCCTCCTCTGCTAGCTAAGCACATGAATGCTAAAGGAGACTCCCAGCATACCCCATGGAACACAGCTATGCAAATTAGCTGGGTTCATTCAGCAAGATGTGCAGAACAGCGATAGGGATGGCAGGCATTACCACTAAAGCCTCTGTCTGGCCTGGGAGGGTGATAGCAAAGGATTCACAGCACATAATGGAATCATTAAGAGTTAATCAACATATATTGGGTCATTTGACAGTTTGTCCCATGTACCATGTTGCTGCTTATTTCGGTAATGCTTTATATTAACTGCACCTTAATAATGCTTTTATATTGCATTCATAAAACGTTCAATACATCATCATAATGTATTCATTAAGTATTCATAAAACATTCATAAACATCATGTATGTACACCTTAACATCCTAACATCCCTTAACAGCTGTAATATGTATGTGATGTTAAGGTGTGCTTGCATGCTGCTTATGAATGTTCTATGAATGCATTATGAAGGTGCACTGAATGTTCTATGAATGCATTATGAAGGTGCACTTAATGTAAAGCGTTCCCAAACAAAGTTTTCTTGCTAATTTGACCTCCCAAGACAAACCAACCCCAAAGGAAAGTGAAAGATACCTTTGTGGAGTTTGGCCCATATATCCCACAAAGTACTTCTGTCTAACAAACAGGTACATAATTCCCGCAAAGGCAGCCGGTGCTGGAGTGAAGAAAAGAGTAAAATGAGTAAACTCACACACACAGTCATACACACTCACACACCTCAGTTTCATACATGTATAACATTTACAGTACTGCATATTTCCACATTTGAAATGTTTTTTATTAATGTTTGAGGACAGTGTAATATAGATGAAGGTACAATTGGAACAGCATGATACTGCAGCAAAAATTTAACACACAAACACATAACAAGAATGAATATATCAGAATTTATATATTTAGTGTTCCATGTGCCTTTGGCTTAATGTAGCTTTGGCTAAGTATCCGTGTACCTAATGTGTATATTTAACTGCCTGTGGTTTTCAAATTACCCTCTGCTCGCTTGAATATCTCTCAACTTCCTGTTTCGCAACCACATCACCTATTGCTATTGCTGGAGGAGAAGGTTAGCATAAAGTTTGTTTAGATGATTACAAAACACTTTTGACCATTAAGATCTTCCTCTTGGCATTTTAGTGTACCCCGCTGCAGCTCCAGCTAGGCAGAGTAGCTACAGAATTCTGTGTTGTCGTTTGAGTCGGACAAGCTAGAGGAGTTTTGGCACCTTTCCGAAACCTGCACCTAAACATCTAGATTGGTGGAAAGAAATGGATCTAGAAGCTGCTGCCAACTGAAGGGATTTCCTCTCTTGTGCTCAGATGGAACTAACACCTCTAAACCAAGGTGACATGAGAGCTACAGCATACATAATGCGTGCTTTTATACGCTAGTGGCAAGAATTGTGGAAACACATAGCATTTTTGGCATTGCGCGTTAAAAATTACTACACAAATATTGGCGGCAATGTCTATAAGGAATGCTACAAATATGAAGAATGTTATAAAGAATGTTACAAATATCATACATTGGACGATTAAATAAGAAACTGGAGCAACATTTGAATAAAGTTCTGCAATCTCTAAAATTGGAAGTGTTTCCACAATTCTGGCCAATGGTGTACATCATATTTTAGTAATGAGGTCAAAAAGTCACCAGGCATAAACTTTTCCAGCAGCCAGATATAATCTCAAGACTAAGATGATCCCAGCCTGCAATGACCCCTGTTGGTTAATTCCTGGGGCTTGAACGGCCATGGTGTTGTGGAAGGGAATATATCAGCTAGCACAGGGCAGAGCTAGGCTTTGGATATTGGATTCTTTCTGCCCTTAATAGCTGAATAAATCACTGCAATCATCAGCTCCCTTACCTTGGCTCAGACATATGCCAGCACACCACATAACAGCGATAAAGGTGGGATATGTGTCCATGCAGTTCCGACTGTAAAGGAAGAGAAAAGACCATGTGAAATGCGAAATGAAGGGATGTCTGGTAACTCCTCTGCTGAGTTTGTGTTCTGAAGGGATGTTTCAGCTGTATGGACTATATACCGGCAAGATCTCCGTATGCACCATGTGCAAACATGGAGTTGCAGGTAGCTTGCGTCTGTCTTACACTGAGGTATGAACTCGTGTCTTAGCAGTTAATTAGTCGCATTGTTATAACAAATTAAACCATAATCTGGAAAAGGAGGTAAACCACATTTAAGGAATTTAAAACGCTTAAATTCAAATTTCAAATATGTTGAAAACTATACATTTCTGAGGCTCTTCTGACTGAGCTCTTAAATAACTTCCTTTTGGTGGTCATCAAAATAGACTGTATCGGACTGAGAAAGAAGGATCATTATATGTCTTTCCGGTACGTGCGTTCCTTTGGCGGAACCACCCTATTTTTGTACACATTACGAAACCGGAATTTTTAAATAATAGTTTCCATTTTCTGGGCAAAAACATCTAGTGAATGATCAAAATTCAAACGAAAGCATGACTTATCCCCTATTACTACTTGCAATTTAATGCAAATCTGAAGGTATATAAATATCCATTTGAAGCTAGAAGGAAATTCTTCTGGGATCTTACTGTAATTTCCAAGAGGATTTCCTGTGCTTTTTTTCTTTTAAACAAATTATCTTTGCAGGGTAGGTCAAAACATGAAATTCGGCTGTTGTAAAATTTAACCCAACATGCAAAAACAAATTAGGCAAATAAGGTATAGCCCAAGGCAAATGTAATTTTTGACTTTGTAACAAAAACATTCTCCACCAAAGGGATCAGAAAGTCTGTCTCGAAGTGTATTTCTTTGCTTAGATCTCCAAGTATATCTTGAGGCACTTACTTCGCGCAGTAAACTCTTTCATAAGCAGCCGTTTTTGCATTGGCCGTCTTGCATTCTTTTTCAACCTTATTTGCAAATGAGACTGGGGAAAAAAGGCAGTGAAACTACTGTTAGGACACCGGACGTCTTTGCACAGCATCATCACACCATCATCACACTAAGTTTTATTACTGAGATATCTGGGGTCCAATCAGACCTCATACACAGCCGCTGTCACGTACACATCCAGCAAGGATGCCAGCTCTAAGGCATCTTACGCAAGAAATCTTATGGTAAATCTGTATTATTCCATTATCCTCCTGAGACCCCACCCATTCATTTATGTCCATTGTAGTGGACATTTTGTTTTTGCATCTATCTTTTCACTG
>JAODJU010000062.1:16696391-16711812 GCA_026776725.1 Gnathonemus echidnorhynchus | reverse complement strand
AGACATTTTAAGGCCTTAAATTTAACTTTCTGAATTTTAGACTTTTTAAGACTTTTTAAGACCCCGCGGGAACCCTGGTAGTACTACCCTGTTGTCACTAGAGGGCTCTAAATATTCAACAACCCTTCCTGCTCCGGCCACTTCACAGCAGCAGGCAAACTAATATTTTAGGTAAACCACAGAATGGGTCCAACACTTGTCAGTAGCAATTTTGTTATACTTCCAAGTTTTTTTAAAAAATTAGTTTTTATCTGTATTATTTTCAATTTTCATTTGAAATCCAGTTTAGTTAGTTTTCAGGGTAACACTTTTCCACAAAGCTACCTTTAGCTACTTATAAATAGTATTAACCCATTAATTTAAAAAAAAAAAAGTGCTATAACTTGTTTATAATTATATATTATATCCTCCTGAGACCCAAGGGATTCAATTTTAGGTTTTTTGTCTTTGGAGGAAATAAGACATCTTACAATTTAGATTTTTTTCAAATTTATTTTTATTTCTAATTTCACAGCATGCCCTCTTTAGTGTACAACAGGAATAAATATGTTTCCTTACATCAGTGAAAAGACAAAAGACAGATGCAAAAACAAAATGTCCACTACAATGGACATAAATGAATGGGTGGGGTCTCAGGAGGATATGTTACAACCTATGTGTTACAACCTAGTTACCTGATAATAAACCATTCACAAACGCTTTATAAGGATAGTCTTACTGTAAAGCAGTACAGTTTTAAGTGTGGTTTTAATAGTTTTATTTTATTTTTCTATATAGTGTTTATATTTTAGTTTCAGTTTAAGAATATACAGTGCATATTATGTATGAATGTCCTGAAAATGGGCAAACCATGTTCCAGGTATTACTAATGTCATCTTAGGGCAATATACTGGGTTTCTTTAACCCTGGTGATCAGTTGACCCAGACATGCCCTTTTCTTACCCAGTGCAGCCACAGCCGCTTCAAAGCCCAGCTCCTCATCCCCCGGCATCTCGTTGTTGCGGTTTCGGCTGGGTGGACGGGAACCTGTGGGAGACACCACTGTGCACGCATACACATGCACATGCAGAGGAGGAGAGAATGTTAACAAGGCACAAGGTTAAGTCGATTAATTATTGTTATTTAATAAATAATTACAGTGGCTGTACGCAAACTCACAAAGGACAAGCCAATGAAGAGTGCCTGTGTGTTTGTGCATGTGTGTGCATGAGTCTCTCACCGGGGGTGCAGAGAACATCAAATATGAAGCTGGCGAGCATGAGTGGCAGCACGGGCCGGTAGTCGCAAAAACTGCCATCCCGGAGCTGCTCGGCACGGTCGCGGATGGCGCTCATCTCCACCACACCAAGAGGGATCTTCTTCAGCAGAGCCACCACTTCTGACTCCTGGTATGCCAGCTTCACCTGGGGAGGGAGGGGCAGAGCATTCAGGCAGGCATGTCTTCAGCTGTCAACCAACTTCTCTGCCATGTGGATCTGGCCACCCCTGATGTGGTTTGGAGCACGCAGCTCAACATAACCGGCTTCAGCTGTAAAGGAGGTGATAGCCACAGGCCTCAGCAAGACTACAGGAAGGAGGGGCCACTGCAGACAAGGCAGGGGGCAGCTATTCTAGCAGTCAGGTTTTGCACTTCAAAGAGGAAGTCACCTATAGTGCTAACACTGATCCACATGGCAGAGAAATTGGTTACCAGCTTACCAGTGATCTCCATGGGTGAGTAATCTTCCCCACAGATGTCTAGCGCTGCTTTTCCTCTATAATGCTCCCCAGAAGCACTCACCACATTCCTATTAAAATGTTTTTCTGAGTGGCACCTGTCCGCATTTCACCACTTCTGCATTATTTACTGAACGGGGCAAGTGACCTCACTCAAATGTACAACAGTTGTTCCCTTCCTAGGACTGAAAGCAGCACCCTACTGAAGCTGAGGATAAGACTTTGAAGGCTGCAGCTCTGCTCCCCCCACTGGAGCAATGCCAAAGAGAACCCACCTCCAGGGCCTTGGTGGAGGCTGGAGGCCTCTGCAGCTCCAAGGAGAACATGCCAGTGTTGAAGGCCAGGTTGTGGTGCTCCAGCCGCTCACTCAGCACCGTCAGCAGGAAAGCCACCTTGGACAGAGTGTTGGTGGCCACCTGTGTCTGGCGGCTCGTGGACACCTTGCTCTTCTTACCCTAGGTAGGCGGGCGTAAGGAAGACATTAAAATGTTGAAATACAGGAGAAACTGAACTAGCGCCCCCCCCCCCCCCCAAGTGGCCCTCAAGCCTTGACCCCACACCCCAACATGGCTCCTGGGACCAGGCCCAATCCCCCAAAGCAGACCATGGCAATGCAAGGAGGTACCTTGGTCTGTGGTTGCTCCACCTTCAGGTCGGGTGGGTTGGCCAGCAGATCATTTGCCAGATCCACGGCCAGACGGCAAGCTTCATTACTGTAGCCATGGGCATGGAGGGCCTCAGCGCAAGCAAACAGCACCTGGCACACAGGTGGGAAGGTTAAAGCCAGACTGCAGCAACCACACAGCCAGCTTTCAGTATTACTGTCAGATTACAGGATCACACCTTTACATAACCAAATGGTCTAATGCAGCAGTTTGACATTTGTTGTAGTTGTTGTTGTTCTTCTTCTAACAATAATAATAACAATAATAATAATAATAATAATAATAACAATAATAATAATAACAATAACAACAACAACAACAACAACAATAAAATTAATAAGCCGGCATGGTAGCACCCTAACTTGTAACGTCAACTTGTAACTTTAACGTCGAGCCTGCAGAACGCAGGGGTGTGACCCTATTCACATGTGCCGTGTTGGGTGACAGCACAGGTGTGTGGCACAGGTGCATGCTTCACCACGTTCCTGTATGGCAAGACATTCGGGTGCTCTTGACCACCAGCATTTCCAGACCGCTTATGCTCTTGCTTACCTCCATGCGTCCCTCTTGTTCCAGCGGCTTAATTCCAGCAAAGATGTCAGGTTCCTCCTCGTGGCCATTGTCCAATGCCCCCCGCTCGCAGCCCTCTTCCGATGCGGCACTCATGTAATAGGCCTGGTAGTCATCCTCCCCACCTGGCTCGGCCTCTGCTGGCACTTCCGCATCAGGGGCCTGGGGGGCGGGTGCGGCTGCCTGGGGCTCACCCCCCTCTGCCACCTGCTGGATGTGGGGGGACTTAACGGATGCAGTGGGCCGGCCACTCTCCATGAAGTCTTCACCCCTGTCTTCCTCCTCTGCCTCTGCCTCCAGTTCCACCCCTTTGGCCTCATGCCCTACCCCTCTGGGGTAGCAGGGTGGGACCTCAGTTGGGGGAGCAGTGTGCGAGGCCCGCTTGCTGTCAAAGGAGGCCTCCTTGGAGCCACCATATTTGCGCAGCTCCCGCAGAAGTGGCCCAGGAGGTGGCAGCATCTCGGGAGGCGGTGGCAGGAAGTCAAAGGTGTTGCTGGCCTCGGCACCCAGGGCCAGGCTGGAGCCGTCGTCCAGGCTTAACTCGGCTATGTCTGGCTCCAGGGAGCTGTCCTCGCTGCTGGTGCGCCGCTTGCCACCACTGCCATGCTTGGCTCCTGTGCCCCCTGCAGACCCGACCCCTACCTTGCCACCCACGGGCAGCTTGCCTTTGCCGCCTGATGAGGCCCCACACCCACTGGCTTTGTGTGCCGCTTTGCTGCTGTCATCCAGTGCCAGTGAAACACCCCCACCCAGGCGGACCAACATGCCCCCCCCAGCAGTTAGCCCTTTCCGCTTGCTAAGTAGAGTCTCCTTGGGCCTGACAGCTACTTCCTGTTGGGGTGGGAGCATGCCACGTCCCTTGTGCTCTGACCCGGTCCCCTCCAAGTAACCTGCCCGGCCACCCCCCACTGCCACCCCACTGGCTGACTCACCTCCTGCTGGCTCACCTGGCCCTACCCACACCCCCCGCTGCTGCTGCACTGCCCGAACCCAGCAAAAGGAGGCACTCTTCTTGTCGGTGCTGCAGTAGGTGATGCCAGGTAGGGGGTAGGCTGCCTCCCAGTTGAAGTAACAAGACTCCACTGCTGGCTTGAAGCCCTGGAACAGCTTGTCCAAGGACTTGCGGTGCTGGCCACGCTTCACAATCTCAATCACCTTCAGGTGCCACCGCTTCAGCTGGGTGGAAAGCTCTGAACGCCTTGGTATTTGGGGGTGGGGTGGGGGGGGGGGGTTCTCATTAGCAGGGACATATATAAACAGTACCAAGCAAAAGCTTCCACGCACCTCATGCAGGCCATAATTACCTTTAGAAAAGTCAGTTTTACATGGACAAACAGACATATTTTGTTCCAGTGCAAAGCATTTATAAGTGTCACGACAACAAACATGGAAAGCCCAGAGGCAAACTGCACCACGATTGGTGCAGCTCTGGGAATCATGCAGAGATGCATAGCAATAATGTCCACAGTTGCTACAGCCATCTAGGAGTGCAGCTCACATTTAAAGGATGTGCTCTGGGGCACTGAGTGAGAGATCGGACAGAATGTCACCACCTGAGGCTCTGGCTGTGATGACCACAGACTGAATTTAAACTTGACCTCACACCCGATCCTGAACGCCTGCCCCGCAACTCGTGCCTTGTGGTTCCACCACGGGCATCACTGGGTTGTGTTGGTCTGGGTGGTTTCACTTTCTCGGTTTCTTCCAAACTATGCCGTCACATTTATGTCAAAAGTCGCAAGATAATACAGTTTCCTTGAGTGTTTTATTTAACACGCACAGGTATTAACTGGCACATGCAAGATGCAAGTCCTTTGTGCACAAATTCAACCATCGCACACAAATTCAACATTCAACAATAGTACAGCCAGCTCCGAGGGAGAAATGTTGCTCGTGTGAGGTGAACTCTGCTCTCAAAGCAGAGTTCTGCTCACGCTAATCAACCTACTACTGCTAATTTTATTTGTGGTTTTCCATATTAAAATCGGTGAAATTATATCAGTTGTGTGTCAGTGCTTATGAATATTTTCAGCACATTTCAACAATACAGCGATAATACTGATAACTGTTTATTTTGGTCACTATAATCATGATATTAAATTTTCATACCATTTCATCTCTAGTTCCAACCAAATTTCACAATAAGTAAATTACTGGGTTGTTAGATGAAGCTTTCTATCAGTATCACTTAAATCTTCAGATGTCTCGGCCATTGTTCCATCTACTGTTTTATCAACTCTGGATTTGCCGTCAGGGCTCAGATGTTTGAAATAACAAGCATCTGGCCAAACCATTTCTTCATCATCATCATCATCATCATCATCATCATCATCTTCTTTTGTTATTAGCAGTTTGAAAACAATATTTTGTGCACTACCACCACCATTGGCCAAACTCTAAGCTAGGTGTTCAGTTAAGGGAAGCTGTCAATCAAGGGACATGGAGGTTTGTGTGGGTGTAATCACATTGAAAGTGACCAATCATAAGAGGGTCAGGGTCTCCCGCTCCCAAATTGTCAAGTCAGGTTGATTTGAGCAAGCAATGCTTCTCACTCACAGCTGACTGTACTACTCTCAAATGCTGAATTTGTGTGCAAAGGCTGAATTTGTGCATGAAGGACTTATATCTTGTAAGTGGGCAGTTAATACCTGCCGATGTGAAATAATATGATTTACTTGTAAATATGTTTTATTGTGCTTATGTGCCTAACCCTCCCCCCACTCACGGATCCCTTATCACCCCAATCTGGGAGACACTGTCAGCTGCAGAGGACATTGCCGCCTGACGCCTGCCTTCCTGCCCACTTCACTGCGCCCTCGTGAGGCTTTTCCATTCATCTTGTTTTCCTCTTGTGTTTGGTCCTCTGGGCTTGCTGCAGGCGCCCATGGAAATAAAAACTACCTCACAGAGGTTTTAAGCCCATTCTCTGTCCATGCCTCTCCACAACCCGTGATATAAGACAAGACTCAAACCTACTAACCAAATGCCTCAAATTCATGAAGCTGTCAGTGGGGCACATGGTTGCTACTTTCAGACATCCAAGAGCAAATGTGCAGTCCTCCTGAACATTGCTATTTATATTTCAGTTTGTATATTGTACTTTACCAGAAAAAAGATTCCATCAAGCATACCTTCAAATACATTCATAAGCAATAAATGCAGCATAATAAAATTGTCCTATTATGGCTGAAATACATAGTTTTTCTGGTCTAAAGGAGATGCATGAGGGTGGCCTACCTCTGCGGGTTCATGGTTGGGTCCAGCACGGCCAGTCTCCACAGGACTACCATCTCGTCACACATGCTGGCACAAGCGTGTGCTGCCACCTCGGATTGGCCATTGCTGCGACCCGTGTGCCCACTGGCGCTGCTGTGCGAGGCTGAGGTGCGCACGCTGTACCACCAGCCAATGATCTGTGGGAAGGACGCGATTGTTAGCCACATCCACAGTGTAGAAGCCCTACGCCCCACACAATGCTATTCATCTGCTTATCTGCTCAAACAGGCAAGTAAAACTGATTAAATGAAATGGAACTTAAGAAAGGACATGGATATGCATGATTCTCAAACTGTATTAAAGTGACATCAGAATATAACCAACATAATATGGCAATTTTTTTTTAAACTCCAGTGACTAAAACATAATGTGGATTATTTATTATTTCAGAAAAGTTACACAGAAAAAATTAAATTTTATTCCCATTTCATAGTTTCACAATCCAGAATAAAGCTCATTACCAATATGGTCAAAAAAGAAAGCAGACCAAAAAAAATAAAGTCTTTTTTGCTAAATTTTTCACAAATGACTGTTTTAAATGAATAGTACAATGCATCAAAGGTAGTTTTTCCATGTATTTTTAATCACATTTCAAATTTCATTACTGATATACAAAGGTTATTTTAGAGCCCAATTTTTCCAATGATTTTTTTTTTATTACAAGTAGTTTGTGGAACACATATGGAACACAGTTAAGAATATATTATAATAAACTGATTTCTCTGAAAAATAAAAATATGAAAATATCTTTATTTTCATGCATAACGGTAATGAAAAGTCCATTGCAGAGAATGCAATTTTATGTTGTGGTAATGTGAAAGATTTCATTTCACTTAATGGAATAGGCCATTAGGATAAATAGAACGTAACTAATTCACATTAGTAATAGTGATAGCCAAATGAAGCTTCATGACCCATTTGCTGCATTTTCTGACCCGGCAAGATGGTGACTTCTGTTCAAAAAAGGGCTCAAAGCATGGGCCAGAGCAAACCAAGAGCACCATCTGGTGAGGGCAAAAAATTCAACAAATGCTTCATGAAGCTTCATTTGGCCATCACTACTGTGTAACAGTGCCTGGATAAATGTCTCCACCCATGCCCAAGCTTCAACTGCTCTTCTGTCTGCTTCTCCTCCTTCCTTTTCTGCGGTACTGTAATGCGTGAAGTGGAGTGAAGCAATCACACCAGTTTTTGCAGAAGCAAGAGACTTCTCTGACCCTTATGCAGCCTGCATCCTTGGCAGTGAGCTTTGAACAGAGATAGAAAAAAATCTATGAAACATTTATCATAAAAAACATTTAACATGTCCATTAAAAAAAGCCCTAGAATAAGTCCTCTGATTAACTGCCAGACAATTCTCTTACTGCCATTAACCATCTCGCTATTCACATAGTTAATATCAAATAATTACATAGTTAATAAACTGTTAATTTTTAGAAGGTAATATAATATTGTTAGAAGTAAATAAAATATTACTTAAAAGGACATTACAACATCTCATTACCACAATATAGCTTCTCATTACTGATATGAGCCTTTAAATTACATGGTGATGAGAATCATGAGTAACTTACGAGATGCTCTTAGCTAAGTTGGCAAATAACTTGAAATGCTAAAATGCTACACGACCTCTACCCCTGCTACATGTCTTATGTTGTGTTTTCCATCACAAAAAAATTATGTAATTTTTCTTAAAAGATTATCACCCCATATTGGTAATGATAACTGATAATCTAACAGGAGGAAGATTCAATGTCCTTTACAAAAATTTCAGAAACAGAGAGAAGAGAGGGCAACTGACCTTGCGTCCATTATGAATCTTCTGCCTCAAGTGATGCATCATGGGACTGCTTGTTAATTTTAAGGAACAGCGTAATTTTTAAACGGGCAGATGAAGTTGCATTGTGATGATGAGGAAAATTTAATGTGATCAATATTTTTTTGTTAATACCAAAAATATCCATATCCAGCATAAATATACACATTTTTAAATGACCTTGCATAACTTTTACTTATACAGCGGAATTAAAAAGAGCAATACAATAATGGATCAGGATGCATTTCAGTAATGAGAATTCACCAGAATATATTGTTCAATAATTATGAAAAATGTTTTAAAACATTTATCTCCACAGTACCATTCACTGTCTTTGTAGAAAATATTGCAAGTATTATTATTAAGTTGTTTGTGTGTGTGCACATAATTTACTATTTTCTCAAAAGAGAGAAAACTAACTTTCTTGTTAAATGGAACAGACTCATTTGGCAGCATAAGCTACACATTTTATTAGTTTAACTGTAGGATAGAGGGTATCATGGCATTCTTAGATGATAAACACTAATGTAAATATTCTTTAAATCAGGGCATAAAACTATTTCAGTCTGCATCAAGCCTTAGTAAAACATGACATGCTGATTGACATATTCCTGCTTTTCTGCCATTTCAGAATGGATAAAAAAACAGGTGCAGCTGTATATTTAGTATATTACGCTGCAGCTGTAATATACTAAACATTAGGCTACGCATTTATCCTTGTAATTTCTCCATTATCACAATAAAAAATAATCATATTTCCTTTCTCAGCTCCAGTACAATATGATACTTGTTCAATGTACAAATTGCATACCTAATCCATCATACTCTCTGGAGCTGTTGTCTAGTCTGAACCATTTGACTATTACAGATTTCTACTGAAGACAAACATTCCCAACAACATCCTGTACAATGTAAGGATTTGTAAAAGGATTTAATTCAGCCAACTGATGTATGGGCCACTGCACCGAATTTGCGCCATTTCTGTCCCCAGGACATTATATGTATAAATGTACATGAAATATAGCTTTATAATACTTGTTACTATCAAAGTTTCCTCCCCAATGTCCTCACTGTAAACTTAACATATATAATGTAAAACATTAATGAAAACTCCCTAGAATACTGAAACAGAGTACGTCACCAGTCTCTGCTCACCAATGCTGCACTTCACCAAGGAAATTAATATCTTCAGAAATCACTGCCCAGAAATCAATTTTTTGCACCATTGTGTGTAGGGCTGTGCATCGTTCAAAATTTATCACTACCAGTACCAGAATGATACCTTGATTTCGATGCCAGTTCCTGAACAATATTTTTTCCAATACCAATATGTTTTTAAATCAGTTTCAACAAAAATTCTTTAAATGTTACAGTACTAATCTTTTATTTGAACATGTCGTTTTTTAGTTATTGGTTAGTTATGGGGATCGAGCACGATCATAACAGAACACAGCCTTTTATTTATATTTTACAAGGGCTCTCAAGTTTCATCAAAAGTCTGGAGTACGATTACATCTGTTAGGGATGCAGCATGTGTTTCATGGTCAATGAGTGACACTTGAGAGCCCTGCCTATTGCATTCATCAGTTCTTGCACTGCCACTTCCACCCTGACTGCTCTCCGTTTGTGTGCGCCTCTATGTAATAACATGCTTGAAGTGGAATCACATGCAACAGATGTTATTTTCTGATTGGCTGGTAGGTGGCTAATAACTCTGTCTAACTCGATACAGCTATGAACTCGGCGGAAAACTCCACTCTGTATTACTGCACCTCGCCCACTTATTGCATATGATGGGACACCCTTGGTGGGCATTATTCCTTACTTCTGTGAGCGTGTAAACTGGTTGAAATGCGTGTGTCTCGCAGTTAATGCGTGAGACTTGAGAGTCCTGATTTTATTAATACGACCACATCATGATTATAATTCATAAATAAATCTGGCCAGTAGATCAATCTTTAATTTTTCCATAGGAAAAAAAAAACTATGTAATGATTTCTCAATGCGCTGGCACGTTTCACTGCTGGTACTGACTGGAGACACAGGCAAAAGGTATTCAATCTTTTTGAGGTACAAAAATAATACCATCTACTCTGTCTTTTTTTCAGTAATTCTGCATAACTTCCATGTTAGCGCCGGTGCTTGTGGTCAAGCAATCATCAAGTAATCACCATAAGCGCCTCCACAGTAGTGCCTCCAAGAATGTGCAATTGGATCGAGTTCCGATGATCTTGCTCACACACACATGCATACACACACACACCAATTCTTGCTCTCTTCAGGCGTTTTATGTGATATACGATGATGCGGCATATCTGCATAAATGAGGGGCGTATTTCCAAGTCGCACTGGTGTGCCTAGTTATAAATTTTTGTCACACTGTCTCCAAAAATGGTCGCAAAATGTGACTAAATGGTCACAGCCTGGAACCCTGTGGAGCCTCACTTAAGAAAAACGACAACACACACACAAACCAGTTTGCAAGTTTGTCTCTGGGCATATGTTTTTTCTCCAACCTATATGACGTGCTCATGAAATGTGACGCAAGACAGCCAATCACCAGTGACTTTAGACCTTTACACTCATATGCTGCATGCTTATTAGCTCACAGACGCTGAGATTTGCCATTTCTGTACTGGAATTTGGCACCAAAAGAAAATTAATTTTTTGATACTTGATAGGATTGGGGCATTTTGGTCGGTACCATAAAAATACCGAAGTTTGGTACCCAGTCCATATTTTCCATTTATGCTTTAAATACATTTTCCTTATAGTAAATCTATAATATGCTAGTTAAAATACACATTTCAGTCATATCACCAGGTTTTCACTCAGGTCTGCTACCCTAATACATTTTTGTCCCTAAAAAATCTGGCATATTCCACTTCGGAGCAGCAGCTCTACTCCGAGTCCCTCCCGAGTGACCGAGCTCCTCACCCTATCTCTAAGGGAGAGCCCAGCCACCCTGCGGAGGAAACTTATTTCGGCCACTTGCACTCGCAATCTCGTTCTTTCGGTCACTACCCACAGCTCGTGACCATAGGTGAGGGTAGGAACGTAGATCGACTGGTAAATTGAGAGCTTTGCCTTTTGGCTCAGCTCTTTCTTCACCATGACAGACCAATGCAGCGCCCGCATCACTACGGACGCCGCACCAATCCGCCTGTTGATCTCTCGCTCCATTGTCCCCTCATTCATGAACAAGACCCCAAGATACTTAAACTCCTCCACTTGGGGGAGGACCCCATCCCCGACCCGGAGAGAGCATTCTACCCTTTCCCGGCTGAGGACCATGGTCTCGGATTTGGAGGTGCTGATTCTCATCCCAGCCGCTTCACACTCGGCTATGAACTGTCCAAGTGAGAGCCGAAGGTCATGGCCTGATGAGGCCAACAGAACCACATCATCTGCAAAAAGTAGAGACCTAATCCTGAGGTCACCAAAGCGGACACCCTCACTGCCCTGGCTGCACCTAGAAATTCTGTCCATAAAACTATGAACAGAATCGGTGACAAAGGGCAGCCCTCACTAGAAACGAGTCCGACTTATTGCTTGTAGCCAATTATTTCTTTAAAATACACACTTTATTCAGGGGAACATAAAAGAACTAGTTGATATGTTTTTCAAATGATATTTCAAACAGTTACTTGAGGCTTTGGTAACAAGACTTTGCAACCATTTCCATCTTGAAAAAATGAAACAAAGTTACCTGAGACTGACCAGTGCACATTTTGAATAGTTAAATATGTGTGCTATTAGATTCAGTGTTGAAAAGGATGAAAAAATGAAATTTACTTTTAGATTTATAACAGGCAAATGGCACCCATTTTGTGGAATCAACCATCAAGGCTTAATGCAGCATCGAGATGAACATTTAGAACTTCAGGCGGACACTATGCAGCTGGAGCTCTGCTGAGGTCTGGGGGACCAGGCAGTGGGCCCAGCGAATGTGCTACCTGCTCGTACGTCAGGCACTGCTCTGTCAGGATCTCCAGCAGTGGGGCTGCATTGCTGTCCCTCCTCTTGAACATCTCCCTGACTATGGACAGAAGGTTCCAGATGCCCTCGGGCTCACGTCCCCGCAGGGGCCTCAGGAGGCAGGCCCACTCGGCGGCAGCAGGCGGCTCCGTGGAGGACAGGTACATGGAGTTCACATCACTGGGCATGGAAAAACAGTGATCAGGCGTGGCCAAACGTCTACGAGGACCAGTACCGGGGTGAGGCCCACAAAAAGTCATGAAGCCCACCTGAACACCACAGGTGACGGGCCGCAGAACTTGTGCAATGTCTTCTTGATATTGTCACTGAGCGTGGACTCGTCCAGGTACCAGGTGCTCTGGTCTGAGGCTGATGGGCCCGCAGTGGGATCTGGGCACACCAGGGACTCACCAATCAAATACCAAGACAGACAGTGCCAGCATGCCACTGGTGTGGGTGGGTCTCTGGAGACACATCACACTACATATGGCACATATGAGTGTGGCTGCAATCCCAGTCAGCAGACTCACCTGGTGCTCCACACACTGTGTTGATGGCAGTGGACTGGGAAGACAGAAGCTCATCCAGGAGGCGCTGTGCAGTGGGCAAGATCTGAAATGGACCGACATCAGAGCTCCATCTCTCAGTGCCTCTGACCTCCAACGGGAGAGCTCCAGGTCTCAAACAGAGGGATACACACACACAAGGGAGAAGGGACATATGCCAGCCCCCAGCGCAAGTCAGGCCCCCTTCATGGAGTGCATTGTGCCACTGGACACTGTGACCTTTGCACGGCAAGTAACTCTACACGAACGGGGCCTCACAAGTGACCGCGCAGCACAACAGTGGCACAAAGACACCAGTGTGCCATGGGGACAAAGCGCCAACACAAAGTGAGGCCAGTCGCCAGGGGCACAGCCAGGGTCTGGATAAGCATCTCAGCGAGCCCTGAAATCATGTTTGAGAGCTCTGCTTGCTCACGGGCAGGCGCCCGAAGGCAGAAATGCATGTTCGTGTATCGCCACGGCACTCTTACCTGCTGGGGAAGCTCGCTGATGAGGTACTGGGCAAACTTCTGCAGCTGGTCTCTCTGCAGCCGAGACAGAGACTCAGAGACGGGGGCTCGCAGACACACTGCTGATGCCTGGGGGAGTGGGGTGGGGGGGGACCAGCAGTCAGACAGTGTGACCCTGCCCTCCCCCAACAAGGCAGAAGTTGTGTCAGCACAGCAAGATACCCCATCCCTACACACACTCATATCAGGGACACATGACACTAGAGACTTAGTTCAACGACTAGGAGGCCAAGCAAGCTGGCAACTCTGAGGACAAGAATGACTGGTCATTGTGCCCTTGGACAGGTATCTCTCTGCAGCTATTTCCTGTCAACACCTGCGGCTTTTGATAAAACAAACCATGTTGATAGCACAGATGATAATAATAAAATAATTCCACTGCGCACAGCCGGGTATTTTACTGGACCCATTCCTTAACCAGTCCAATTATTAGGCATCTTAGGCAAGCTCCCTAGCGCTCCCACCACCTGAGTCTCAGCCCCTGAGTAAGGACACAGGCCCATAAGGGGGGGTTTCTACAGGGGTGCACAGCTGCGAAAATCAACACAGACAAGCCCCGTGAAATCAAATGACACTGTGTTCACACAAGCGGGCTGGCTAGAGGGCATGAGTATTTTGCCATCTGCAATCATGCCAGTTTCACAAGTAAAATGCAGCATGCAGACCTGCAGTGTGATCGCTGGCACCTGTAACCCCATGATGACGTACTATAGACACAAATCCGCAGATGGAGATGGGGGCAGGGCCTCTGTCTAGGGGCCAAGAGTGTCGAATTACTGCTGCTAATCCAGTGGGATCCCTGCTGTATCTAACAAGGCTGATGTAGGCCCACAAGGATGTGTGTTAGGCAGCAGAAGGACATCTGGGGGTCTTTAAAACAAAGAGCTGACTGACTGAGACAGAGCCTGCTCAAGAGGCTAAACAACAATGTTCTGCAGCCCACTATCCAGCATTGGCAGGACTGGGCCAACTGGACTTTTCTTCTTCTTTCAGCTGCTCCATTAGGGGTCGCCACAGCAGATCATCATTTCTTCCTGTACTCTACATCTTCCTCTTACACACCAACCACCTGCATGTCCTCTCTCACCACATCCATAAACCTCCTCTTTTCCTTTTGCTCTATCCTCAGCATCCTTCTCCCAACATACCTAGCATCTCTCCTCTGTACAATTCCAGACCAAAGCAATCACAACTCTCTGGTTTTCTCCAAAACATCCAACCTGTGCTCTCTTTCCAATATACTCATTCCTAATCCCGTTCATCCTGGTCATTCCCAATGCAAATCTCAACTTCTTTAACTCTGCTTCTTGTCTTTTCGTCAGTGCCACAGTCTCCAACAGATACAACAAAGCTGATCTCACTACCATCTTGTACACCTTCCCTTTCACTCTTGCTGATACCAGTCTGTCACAAGTAACTCCTGCCAATCTTCTCCACCCACTCCTCCTCACCTGCACTCTTCTTCACCTGTATTCCACACTCCACATTACTCTGAACTGTTGAACCCAAGTATTACTCCTACACCTACTCCACCTCTAATCCCTGCATCCTCACCCTTCTTGTCCTCCCTCTCATTCACGCACATGAATTCTGTCTTAGTCCCACTGACCTTCATTCCTCTCCTCTCTAGAGTATATCTCCACCTCTCCAAGGTATCCTCCACCTGCTTTCTACTCTCATTACAGATCACAATGCCATCTGCAAACATCATAGTACATGGGCACTCCTGTCTGATCTCGCCTGACAACCAGCCAATAACCACAGCGAACAAGAAATGGCTCAGAGCTGACCCTTTATGTAATAACACCTCCACCTTGAAGACATCTGTCACTCCTACCACAGACCTCACTGGTGTCACACTGCCCTCATACATATCCTGTATCACTCTTAAATACTTTTCTGCCACTCCCGACTTCCCCATACAGTACCTCAACTCCTCTCTAGGTACCCTGTCATATGCTTTCTCCAAGTCCACAAAGACACAAATGAACCCCTTCTGCCTTTCAATACACTTCTCCATCAACACCCTCAGAGGAAGCAATGCATCTGTAGTACTCTTTCCCGGCATGAAACCATACTGCTACTCATTAATCGTCATTTCACTTCTTAACCTAACTTCCATAAGAACATAAGAAATTTACAAACGAGAGGAGGCCATTCGGCCCATCAAGCCTGTTTGGGGAGAACTTAACTAATAGCTCAGAGTTGTTAAAATCTTATCTAGCTCTGATTTAAAGGAACCCAGGGCTTTAGCTTCTACTACACTAGCAGGAAGACTATTCCATACTCTAACTACACGCTGTGTAAAGAAGTGCTTCCTCAAAT
>JAODJU010000062.1:16674864-16690219 GCA_026776725.1 Gnathonemus echidnorhynchus | reverse complement strand
TTCATAGTCTAATACTCGGTCGTGAGATATTTTATACCACGTTTTATGACCATGAAAATGTACTTATGCATTTACTCGGTCCGCAATACACTTCCAACAAGCCTGCCTGCTTTTGCTGGCTGCAGTGGTATCGGACTTTCTTTGCAGCGTTGATTTAAACACCTCATAATCCTGCATAATTAGCATGCAGTCTTCCTCCGTGAAACATGGCACACAAACTCCAGTGCAGTTAACACCAATTTAACAAATCAACTTCTTAACTGGCGTCGTAGTACTGATTAGCACCGATTGAGACAACCTGATTTTGTCAACCCCGCGTTCGCAAATTAACTCCGGACTAAATCTGATTTGGTTAAACCCTCTTCGTAGTACAGGCCACCAGTCCGTGTAGCATCACCGAACAACGAAATAAGGAGCTGCTCCCCCCGCACGTGAATATGTTGCTGATAACTGGCGGATTCTCTGTGAGATTTGATCGCTGTAATGCCGTTCCAGGTTAGATTTAGAGGTTTCTTTTGCATATACTGCGGAATGCTTTCCGGTCATTCCCCATGACCGGCTTAAGCCAGTCTTTAAATGATGGGTTATCAAGCCAACTTACATCTTACATTTCACCACCACGTGGCTACTAGCTAATTTCAGAGACTCTCCTAATATCAACACGTTAGATCACCCTGGCTCAATTGAGGTAAAAGGCGGAGAAATCGCGTCAGCGTCACTCTTATAGGCTATTGATTCCGACTCAGGTCCTGGTAGCACGTATATTATATTTTTTAATCACATGAAGTTAAAACACGTAGACAAATGGGAAACTCATAATATATTGAGGTGGATGATGAAAAATTTACTACCAAGTCAAATTCCACTTTTACTACCTTTTAATACCTTTCAAGGGCCTTAATTTTGTCTGATTTCATTTACTACCTTTTACTACCACGCGGACACCCTGATATATAAATTTTTATACTTCATATATATATACAGTGGTACCTCAGTTCTCGAACTCATTAGAACTCAAATTTCTAAACAGTCGAACCAACCAGTTCGAAAAAAAATTACCTAGAGCTCGCGCTGAATCTCAGAATTCAAACCGCGAACGCCGACCTAAGATAACTTGCACGAGCTGGGAAATGAGTCACGTGGCACGTCTCTCAGCTGAAAGTAAAGCTTCAGTGTCATTAGCTGTGATAGCATCGTGCATGTTTACACTAACTTAATACATATTTAAACAGTAAAAATACATTTAGACAATGATGGACAGTAACAGTAATTATTATTATATAATAAAATCCATTTAAAAATAAAGATTTCTTATTTATTATTTTAATATTAATAATAAACCATTAATACGTTTAATTATAATAATATTGTTGTGCCGAGCGGGGATGGAACGGAGACAAAGGCGCAGATGTCAGGGTGTCGGGGAATATGGGGTTTAATTACAGGTAAGTCAGGCAAAATGCAGACGGACAATACAATGACCGGACTGTGGAAACAAATTGAAACACGGACGAAATACAGAAGACTAATGACAACTACCAGAAACAGCTGATCACACGGGGATTCCACATGGGGTTAACGAGGGGGCGTGGCACACGGAAGGAGCGGATGATCGGGGCAGGACACATTGTTTGGATACATTTATTTTCTTACTTTACAAATTACTGTTTTGATAAATGTGCTTAGTGTTTAGTACAGTATATGCTCTTCTTGTTTTATCTGGTTCATTTTGTGTATCTTAGTTACTATGTCCGAGTATGCTGACGGCAGATGTCCCCACCAACTCAAAACAAACAGGAGCACTCCCAAGAATGAGGGGAGACCAAGAGGAGAACTCCATGTTACAAGTGAGGTGTGCATTTGGACAGGGCACCTGAGCAACATGGATGTTACAAGGGTATGGGGAGGGTGCCTTACCAATCTGGAGAGGGTCCTTCACAGCCCTCATTCTGTACAGCTGCTCCCCCCGCTGAAACTCATCAGGACTGCCATTGGCTAGACAGGAATACAGCCTGCGGAGACAGAGAAAGTCAGGAGCTGCTTCCCATGCGGATGTGATGCGCCATGTGATATGTGGCCGTTTTGCACTCCAGTTGTTCACCTGATGTCCTCCTCATTCTCTGGGAAGCTCCAGTAGGCAATGCGCAGCTGCAGCTGCTCTGGGACAGGGGGGTATACCTTCTCTACCACCTCGAAGGGGATGTGGAAAGCCACCTGCTTGGCCGACAGCTCCACGAGGGGTATGACCTGGCCGTCTGTGGCATACAGACAGGGAGACACACTAATTGCTAAACCCACATGCCATCATCCAGCACAACTTTCAGCAATGTAAAAAGACAAGTGTTATTTACACCCCACATACATCCTAGGAGGTGCTGGGGAAGCAATTCACTCAAGAGCGCTACAGCAGCCCTCCTGAACCCATACTGCAAGCAAAATGGGCTGAGTCTGTGGGATGCTGTGCCAGGGGTGGGGGGAATTAAACACAGTATAACCTAGGGGAGCACAATATCACATTGCAGTTATAAGACGTATAAATCACCAGAGCTTCGAATGACAGTCATAAACTAGAACTGCAGCAATTAGATGCCTGAAAATGTGTCATCATATTTTAAATCAACATCTTTTTAAAAAAATTATTTTAATTAAATTGCCTTTTTGATTTCTAAAATGGTTCAATCCATTATAACAAATGTTTTCCTTCAATATCACTACATATTTATGAGAGTAGTTTAAATTATCACAAAACAAAAAGGTAGTTTGTATACTGTGCAAAGTTTCGATGACATACCACAGTGGCACTAATGCTATGCATGAGAGAAAACACAGGTTAGGGCTGGGAGATATATCATATCGGTATTATATTGCGCATGCACAATAATCACCAGGGCTTTAGATGACAGATGAAACATTTGACCAGACGCCAGCTTTTCAGTACAATACAGACATTTACTTCGCCCACTATTTAGTAATCAGTTTATCTAAAACCCTGCAATGACAGTCAAGTCATAATCGTTTAGAATTAAAAGACCAATCGGTAAAATAACTGATAGATTAATTGATAGAAAAACAGTTGTTAGTGGCAGGTCTACAATCATCTAATCCAAAGCCTTGATGGTTTGCCCAGGAAACCCGATTTCTGCCCCCACACCCCGTCCTCTTTTTGAAAAGAAAAACAGATGAGGTAGGTAAACAAAGCAGGAATTTAGTTAGCTGGAGGTAACAACACATCTCCTTCCTTTGTTCCTTATACCCCATTCATAGACACATTGAAACCTGCTTATATATCGCCATTTTACCATTATGGAGTCACCTGGAAATGGGAGCAAAACAGTAAAGTCTACCCATTAATCTGTTCCCTGACGAACTAATAACATTAATGGTAACTTTCTGCCATGGGTCCAGTGTTGGTAAATGCGAAATTGTAATAGATTAACGTCTTCAAGAAGGGCAAGGGTGGGGACTTCTCCCCTTTTACATGAGACCCATTACAAATTCCCTAGTAGGAATTAAAATTTATCCCATGTTGTTTTTACCCGATACATTAACAGGTTTCATATGTGAAAAGGGGCCACACACCGAAAGAGACTCACTTCCCACAATAAACCGGCTAAGTTCAACTTTGGCCCACCAGTTTATCCTTCTTCAGCTACCGTAAGACATCTCTGCCAATCGTTCAAACTCACAGCTGTGTCAACATACTGCCTGTCCATCTATTTTGTACAAATTCAGTCAAAGCAAAATTGCTCGATTCACAGGTTTGGTAGTGAAAAGAAATCAGCTTCATTCCTCGACATGTTCTGTTGGCCTCCAAGATGACAGTTCATACAGTGCTAGTTTATGGGGAAATCCATTTAAAGCAAAAATTCCTTAATAGATGATATAAATAAGAAGCAGAGTGAGGCGACAAGAAGGAGGCCTAATTTATCAAACTCTGCGTAAATTTCACCTGGAAAAAATACACGTGAATGAAAACAGAAACTTGCGTAGGCTACAGCCGAATAATTTGAGAAAAATACCTAATTGAGATTTTGCGATTCACAACAACTTTTTACCCTTAGTAAAGTAATAGTGATCCCTGACAATGCCCAAATATACAAGGGTTACCTTAGCAGAGAACAAACATAAACAATTATCACAAAAGTTCTGACTGTGTTAAGTTAAATATAGTACTAATAAAAATAAACCAATTCCAGTAAGAAAAAAAACAATAGGGATCCTGCAGCTAACGCTGCTTAGACCCCTAATAATAGAATCTGTAAACAATCTCTGACACTAGAATAGGTAGGTAATTCACTTGTAGCTTAGCAGTGGAATCAATATTTTTTTCACACCAGGAATGTAACATTTTCCTTGGGTTTCATGTGTTTGTTGTTTGTGGACATAAACGCAGTCACCTTGAGCCACTTCTGTTTGGTGAGCATAACTGGCACACGAGGGGCACAGCACTTCTGATTGGTGAGCGTGACTGATACACAAGGAGAATAAAATGAATTTCTAAATCTATTCTGTGGACAATTTAAAATCCTGGGTCAGAAGTGCTGTACGATGCATATCCTAAATCGCAGCCTTCGCGACTTGCTAATCGGATTGTTTGAAACCGTGATTTCAATTTGACCAAAAGTACGGTACTTGGCGCGGTGGAAAAGCATCCTTAAATGATTGGCGAAACATTTTTCTGCAGACACCAGTATTTTGGTATTATATGGACGTTTCCTAAAACCCACAATTTAATAAGCAGATTAATAAGATGTTTGAAATATTAATAATCTGTATAAATTTGGTACCACCACAACACTGACATCTTTTTTTACCTTATTTATCCATGATATCTCCTCTTTCAGAAGATGTTATGGCTGCTGAGCTGTCCCTCTCTTCAACTGTCACTTCCATGACATACCAAAACGACAGTATGTGGCATGCACCGCTAACTGAATTTAATAAATAAGGATATGCCAAATTTATAAAAATTAATAACTTACGGATCTGCTTACTAAACTGTGGGTTAACTAAACGTCTGTATAGTACCATCTAAAACCCTAGTCAATATTGGGCATGCGCCATATAAGCCTGAGGAAATCGAGATCTTCAGTCCTACCTTTCATTAATATTTTAGGCACGCTACTAATCTGCTTACCAAATTGTGGGCATAAGTGAACATCCATGTAGTATCTAAAAAACCAGTGTCCAGACAAATGTTTCATCCCTTATTTAAAGCCCTGGTGATTATTGCGCATGTGCCATATAATCGCGATGTGATTTTGTGCAGCCCTAGCTCTGATGACATGGGCATTAGGAAAACTGGGCATCACTGCAAATGTAGTTTTTACATTTGCCTGTTCACCCAGAGCATAGAGAAACATACATTTCATCCAAAAGAGATAAAGGGAGGAGACATTACACACAGTGCAAAATGTAAACTAATAAGAAAAATCATCATGGTGGTCCATGAAAACTCATTCCCTCCTAATCTTTACATTTGTGGTCACCAGAAAAAACACCATTATGCTGTATCACATTCTCATGACTATAGGCTATTTATACAAGTGGATCCATGCATGTCAATGTCTGATGCATAATTCACATTTAGTGTAACTAGTGATAACTACAGATGTTTTCAGTTCATTGGAAGAGGTGACAAGACGTAGTATTTGAAATAGAAAATTAAATTTAATACATAGTCTTTCTTTTGAAAGAATGAATAAATGGAAATTCAATAAATCACAGTTCACATTTTTAGATTTACTGTTTTTCCCCATCAAAATATGGGTTGATGGTACGAATAGCTGGCATGCATTGTCATTTCACAGGTTTACTTGCAGTTCACGGATTTACTATAGGTGTCATCTTTTCCCAATTTGTTCAAAACGTTGCATACACCTTAGTTTCTGTAAATATATGTATTTTTTCCACCTTAATTTTCTTTGAAAAATCTAGGATTTTGAGTAAAAAGTTGTATATGCACATTTAAGGCATCTTTTTGTGCATATGCAATATCGCTAAATGAAGCCCCAGGCTAATAAAAGGCCTGTAGACCAGAGGGATGCTGGGATATTGGAAATTGCTATCACCAGTCCAGACATTTCAGCCTGATGTCTGCTGGAAGACTCCAGTTAAGCAGCCTCTGTGGCACCTCTTTACCGCCAACAAGCGCATTCTGATTAACCACTGTCAGTTAAATAAATAAACCCCATCCCTTTAGAAGGTAAGACATTGAGTAATTCAGCTCATATGAATTGAATTTTTCAGTGTCTTTATCAAAGTGACTTGAACTTACTGTATAGTGAAACAGCCCAAATAACACATAAAAAACAACCCAGGACAAACTGTGGGCAAGCAGCCACCCACCCCCACACTCCTAACAAAGCTAACAAAGGTCAGTGTGTATCCATACTAGGGCTGCACAATTAATTGTAAAAAAAAAATGCAATCACTTCTAAATTACAACGGTTCTTCTGCCTTGTATTACAGCAGCTGGATCAAAACAAGCGCTCCTACTTTACCCCAGAGAGACTTAAGCATCCCATAATTGTGCATGGGCACTTTTTCACCGCACCAGGTACCTTACTTTTGGTACTTCAATAAAGTAACATAAGTACGGTACTTTGAGGTGTTGATTTTCCACTAGTGTAAAAACTGGTAGCGGCACTGAATGAAATTACAATGCGAGGTGGAGTATTTTGTACTGAATTTTAAAAAATGGCTGTAGTGTATTATAGAGCTGGACAAAGTGTGATATTAATACCAACATCACACGTTGTTCACATGCAGTTCTTACTTTGCCAGTCAGCTATTAAGATCAGGTTTTTTCTCACCTTCAATTCGGTACAGACATTATAGCTCAGTGAGTTTAGGTTTCACTAAAACATTTGAAATGTATTCTTTGTCGATTGGACAGTGGAAATAGCCTGCCACTGACACGAAATACAAACACTGCCTTGTAAACAGTTGTGAACTCAGAAAATAATGATAAATGAAGCAAAAAAAAAAAAAGTGATTTGGTTATAAAAACATAAACAACAAAAAGATCCAGATGGTATGACAAGAAATTAAAAAGAATTTGGTTAAATATACTAATACAGCTCGCATATAGCATGCTGTCCTAGTAATGTGATTTTCTTATAAATATAGTGATGTGATTTTGTTGACTAAAAATATTGGGGTATTTATAAAACAAAAAAGGGGTTCATAAAACATGTCTTCAAGTGACTTAAACGGCAAGGATGAAAATGATTATGATTGAGAATGCATGCAGCGCTCATGCAAAAGCAGACGTAAAACTTTAAACAGATTTTAAAAAAAAAAAATTAAACATATGAGAATCTATAAGAGGAATAATAATAAAAATGGCAAAGCAAAAGTATTTTAGCAAAACTTTAAACCCCTGCGCTATAATGTCTGTCCAGAAATGAAAGTAAGAAAAAGCCTTATTTTTATCTAGCTGACTAGCAATGTAAGAATTGTTTGTCCATAACATGCAATGTTGGTATTAATACTGCACATTGCCAAGCCGTATAATATACTACAACCATTTTTCAAATTCAGTACAAAGTACCCCGCCTTGCGTTGATGTCATTTGGTGCTGGTGCCAGTTTTTACACCAGTGGAAAACCAACACCTTGAAGTACCAAAAGTATGATACCTGGTGCAGTGGAAAAATGCCCTTGGTTACCCTAATTCAATGGCCAATTGAGTGTTTCCTTTCTGTTGTCAGAAGTTGATACGCTGGTCCTGGATCTTTCATAAGTTTGGCACAATCATGTTATGTTGTTTCTTTTTGCAGTGTAATGAGTGCAATAAATGTTTAAATTTGAACAAAAAAAATCATTAGATAATCATGATCTCAATTCCAAGCAAAAAAAAAAAATCATGATTTACATTTTTTTTCAGAATCGTGTAGCCCTAATGCACACCACTTGACCCCATAGGGCAACAAGCTGGAATAAAAACTGACAGCTTTCTACTAATTGCACACAAACCAAACACCCAGAAACAAAATATTATGTTTATTTCTTCCTTGAGGGAAGTTGATCGCAGACTAAAATTGGCCAAAGAAAGAAGATACACCCAAGGCTAAACTTATTTTTTTATATAGCAAGCCCCCCAGCCATTGAAGGTCACAGCCACTATTCCAGGGAATTGAGTATTACCCAGTTTCCCCCAAATACATGCCAGGGAGGTGGGGGGGGAGGCTATTACATAGATTGAGACCAAGGGCCCGATTAGCAGCAGACAGTGGGATGGGGAGGTCACCTACAACTCCACCTGCAAACAGCCAAAACTTGGGTAGACTATCAACAATCGGCAATAAAGGGAGTCATTTGGACCATCATTTTCCACAATTTACCAGTGCACCGCCTTCGGAAAGGCTATTGGTAACACACAGAAGACCCTGGACTTCTCTCGTTTATTAGAACAAAGGCAGTTATTTCCCATGACCCCTAACAGGAAAATTTATTGAACACACCCAAGAACCCACCCACCATGCATTTTCTAAATGCCATCTATGCCACCTATACCAGTAGCTATAAGTTCCCACTCTAAACGATTTCTTAGAAAGAATTTAAGTTATGCCTTTAAACGTTGAGCACAAACAACCTAAACCTAAACACTATAATTTTAGAACGGCGATCAGCCTATAATCGTTTTACTTGGAAGCACTAGCGACTGTTACAAAAGTCCTACGGATGGGAGAGGCAAAGCAATTGAAAAGACAGGGCCTGAGACAGAGAGAATACCGGCTGAGTCGAGATTCAGGATAGTGTACAACTCGGCGAACAAACACTTGTAACGTGAAGGCACTGAGCTCCGAGTCCCAGGAGGAACTTTATTCCAGTGTAACTTTAGCAAAGCTGTATATCAAAAATAGATCATGGCAAATGGAATAAATGGGAAAAGCTGTGAACTGCTTTCCTTAA
Organism: Gnathonemus echidnorhynchus; assembly: GCA_026776725.1. Lineage (NCBI taxonomy): Eukaryota > Metazoa > Chordata > Actinopteri > Osteoglossiformes > Mormyridae > Gnathonemus > Gnathonemus echidnorhynchus. The sequence goes on along the minus strand of JAODJU010000062.1, from coordinate 16,681,301 downwards.
AAACATCAACAAGACACCAAAGCAGAAATATTTCAACTTTCAAGACAAATTGCAACATCAAAGCCGATTCCGAAAAAATAATAGAATGAACAACCACAAACACAGGAACAGTGATAGCAGACCTCACCTTTTATTTTTACGGTGGGTGAATTGGGTCCGGCGGACTGTTTCCTCCATCCTCTCCAGTTCTGGCACAGGCTTTCTGCCTCGGAGATGAAGGAGCACAGCGAGTCTTCCTCGAAGCGGTCCGAGTCCTCGAAAGAGAACCGCTCTCCGTCCTCCCACTCAGCGAACATCAGTTCCATCACATCCGTGGACTTCTCCTCCCTTCTAAACACTCAGCGGCGGATCCCCACCCCTCTTCCACTGCCCCGATCACACAACCTCGGAGCCCGCCGGGCTGCCGGGACACTCCGCTGAAGCTGGGGGAGGGGCGAGGGAAGCACAGCCGAGTTACTCGAGCCGAGTGTCTGCAGCCCTCACGCTGGTCGCGACGGAGAAAGACTGTGCTCTTTGTCCACTTATCGGGATTTCTTAAGGTTTTACCAATACACTATAATCAAACCCACACGAAGTATTATTACAAATGTCCCGTCAATTTTTGTGGGTGTGAAGTGTTAAAAATTACTACATACGTATGACAGATACCATTAAAAAAACTAAAGACAAAACAAGCCCCACACGGTTAGATAGTGCAGAACGACGAGCAGGGAGTAGTATCAGCCAGAGGCGTTATGTTTAAAAGAAAAATGACCACGACGTGTCCGTCCGTGCACTTCAATGCCACTTGGACAGTGACTTTTATTGCGGGCATCAGAAAGATGAGACGAGGAAAAGTTAAAAAGAAAAGCTTATCTTCCTTCTCAGTTGCCTTCAGTGCAGGCCGATAGGGTTATCGCAGACACAGTATCCCTTCCTTGGTCGCAAGCGGATCCCAGGCAGTTATCAGTGACGATCCGGCTTCAGGCTCTCCTACTTCCCCAGTCCTCTCCTTAGCCTAGCTTTTGTTTTATTGCCCTTGTCCCCAGGCTCCGCTTGCAGATGAGGATTCCCCTCGGGCCCCCTCGCTTCAGTCCACCTCCGCCATCGCTGTCCCCGCAAGAGCTGCTCGGACGGCCGCCTGGTGAAGCGGACCTGTCAAATGGGAGAAGGCAGACAGACACGGGGAGTTTCAGGGAAACCGAACGCCAATTATACCGGATACGGTTACAAAGCTGGCGGAAAAACACTTAACTAAAGATCTGGAAAATTAAATGTAAAAAATCGGTTGAGCACAATGAAGCCAACCCAGCTGGCGGCCAGCGCTCGCTCTGCCAGTTAGCCTAGCTTAGCTGCCTAGCTTAGCTAGCCAGGCTAATCTTTAAAAACCACCACCACTATCACCCCTCCCTCCCCCATTGTGCCCCCCCGAGACACAGCTCTAACTAAATAGACTACTAGTCCATATCCCGCTTTAAAGTGCACCGTTCGCTTCGCCAGCAAACAGCAGCTATCACGATGATAAACCTAGCTAGCCGGCTCCGCATGTTGCTGAATAATGTTGATATTCTGTGTATGTTGTTTTTCTCCCTCCTCTCCACAGACTATGGCAGGAAGTCCCCGGGGGTAATCCGAATCCCACTAACCCAGAACCACAACAAAATGTATTTTATTATGGTTGCTGTAATTATGGGTGCCCAGTGTGCCCCAATCCTCTCTCCGTACACTCACTCGTATTCCTCTTTTCCTTTGTGTGTGTTTTGTTTTTATAGCTCGTCTTTCGTTGCCCCGGCCGGTTCCTTTTCTGCCCTCCCCCCGGTCCCGGTGTCGTCCGCCGGGGCCCCGCCGCTCCCTCCCTCCCTTGCGCAATGCGTCTGGGCCGCCCGTAACGCCGGGGTCCCCCGATCTCTCCAGCCCGTCCCCTGCCGGCTCTTCCTTAAGGTAGGAAGATGGCTCTCCCGTACTCAGGCACAGGCTTCAGCCGAGACTCCTCCATCAGCTGATCGCGGCTTCCGCTTCGCGTTCTAGCCTCGTTCCTTCGGCTTCCCCCACACCGAATGACAGCTATTTTTAATTCCGTGTCCCGTCACCGGCCATATATGGTTAAAGGCCGTAGCCATATTTCCACATTAATCTTTTATCAAAAACAAAAATTATAATAATAAAATAATATTAATAATAAATCATGCTGCGTTTTTTGTTCTAGGGAGGTTTAAATGATGCGGCCTTTGACCCCCAGCACCCACTAAGCTGATCGGAGCGCTTCAGCACAACGCTGACGCTGCGACCCAGGAAGAAATGTGTCTCTGGGTGCCGATGCTAGGCTGTCTCTACCGTGGCATGGAAATATCGGTTAAGACAGCGATTTCCTTGGACGTTTTTGATTGTGCATCGGAAGTCCTTATGGTTATATGGTTTTGCGAAAAGCACGTGTTTTATTAAACCATTTAAGTCATTTTGAATTTCTACTGCAACCGAATATACTCAATAGAGTCGGTGTTTTTTAAAAAACAAATTGCCCAGTTTTAGTGTGACTGGCATCAGACTTAGTATGATCTCAAATGTACGTTTATTTTCTTATTAGCAGTGTAGCACTCCTGAGTCCCTGTTTTTAAAGGTATGAATTTGAACAACATCAGGGTTTATTGTCACTATTATTTTTAAGTCAGTGTCAACTCCTAGCTACCATATCAGAGGTACTTCTCTGGTTGTTGTCTTTCTCTTTTATTTTAAACTTCTCCAAGGATTGTAGTATCCCACCCCCCAATACACTGGGTCTTCTAATAATATGCCCAAGTGAAGATGACTTACATCTGCTCAGTTTAGCTTCAAGTGAAATTTCAAACTTTGATTTGATCAAGAATCCACTTGCTGGAGTCACGTGGGTCCACCAAGCAGGGGCTCCCGGAATCCATCTTTAAATTTAACTTATATAGTTACATTTAGTCTACATTGTTAAGAAAAACTCAAGTCCCACATTACCCTTCATCTCTAAGATGATATGGGTTCAGTTATAAATAAAAACATATCAACAACGGCATCAAAATATTTCAGAGGCGCCACCACAGGCCGCATGAGCATCTATTAGCTGATGTGACCTCAATTAAAGAAACTATGGACTAGTTGCAAAAACTCCATCAGAGGCTGAAGGCCGTATTTCTAAGGTGGAGGACATCACCAAACAACTTGCGGGTAAAAAAGAGAAAAAAAATGATTAACTACTTATAAATCTCTGAAATCATAATGAAGATCTTGAGAACAGGAGCTGGTGCAGTAATGTCAGGATTGTAGGATTGAAAGAAGGTTTGGAAGTGGGTGAGTAGATAATCTGTGAGCAAAAGGTCCAGTCCGAGGGACTTGGCATTGACCCGACCACAGAGTTTGGGATTGAAAGAGTGCATTGGGCTGCCATTCCCAAACCACCGGAAAAGAAGCTGCCAAGGCTAGTGATGATTAGATTTTTTGGCGCCTCTGCGAGAGGGAAAGTGCTTAGATTGGCTAGCGAGTAAAGGGGAGTTGTGTGGAGGAACTGCAAGATCTCTGTATTCCTTGACTTCTCAAGAGAATTAGCTCAGTAGCGCAAATCATTCATGGCTGCTTTAAAGATTCTACAAGGTGTGGAAATCAGATATACCCTCACTTATCCTGCATCTCCTCACTTAACATGAAAAGAGAGGGTTGGGTTTTCACCACCAGTGAAGAAGCAGAGAAGTTTATCAAGGTAAATTGTGGCATGAAGGACTGAAACAATAATCATATTTGTTGGGAAATAATTGCAGTGGTGGAGATTGGGATTTGTGGCTGCCCACAGCAATGACTAGTTGAATAGCTGTAAGGGTGGATAGTTAGTGGTACCCAATGCACCATATTAGTTATTTTTCCTTCTTTCTTTTTTGTCATTGGAGAAATGACTGAGGTGTTTGTGTTACTTATGTCTTACCAGACGTTTTTGGTTGGGTTGGTTTTTGGTTTAACTTTTTGTGTGATTGATGTTGCAACTTGTTCTATGTTGCCCTGTTCAAATCCAAGATAATGCTTTACAATGATTTACTACAGAAAGATGGTACAGCAGCTGGTAATATCTTGTGTTATTTAATGTTTACTCAACTATTTGTGGGGTACAGGGATGCAAGTAGATCAGGACATGAAAATGGTTAATTCAGTTCATTTCATTTTTTTGGAATAGTAATGGTTGTGGTAACCCAGTTAAAAGAAAGAAGATATTAACTTAACTTAAACATAAACAGACCAATGGTGCTTTTATACAAGAAACACCCTTACTAGTAGTGATGCAGTCAATACCACCTAAACTGAGACCAAGTCATTACCAAGACCAGAGTGTATCGAGGCCGAGGCAAGACCAAGGCAGGGCTAGACCAAATCAAGATAAGAAATAGACTACATAAAACAACACAATATAAAATGATAAAATGGAGCACAGGCACCAGCTTGGGGCTAGGCAGTATGGCCTAAAATTTGTATGCCAGTATAATTTGTACCATGGTCTTGAAATCATAGTTCTTATAAGGAAAAACTACTTGCGCCTATTGAAATTTCTCAATTTTTAGTCTCTTAGTTTAGCTACTACAAATATAATCTTATAAAGGATGAGATTAGAGTCTCTAAGATGTTTGAATGCAGGGGTTTCATTGGGAACCATTCTATGGCTTAGTATTGTGAAGGAATACATGGTTAGTGCCAGGCGGAAATGAATATCTCTGATTTTGCATCCATTTCGTAACTTGTTGATGTTACCTGACGGACAGCAATGCATGGTTTTATATTTTCTATGTATTACTTTATAACATCTGAAAGAAATTAAAATAAAAAAGCATTGTTTAGTCGTAAACACAAAGCTGTACATAAGGCTAAATTGTAAGAAAAAATTTCTATTACTAAGCAAAAATGTATTAATGTGGACGTACCCTAATCTAAGGGTTAAGAAACAGATGAATATTAAGCCATTGTGATAAATACAGCTGCAGAAAAAATGAAGACACCGTAGCACAATTTTTTGTTTCACTTATTTCTCAATTTATGGGTGTGCGTCTGTGAATAATATATATTTTTCAGCAAACTGCAGTCTGGTTCTTCCCTGTTTCTCATTAATGAAGGGCTTCTTCCTTGCTTTATGGGACCTCAGTCCTGCTTTTAAGACTGATACAAACTATCCCAGCAGTGCTCTTCACACCTGCACTTAATGTTTCCCATTCCTTTTGAAGTTCACTTGATGTCATCCTTTGATTCATGAGAAACTGTCGGATAAGTTAACGGTCATCTCTGGCATTAGAATGTCGCTTCCACCTTTTACCTGGCTGTTTTCTGGTTGTTCCCAGTGTCTCCTGCTTCACCTTATTTTTGTGTACTGCTGTCTTAGAAATTTTGAACCTGAAAGAATCTTGCAGCTCAGCATAGCCTTCTGCCAGCAGGACCAGGATTAAATCAGGATTTAAAAATGTAGATTTGTTTACAAATTTAGAGTCGTCTCTTAATTTTTTCCACGGCTGTACTGAGGCATTTTGATGATGGTCTTTACTGGTCTTGAAATAAAACCATGAGTCCTCTATGTCCGAGACAAGACCAAGTCAAAGTAAAGTCTATTCTGAGATGAGACCAAGACCGGTCTCGAGTACTACAACACTACCTACAAGACAATGAAGCCCAAAAATTTAACCAATACTGGGTTGGCTACATATTTCATTAATCATTCACAATGAAAGAAACATGGTTAATCCTACAAATCCAACTCTAGAATAGATTTTTTTGGTATTCGACTCCACTGCTGAACAAGTACTAGATTGTAAAATGGGCTCATTAGCATTGTCAGACCATGAAAAATTAGATCAAATTAGATATTACCTTGAACACACTCAACACAGAAATAAGGAGAAGGGGTAGATGGTGAATGAAATCCATGTTATTACAGGATGAGAGGTTCAGTACATTGTTGGTGGAGAATTTGAACTCTTTTTTCGAAATCAACATAGGAACACCAGAAACATTAGCATCAGTATGGGAGGCATCCAAAGCATATATTATAGGAAAACTGATTGCACATATAAAATAAAAAAAAATATGAAATTGATACAAAAAACTGGAAAGTGAAATTTGTATATTAGAAAAGGCTTTAGCAAACTCTTATTCTGAGGATAAATATCAAAATCTTTGTAGAAATAAGATTCAGTTGCAAAAAATCTACAATAAAAGAGCAGAGTAAACTCAAAAAAATGATTTGTGACCCTAGTAAACATTAAGAAATAGTTTTAAGTAAAATGTAACTAAAATATCTGAAATCAGAAGTGTATTAATGGAAAGCACATACAAATAATGTGAATTTAGTTAACCCTTACTAAATGTAAATAAACCACGTAAACTATATTCGACTAGATCACATAAGGAGTGACATGTATTACACTCCAGCACAGTAGGTGGCGATAATGCAGCAATTTTGCGGTAAA
>JAODJU010000062.1:16517977-16534822 GCA_026776725.1 Gnathonemus echidnorhynchus | reverse complement strand
CAACATTTATTTACCTAATTATTATGATGGTCATGAAGATTTCCCCCCCCCCCCCCCCAAAAAAAAAGGCCGCTGCCCGATTGTTGGTAGTAAAAAATATTGTGGAGGTAGTAAAAGGTAGTAAATTCAACTCTAGGATTCCTGCATAAACCCTGATAGAGGTGGATGATCTTTCTTCAGTTTTCATGAAATATCACTTGTTGCCATGTCTTTTACAAGCCATTGTACTATTTCATGCTTTTCAGCTTCAGAAAGGGCTTTCTTCATCAAATTATGTGAGAACTGTGGATTGCTTAATAATGTGGAACACTAAGTAGGTTTCCCTTTAATGAAGATCACCTGACAAACTAATTCACAAAGTTCTCTGAGCTTGGACACCAGTTATCTAAAATGACATGAATGAATAACTCTGAATTACAAAAAAAAATTTTTATTTTTTGATGAAATCCTACTGATATGTCATTTTCATAATAATTTGGAACACCGTGGACATCCAAATCCTTCTCAGTCCCCATCCAGTTTTTTTTTTTTTTTTTGGGGGGGGATGGGGGGGTCCTGTAAAAGTCATGCGATCTGAAGTGTATGTGTCCTGTAAAAAAAGGTTTTTGGGTGCTAGCTTTCTGGTGTGGAGGGAACCGTGACACCACTGACGCTGAGAACTTTTTGAATGCACTGGTTATTGTTAAATCATATCACTGGTATCTGCTCTGGCTTCTCTAGGTTGGAGTAATAGACTTTTCCATGTACCTGAAGAATGACATTGATGACTACAGGAGTGAAGAAAGGTAGCTCCTCAGTGCCCGTGTCGCTTGTATTAAATTTATCTGTAATTAATGGATCATTTTACCCTCCTGGCGTGAAGCCCTTGGGTCTTTAGGGTCATTGATGCTCTGTTTTTTCTCCCTGTAGAAATGGTCAAATTGCTGCTATTCTGGACCAGAAGAACTATGTGGAGGAGCTTAACAGGCAGCTTAAGTGAGTGATCTGTTCCTGCTTCCCAAGGTGTGAAGAGATATGAAAATATTGATGTTTGCAACTTTCATTATCTGACGTCAACCAGCCAGAGCTCTGTTTCCATCACTAGTAAAGTGGGGCCAGATCTAGAGAGAGGTGACAGATGTTATTTTGACAGCAGCCACTCAGAACTCTGCGTGGAGAGCTGAGGGCGGGGCCCCTGGAGGCACTGAGTTACTTGGGCTTGGGTTGGTGGAGGATCCTTTTCTGGCATCTTGAGCGAAAGCAGTCCCTCACCTGCCAAGCCTTTGGTACTTTCGCTTTTGAAAGCCTGTAACAGGACGAGTCGGGACAGCTTCGGGTGACTCATCCTGCTTATTAGACTGCAGCGTGGTGTGGATCGTAATAGTAGAGTACTTATATTCACCCTTAGGGGGCATCTTAAATGACTATCCTTTAGGCTCAAATGTTTGAATAATATCCATAATGAATTTACATTAGTGGGTGTTTTTCTGCATCATTAAGCAAAACTGTAGGTGGACTGAATGAGAATGTCACTAACAACTGTAAATAACATTTAGTAAATCATATTTGACCTTTTTGAAACAGAATTGTGTGCATTTATTTATGCATCAGAATGTTTTTGGAGATTTGCATGTTGTATAATACAGTTCAGTAAAAATACAGTGTCACACTAATGTGAATTGGCTACATTGCTTAAAATTAACACAGACCCTGCAGCTTGTATAAGGGGAAAAAAACCGCAAATAAAGAATTAGCTGTACAAGACTAATGAGTGTGATCAGACTGTAAGAAAGTGTACAAGCCTCGAGCTTTCAGGGTTCCTGGGCGGGGGGTGGGGGCTATTCTAAGCTGGGTCATTGCTGATAGTCTGAATCTTTTCTCTTTCCATAGCTCTACGGTTCAAAGCCTCCAAGGCCGGGTTGACTCACTGGAGAAGTCCAACACTAAGCTCATCGAGGAGGTATGCTCTGGGAGATGCAGCTCATGGGGCCCAGGGCTCTGGTGCTGTCTCTAATGGGCTGTGCTCTTGCGCTACAGCTGGCAATAGCCAAAAACAACATCATCAAGCTGCAAGAGGAGAACCACCAGCTCCGGAATGAGAATGCCTTCATTCTGGTGAAGGCCCAGCAGCACCTGGAGGTAGGAGCCCCCATTCTCAAGATGCTGATCATCCATGGTGCCTGTGACCACTATCCCTCTCTGGGTTCAAGCAGATGGCCCAGGGAGACGTGGACGTGGAACTGGACACCTATAAGCAGTCCCGGCAAGGTCTGGATGAGATGTACAACGAGGCCCGACGGCAGCTCCGGGAAGAGTGTCAGCTTCGCCAGGTCAGAGGATGTTCCCAGTAGATCATGTGACACATGCCACATATGTGGTTGGTTAGAGTGACTGTATTTGCTGTCGCCATTCCCAGGCCTCTCATGTCGGGGGCTGGGAGGTGGTGGTAACTGACTGGCAGACGTTTGCTGTCCCCTGTGCTACTCGGTGCCACAGGATGTGGAGAACGAGCTGGTGGTGCAGGTCAGCATGAAACAGGAGATGGAGCTAGCCATGAAGCTGCTAGAAAAGGACATCCACGAGAAGCAGGACACCCTTATTGGCCTCCGGCACCAGCTGGATGAGGTCAAGGCCATCAATGTGGAGATGTACCAGAAGCTGCAGGTAAACCCTGGTCTGGGTTCTGCTAATGTGTTGGTGTGTTCAGAAAGTGCAGCTTGATGGGGTGGGACAGAGGTGTCAGAACCACCTGCCTTCTCCACAGTGCTCTGATGACAGCCTCAAGCAGAAGAGTGACATCATCACCCGGTTGGAAGAGAAGACCAATCAAATCACAGCAACCATGAAACAGCTGGAACAAAGGTAAAGGGCTTGATGTTTTAGTTTTCTGAAGGAACTGAGCATCTTAAGAGCAGTTTCTGTCCGATGTCCAGGACTGAAGCCAAACTGGCTTATTTCGACAATATTCTAGGAGGCCATAGACTCCTTAGTCAGTCCAGCCTTCTCAACCATCAAAACGCCCGAGCCAGCAAATAAAGGGCTTCACTTGTTTATTGGCTTGAGTCTTTAATTACTTTTGAGGTGTGCTGGAGGTAGGCTATTCTAAATACATGGAACACCTAGGGAGTCTGGGGTATCAGGATCTCCTGATCTGTGTAGCTGGCACATTGTGGATGTCATCATTGTTGTTTAGTGATCAACTTGCGATGCCAATGTGGCATCTTCTGTTTACCGCGCCCATGTCTGTGTGGACAAACACCAGTACTTGGCTCGGGTCCTTGTCATGTGTCTGTGCACATGGACTACCTGGGTCGCCTCTTCCGTTGGTTCACTGCCATAGTGCCCACTGGAGGCTGTTTTTTCTTGGTTCTTTATTTTGGTTTATTAACATGGAGATTCACTGATATTGATGTCCTCTTTCCCTTTTTTGTTCTCCTTTTTCCTATCTTGTGTCTCATAACTTTCTCTTTTAATTTCCTGCATCCTCACCCCACTGACACCCCCCTCCCCCCCAAACAACATGCCTGTTCACTTGCATTGCCCAGCGACAAGGACCTGCTGAGTCAGACGCGAACCCTCGCCATGTCCTTTGTGAAATGCGCCAGCACAGACACAGAGCACCAATACAAGCTCGTCAAGGACATTTCCTTTTGATTTTGGGATAAGGCCCTTATTTCCCTGTAGTTCTTTGAAAGCAGTTTGGAAAAACACTGCATATCTGTGACAGAGTTTTCGGCACCGCCAGTGATGGGCAGGCTCCACTGTTCACTCGTGTTTTTCCTTTTGTATTTGTTTTTACTTTCCAGAGACAAGCATTTTTAGTCTGTTTTGTAGAGCAGCACTTCTTGTTGTGATTATATGTGCCGATGACCTTGTAAGGTGGCCCACCACTTTGGCACTGAGGGGCAGTATTTACCATATGTCATTTGCTGTGTGGAACAATAAAGTTAGATGTTTTGAAGTTTTCCTCATTGTTCCTGGCATGTCATTGATACACAATCACGGCCCTGTGGCAGCAGAACCTCTGATCACTGGCTTTTCCCCGTAAGCTAAATGAGCCCTCCCCCCAGCCTCCAGCACCCACGTCTGAAATCCCTCCACCTTTGTTCCTCCTGTTTTTCAGGATGCAGGGGGCTGCCTGTCTTCCTTTTTAGGATTTTTTGAAAGTTCCCTCCCCCACCCTTTTTCTTTGCTCATCCTTTTGCATTGTGACCATTCCCACCCCCGACCCTTCCCCTCCCTCTGTGATTGGAGCCTCAGTTTTACCCAGTTGGTTTGAATTACGGCAGATTGCAGGAGGTGCAGCAGGAGCACTGGAGCGCAGAGGATGGGGCGCGCAGGTTCAAAGAGGACCTTGTCAACAAGGCAGACAGCTTGCAGAGGCAGATCGCCCAGCGCGAGAGGCAGCTGTGAGTGATGCGAGAATCACGCCCACCTGCCATTTTTCCAAAATGCCACCACCTTTTTGCATTCCTGAGTTGAATCTGCCTGGACTTTGTTCTTGGGCACAGGCTTCAGCTGGAAACAGACTTGAAGATTGAGAAAGAGTGGAGACAGACCCTGCAGGGTGACCTGGACCGTGAGCATGAGGCTGTGAGCCAGCTAAGCACCGAGGCCAAGCAGATTATTGGGCTTAGAAAGGTAGACGGGTCTCGCAAGGGCACCGCCGCTGACACCCAGCACTCAAACCCACAGACTCACACAACTTGTGTGTGTCCATCAGGGATGTGCTCGTTTCTTCCTTAGGGTTGTGGGATTCTGTGTGCTCTATTGTTCACATGAGTCGGTGATGTGGGTGAACCAGCATAAATCAGTGGGTCTGGAAGCATATCCATCCCCTCGCTTCTGATGGTTTTCATCTGTGCTGTTTCCACAGGAGTTCTACGAGCTGCAGGATGAGAACCAGCAGCTGAAGGGGGTCTGTGAGGAGCAGGAACAAGCCCTCCAGGAACTTGGCTCCAAACTCAGCGAGTAAATCACCATGCTGGACTAGCCAGCCCCCAACCTCAGTATCATAATTTATAGTGTTGTAAAGATCAAAGCTTAAGATGTCTTCACTCAGTGGTGTACACATCATTTTACTTATTTTTGTTGAGCACTTCATTTTATATTTTTTACCCACTACAGTGCCCACTAACTTTAAATTTCTTTGATGAATGCATGACATTTTCAGGTCAAAGCTGAAAATAGAAGATATGAAGGAAGCTAACAAAGCACTACAGGTGGGCATTAAACAGTGTCATCTGATGAGGGTGCCATCACTGTGATGCTAACCCACACCTGTAGATCGCAGATGGTAATGATGGCTTTTTGTAGGGGGGACAGGTTTGGCTGAAGGACCGGGATGCCACACACTGCAAGCTGTGTGAGAAGGAGTTCTCCATCTCCAGGAGAAAGGTCAGTATCCTCAGTCCCTTGCCTCTCATAGACTGAATGGTGCCATTGCTATAACCATGGTCCTAGATAGTGGTGACTGTGGCAAATATGCTTTGTTGTACTGTGGGGGATAAAATGCAGTGGTAGTTTGCTTGTGGGTTTGAAGGCGTGACTAAATGCAGTAAAGGTTGATTTGTTAAGCTAATGGTCAACACTCCCATGCCTTCCCACAGCACCACTGCAGGAACTGCGGTGAGATCTTCTGTAACGCCTGCTCTGACAATGAGCTGCCCCTGCCTGCCTCCCCAAAGCCTGTCAGAGTGTGCGACACATGCCATGCCCTCCTGCTCCAGCGCTGCTCCTCCAATGTCACCTAAGGAGTGGGGCCTGCCCCATGTGTCCTCTTAAGCCCCTTGCCTCCAATCTTAACTCTGCTGGAGGGCAGTTGTGGCCAGTCCCCTAAGGGGTCTCTGCGGATGTCGTGTTTACAGGAAGTCAACTTTCACTTATTTCCTCCCATCTTTAGCATGCTTCAGAACCTCGTGCCAAACTACCCAGATTATTTAACACTTTGTAATTCATGCCATAAACAATGAAGGGAAGCTGTCCAACCCTCAAGGGTGGACCGGTCCGAAACACTATCTATCCTTAGCAGAACCTATAACCTTTTAACTTTAGAATTGAGTTCATTTGTACCAGTAGGTTTGGGAGGGTGAGGGAAGTTACTTTGTGAAAGATTCACATGTGCCTCACATTTTCAGGTGATGTCTCCAAAAGTAACTGGGCAAATATTTCAATGTAAACTTTACTTATGCAGGGAAAAGGGCAGATAGTTTTACCTAGGACCAGAGAGGGGGCTTCAGAATTTGTGTGTGTGTGAGGGGTGGGGGTTGGAAGTTTGTGCTGTTACCCAGAAACCACCCCCCTACCCGTTCCGAAAATAACAGCACAAAGCACAGCATCTTTCATTTTCTGTAATTTAATTTTTGTGGTTATGTGAAATTGTTTAAAATTGCATCAATTTAGAAGCCAGATATTTTTATTCCCTAAAACTGGAATCTGTACTGTGGATGTCTGTTTCACGGTGCTCTTTGGTGTAAGAGAACACGTGATGTTTTTTGGTAAAATACGTGCCAAATACCATACACATGGCAATGTACTGAAACTACTTTTACTGATCACTAAACTATAGCTGTATAAACGTTTTATTTAATAAACAGGATTTTTATTTCAAATATGGAATGGGTGAAGGTAATGGGGTAAATTGAATGACATTGCGCTTAACTAGTGTACACAGTGAACAAACATGTGACCTTATTTTTTAACTGCAATTAATATGCTGCCTTTTTCAGAAATGTGTGTACTGCCTATTTGATTACAGTATGAATTTAATATGGTTTCTGTTTAGTATGTTGACCTGTGTACACTTTTGTTAACCTGTTTTTGGATGATTCATTATTACTAAACACTGTTCTGGGACATGGACTTGGACATATTTCTGACAGTGGCAGCTACAGTGCCATGAAACTCCTTATTGCGGAATACAGACTTGGTTGTGTTTCTGATGGCAATGACGGGGAACGTGTAGCTATGTGATGGCATCTTGAAATGCCTCATTTTGGGACATGGACTTTGCCATGTGCTTTTGCTACGTAACAAAGCCAAGAAGCTCTGCCAGTCCACTAGTTGACCTAGTGCAGTCTGCCAGCTTGACATGTGAGATGGCTCCTGCTCTCTTATGTGCCGCCTTCATCCCAAAACATTTCTCTGCTTCTAGTTAATACCACAGGACTCTGCAGTCAATGACAGATGGGTCTCTTTAAACAGAAACCTTTCACTGGGAATTATTAAGCACATTCTCCAAAGCATGGCAGACTGATTAAAAGCTGTAATCTATCAAGACCTTGAAGGGACCACAGATTTTGTATAAAATTTAATGAGCAAAATTTACAATAGCTGGTTAACCTAAGTAACATCAAATATATTTCATTTCCACCCTGAAAATGGGAAATCTAACGTAAAATTTATATGAACATATGGAAAAAAAACATTCCCAAATACAAAAGAAAAAGTTAACTTCAACTTTTGGTTGAACTTGGTGGTTTCAGGTCACCCTCATCTAAAACATGCCCCTCAGTCCACCACCTCTGGACCCCATGCCCCCAGAGTTTCCATAGAAACCACCACTGCGGCCTGCAATGAAACAATGGGAAAAAACGCCTCTGTATCTTTATCTAAACAAGTGGTAAACCAATGTCACATATAATACTGGACCTCCTGCACCTAAGGGCCAGGGCCATATTAGCACTACACAACATAAGCAGATAAAGTAGTGGGAGTGTCTCAAATCAGAGGAAATGAGAGAAACAGCTGTTATTACATCATAATTGATATACACTCTCCCATTGCCACTCTGACTGACCTTTGACTAAGAAATACCCTTAACTAAAATGAGCAGTAACAGCCTGTAGATGAAACCACGTGACTGATTAAGTCTGGTTAAAACAGGTAGAAACATGTTCATTATTCCTGCACATATATGTTCAGGCAGGATGTTGTCAGGGAGTCACACTGACCCATTTCAGATCCCCCGCTGGCCGTAGAGTTCAGGAACAGCTCGATGTAACGATGTTCTGAAAAAGCAAAGGGCCTTCTTAAAATGTCAAAGGAACAGACAGCATGACCCCTGGGGCGGCGACAGAGAGCACACTCACGCATGTGGTTTTTATCTTTAGACATGGCGGACACAGCATCCTCGTGCGATGCAAACTCAACATCGGCCTCACCCGTGGACTTCCCATTGGGCGCCACATCGATGTGCACGCGAATTGGGTTCAATGGCGTGAAGAACTACATGTAAATACACAGACCATAAAGTGAGAAATGAAGAGGATGGCAAAAATCAGACCACAAACTGAGAAATGACAAGGACAGTGAATTACAGAGAAATCCAGTGAAGTGTCCAAGGTAAGTATCACTGACAGGTATAGTGAAATCAGAGATGCCTCATCTTACTCAAAAATTTATCGACTGGCTGTGAGCGTTCATGTCATAGCAATGGCAATCTTACATTGGCAATGTCAGCCTCTGTGGCACGGAAGGGCAGACCGCGCATGTGCACAAAGTGTCCGCTGTGGAAGCCAGAGCCAGAATCGCTACCCCCATAGCCATGCCCCCCTACGCCTGCAGGGGTAAGAAGACGCATCATCGCACTGTTCCTGCGGTAATAATGGTCACATCAGGCCATACAAGAAGCATTAGGACATAGGATTGTTGCTATGATGACAGAGCCGTGCCACCTGCAGGCACGCCAGTGGCCTGCGTGAAAGAAGGCACCCTTACCTCTCCCCCTGTCGCCCCGGACTCTGTCCTCAAACATACCATTGCCAAAACAGTAATTGTTGAAGCCATTGTAGCTGTCAAACCCTCCGTAGCCTAGAGCCATAAACACACAAACTACAGTTATAAACATGAGTACATTAATGTGAAAACATGATGACAATCAATGTATGCAATTCAAGACAGAATTTATCATAAATGCTTAAGACATGCATAAACATTCACTGTTAGAAAACTTCCAAGCAGTCACTGTACACCCTTAGAAAGGCCTTTGCTGAAACTGAACTGATATGACCTTCTTGGAGTCAGTGAACTGAAGAAAAAAATCACCAGCAGCACTGCTTAACCATCGTTAATGACGTTAACACAGCATTCAGCATAAAGGACATACCTCCACTGTAGCCCCCTCCACTGCGCATCTGGTCCAGGAGGCCACTGCCTCTTCCTGGCCCTGGCCCGAAAAACCCCCCGCGACCCATGACGGGTCTGTCATATGGCCCAGGCCGCTGTCCCATCATCCTCCTGGGCAGCTCGTAATAGGCTCGGATTTCGTTCCTGCTGCTCTTGAAGATTTCTATGTACCTATGCCAAGGTCATACGCAGAGGAACTGTGGGTAAAACGCACAGCTTTGACATGACTGGTGCAGCTTTCTGGAACATTTTAAAGGAACACAGACAAATACATAAAGCGCAACACTTTTTTAAATGTTTAAATCTGCAGAGTAAATGGGTGAGCACACATGCTTATTTAAGCATACTAGGCCAGTCTTGTGACTTATGGCATAGTTTCTCATGATTTTCTCTCTTTTTTTCTTTTGAATGGGTAGAAGGTGCTGGCCTTGTGGTATCACCATGCGTCAGCCTCAGCGTGCTGTGGAGGGAGTGGGGGCTCTCGAAGACCGACCCCCCCCAGCCCCTCTAAACTGTCTGGTAGCAGCCCTTTCTTACACGCACTCCTAGCAGCCCCACAGACAGATTAACTGTGTGATAGATATTAGTGGTACATGCCCACACCCCCCGCCTCCCCCACATTAGTGATAACAGTATTGCCCAGCCCAGTCTGTCCGTCCCACCTGTGCCCTATCCTTTCCTTGTGTTTCCCAAGAGCCTTTTCTGCTATCTCCTTTGAGGCAAACTGCACGAAGGCCTCCCCCGTGCTCCTCCCCTGGTAGTCCATCGGCAATGTTATCCCATTTGGCACGATTTTCAACCCTTCAACCCAAGGACAGATAACCCCCACAGGGGGGGACATGTTAAAATAAAAGGAAAAAGCCGTGACATCTCCAGATACCCCCTGCAGTAAACCCCAATCCTCCCCCCCAATCCCAAAACAACTACAGCTCCTCTATTATGGATTCTTTTATAAATTAACAGCCTGCAAATCATTAAATTATTTATTAGCTTACAATATTTTACAAAAGAGAGACAAGCACACACAGCACCTGTGGGAGAAGATGTGGTGACTTTTGTGGCATTTAGAATTGCATGGCCATTTTTCTGACACCTCTCAGAATGAGCTTTTTTGGCCACGTGGTATGGAAGCCCCATATAGTGTTGCAGCTCTCAAACAGGAAATTTGCCTCTACAGCGCACCAAAAGCCGCCACACGTCCCGTAATGTGATAAAGGAGAGCAAGTGTGCCTGCAGTAATTAAGGGACTCAGTTTCCCATTGGCTCATGTGAATCACATGGCTCTGGCTGTAACCCCTCCCCTGCCTCTTTTAGTAGACCATGTTAGCCAACAGCCTCATTCAAACTGACTTTTTTTTTTTTTGAGTAAAATACCAGCAGCGCTTTAGGGTGATCAACAGAGGTGTGATGCTTTACATTAATCTCTGATCGGCAGCCGTCAGTAGCGTGCGGCGCATGGGCACTGCAGCGGCACCATCTACAGCTTCCCCCGTGTACCTGCGAAGAATTGCACGATCTCCTCCTTGCTGCAGCCGAAAGGCAGGCCCCGCAGGCGCAACATACAGCCGCTGCAGCTGTCGTAGTCGCTAGGGCCACAGCGCTTCAGCACCCAGTCCATCTCGCTGCGATTCGACTTAAAGACTAAATGGGGGGACAGCGGGAGGCAAAGCCAGGCCCAGAGTCTCAGGTTAGGCAAAAGGTGGGGCTACTTGCAATACCATGACATGATAAACAAGTATGCTTCCTAAAAGTACCAGCACAGGAAAATCAGATCAGTTCCGCATTACACATTTTTAATGGTCCCAAAAGGGCCTCTTAGACTCCATATCCTCCTGAGACCCCACCCATTCATTTATGTCCATTGTAGTGGACATTTTATTTTTGCATCTATCTTTTCACTGATGTTAGGAAACTTATTTATTCCTGTTGTACACTAAAGAGGACATGCTGTGAAATTAAAAATAAAAATAAATTTGAAAAAATCTACATTGTACGATGTCTTATTTCCTCTGAAGACAGATGACCTAAAATTGAAGTACACTTTTTTCCTTGGGTCTCAGGAGGATATTACTATTGGCCAGCAGCCCTGGCAATTCCTGCCCCGTCCCTGTCTCAGTTACTGAGCCCTGGACTGAGGCGCTGAGCACAACCCTGGGCTTTACATGACTGACCCCAGCACACCATGATGGAGGTCCGTAACAGGGCTTGCTTCTCAACGCACCTTCGATGTAGCGATGGCCCATGTACTTTCGATCCTTAGCAATGGCATTCTTGAAGTCATCCGCTGTTTTCAGCTCAATGAAGGCTTCTCCACTTGGCCTGCCCTCTTTAGAATAGGTAAAGCACACACCGCTCACCCCACCCACGATTTCACAATCTGCAAACAGAACACAAGGCTTCATCTGCAGCCATTTTGGACCCACTCAGGTACAGCACCATCACAAAGGGAAAGCTCTATACAAATGGGCTCAGCTGCTCAGTGTAGACACTGCAACTCACCTGAGAAAAAGCCAGCCACTTCCTCCTGTGTACAGGACCAGGGCAAGCCCCGAATCCGCACCACAAAGCCCTCATCATTAAGAGACATCTCCTCACTCCTGTGCAAAAACTTGGGAGGGGGCGCATATATCAGATTTGAAAGGTGGTCCGCAGAAGCTGGCAGCAATAATTATATACATCACAGAAAACTTAATTTTGTATTATTACAATGCTGCTGAAAACTGCATAGTTTAATTATGCTAAAATTTGTTCAGAATACTCACTGAAGGGATCCAAATTGCTCATTCAGCAAAATTCCCATTCTGATCACTACCACTGGTATGGTAAAAATATGAATATCTTAAAATATTGTTAAAAAAAAAAACTAATTATACTACCAGCTAATTATACTACCAGCTTGTGCCAGCAGCTTACTGTGCTAGGTCCCAATGGGGACAGTATGTATTGTCATAAATATTATGACAATGTGATTTTTGTACTGTCATGTGGACAGCAATTATGGCAGATCTTGGCCTGAGTAATCATTTATGTGCATGTGTTAATACTATGTTCTAAAAAAAAATGGTAAGCTGTAACTGACCTGACTTTAACCTAACAGTCAATTTTCTCTATTCAAAGAGACTAAATAAATGTAAATTCTCATTTTCAGTAAAGCCACAGTCTGTTATATTTGAGGACCTATTTAAGGATGGCTCAACTATGCTGACAAGTCCAAGCAGCAGTCTTTCTAGTGGGTTTAATCATGGACATGTGAACATGGAAACAACCTAGAAAAGTGACTGGGCGATCAGCTATCTAATTACAGCATAAGAAGAGACTCATAGGGATAAATCCATAGCATGTCACAGTGTGTACCACTGCATTAACCGCATGTTACTTTGGTTTTGAATGCAAATTTTAAGCTACCATCTCTGCCAGTAGAATCTATTGACAGTTCTAATTCAGAGTCTTAGATTTAAGAGTTAATTTTACCTTATCGCCTATTCACTTGGACTGCCGTGATTACTTGGCGTAGTCGATGACGTCGACACGGACCGAATTTAATAAGCATAAAGATATGCCGAATGCATACAGATTACTAACTTTTGGGCATCATAATACACAGCTCATTAATATTTCAGACATACTACTAATCTGCTTATTGAATTGTGGGTGAAAATAATGTCCGTACAGTGCTGAAAAGCTAGCGTCAATTATCTAAAGCCCAGCAATGACATACAGTTTGATGCTGTCAAAATAAAATTAACTTAAAGGGTAAATTTGATTTTTTCTGGAGAAAACTTAATTGTTTAATCAATCAATCGATAAAATAGTCTACAGATTAATCCATAGAAAAATTGTCGTTAGTGGCAGCCCTATCCCTTGCTGTATTTATTTGTCTTTTCTGTAATTTGTATTATTTCTTTTTCTCTTTTCTTTCATTGTATTGAAAAGTAACAGCACTCCTAGTTTCGTTGTGTTTTTAGTATAGAATGACAATAAAGCTTGAATTTTATTCTATTCATGCATGTGTAGTGATTTCCATATTTGACTTAAATGCTGGTTGTGAGGCTCAATGGAACAGCCTTAACTTACATATGGTTTATCAATGTTGATATGTCTTGGGAGGGTCGGTGTTGTAATGGCTTAAGTATTTAACCTGAATTACTTTAGTAAACACACAGCAGTACACCTAAGAAACACGGTGAAGCACCTTGAGCAAAGGCATCAAATCAAATAAATGAAGAAACAGGTTTCAGAGCAAGTTCTACTTTTCTAGTTTGCAGTTTAAGCTCGATAAATGAAAGGTTGTGGATCATCCTTAATCATCTGCTCCAAGTCACTTATTCGATCAAAGTAACTAGGTTTTCTTTGATTTCCAAGGTCTGTGATGGATCACTGTTAAACAACCTTTAAAACACACGGTGAAAGCACGGCGTCGGGGGATAGTCACTAGCAGCCATCCAGCTCGGCTGCTCTGTCACACTTGCCAGGTGACACGGCGGTGGGTTATCGAGGTCAGGCGGTTGATCAGCTCACCCAGCACGCCTTTTACGTTATTATTGTTGTAGTATGAATCAACTGGGTCAACAAACACGCGCATACACGGGCTACCTGGACCTGGTCATCGTGCTGCCTGGCTGGTTTAGCTTGTTAATGTCATTAACCCAAGACGACGACAACCCAGCGATAATGGGTCGCGGCGTCGCACGCGACAGATTGTTAACCAACTTAAAACCATACAGCATTACTAAAAACGCTAGCACATCACACCGACCGTCCGTTTATGTATTGTCAAACTGACCAACAAGTTGGAAATGTCGATTAATAAACAAAAAACTCGTCTAACTGTATTACCAGCCTGCCGGTCTGCCGAGCACCGTCCACAAATACAGCTGACAAAACAGCGATAGGTGGCTAGGCCCGGGCCGCCTTCTAACGTTCGCTCACCCGCCGGGAAAACCACATTTTAGCTAGTTCCATCGAAACACGGCTTACTTAGCAAAATAAGATCTCGTTTTACAGTTGTTTTATACGCGCTCGCAAAAGACGTTACAAATTAAATAAACGTTTCCTCACCGTCTCTCGGCGCCGGTCTTGCTCACGCAGAGAGCGACGGCTCACCCGAAAAACTCGCGAGAAACGGGACTTGCCTGCGGGCTCAGCAGACGCCTGCGCGTGTTCCTGACCCAGCCCCCTTCAGTTCTAGCTGTTGCTTCGGGATCTGAGTCAACCGTGGAAGAGTCGTGCATGCGCCAGTGTTGAAAGCCAGATACAAAAACAACTAAAAGATAGGTAAAAAAAACCGAAAAGTTAAGAATAACTAAAAGCAAGCCAAATACAAAAAAATCGTACACATCCCTTCTGGCTCCCTTACTTTTCACCATCTACATCGCAGATTTCCCCAAACACTTCACCAACTGCTATCTGCAGAAGTTCTCTTATGACTGAGCAATAATTGGCCTTATCACCAATGTGGACGACGAGGAGTATAGAGAACTAACCCAGGACTTT
Source organism: Gnathonemus echidnorhynchus (assembly GCA_026776725.1). Taxonomy (NCBI): domain Eukaryota; kingdom Metazoa; phylum Chordata; class Actinopteri; order Osteoglossiformes; family Mormyridae; genus Gnathonemus; species Gnathonemus echidnorhynchus. The sequence continues at coordinate 16,520,224 of JAODJU010000062.1, read as the reverse complement.
GTGGACTGGTGCCAACAGAACCGCCTCCTGATAAACACTGGAAGAAGATTTCCCTTGGTAGATTTCCCTTGACATTGAGATCCGGCACTTAAACCCCTGAACATCCAGGAAATGGATATTGAGATAGTGGAATCCTACAAGTGCCTTGGTGTTCATCTGAATAATAAACTGGACTGGTCTCACAACACAAATGCCCTCTACAGGAAAGGACAGAGCAGGCTGTATCTGCTGTGGAGACTCTGGTCTTTTAGAGTGCATGGGGAGCTCCTGAAGACATTCTATGACTCTGTAGTGGTATCAGTCATCTTTTATGGTGTAGTCAGCTGGGGCAGCAGCATCTCTGCCAGGAACAGAAGGAAACTGAATAGGCTGATCCGGAGTATCAGCTCTGTTTTAGGATGCCCCCTGGACCCAGTGGAGGTAATGAGTGACAGGAGAATGTTGGGTAAGCTGTCATCCCTTTTGGATAACATTTACCACCTCATGCATGACACCCTGACAGCACTGAGCAACTCCTTCAGTGATAGGCTGTTGCACCCATGCTGTGTGAAGGAGAGATACCACAGGTCTTTCCTTCCAACTGCTGTCAGACTCCATAATGAACAACATCATACAGTTGACCGCATACACATACACGCAAGAACACATAAAGGACTAAGTGCAATGATCTTTCATATAGGAGGCCATGCAATGCTCCAATATTGCCATTCTGCTACTACGAAACAAACTCCTACTGCCAGTAGTTTTTTATCATACAGTTTCTGCTGCTTCAAGACATCTGTTGATGTCCACTTTTGTACATATATGTATATCATATATGTATATTTATTCTTATTTTTTGTATAGTTTTCTTGTATAGTTATGCTTTTGCCAATGTTAAGACAGACAATTAATCAGCCGTTTTATGAAAATGTATGCAAATACATGTGATGGGCCTTTCTTTGATAAGTTACCCATGCTTTGCTAATTATAACTGCTGACGTTGTTCTTTTAAGTAGTGCTGGTCATGGGTTTAAAGTCCATTTTAGAACGCTTAACCAAACATCTGATTAAACGGTGAAACTTCTCTTCGCGCACGCAGCAAAAAAATAAAAGAGCCCATGGAAATTCCAGTATTCACTGTGGATGCATTCACCAACCAAGTTTTCAAAGGGAACCCCGCAGCAGTCTGTCTTTTACAAAATGTGAGTAAATGTTTACGGTGATCAACATAAATATTTTATTACAGTGTATGTTTCCCCTCAACTTACGAGATGCATCTCTCTAAAAATATAGGAATTAGAGGATCAGTTGTACCAGAAAATTGCAGCAGAGATGAACCTTTCCGAGACTGCTTTTATTTCCAGACTGAATGTTACAGATGACTTCTGCTCAGGTAGCTCAATTTCACTTGCAAATGTGAATGGAAAGCCCTGCATTTTTGCGAGAATATCCCACTGGCGAACTTAAAATTCCTAGATATATTTGTAAAACGACAGCACTAACCTCAGGGACTCGGTGGCCTGACCCCGTTTTACATGTAACCCCCTTTCCTCGACAGCGGCTCGATTTCGCCTGAGATGGTTCACCCCAAAAAATGAAATCGTCTTGTGCGGGCATGGCACCATCGCCTCGGCAGCCGTGCTTTTTTACCACAAAAGTAAGCGCTTGGATGTGCTATTCGCAAGTATTATCTGTATGTACAGGCAATGTAATCATTATGAATTACGCATCATGGACATATAAGGAGCCGTAAAATAGCTGATAAAAAATAAACCGTGAAGCTGAAAAAGGTTCGTGACATTGATTTTAGACACGTGGCACAGCTATTTTAGTCATTCGAGAAAACAAAGCTATAATTTAAAAATATCCTGTCCACCCATAATGTTTGTCATTCTGCTTGAAAGAAAACCATAACGCAGTCCTGACTTTTGAGACGCTTAGTGGGGAATTATACGTCAAAACGGACGGGGACGCCCTAGTGATGGACTTTCCCCTAAACAAGCCGACTATGCAGGTAGGTGGTGGGACTCAAAATGTTAAGATGCAGTACTGAATATTCGTTCAGTCAGTTAATTTAATCATGGGCTTCAATTTGCAAGGACATCACATTCTTGAAACTGTGGAATTCAAGTTAAATGTCTCAATCTATACTTCTGCAAGTAAAATACTGTTTTAATTACACAGGAAGACAAGCTGTGTATATCTTACATGTCATTAACTTTTTCTGAATCAGTTTTTGATGCTGATTTCGAATCTGAAAACCGT
>JAODJU010000062.1:16472719-16484927 GCA_026776725.1 Gnathonemus echidnorhynchus | reverse complement strand
CCAAACTTTTGCAGACACCATTATTTGGTTTTCTGTTATTTTGAAAGTGTAAATGATGAAAATAAAATCCAACTTTTCTTTTGACATATTATAAGAATGTCTCATCTGCGTTTTGATGGCTTTTGGGATGTTTCTATCTTTCCTTGGCTTCTTTATGCACATTTTTACTTGGGGTGCCCAAACTTTCGATCTCCAGTGTAATTGAGCTCTATGGCTAATTGGAATTGCAGGATATCTAAGCAAAACAATGAAAAAGCGACCCAGAAGGACCAAACTAGACTCATATTGACCAGTGATTTGTGATTTTTTTTTTCTTCACAAATCGAATGTGGCCAGTCAGTCATAGGTGACTGTGTGTATCAGTCAGGTGGTGGGAAAATGGACTGTTTTTACACATAAACCTCACTAACAATGAAATTCCCCTATTAAATGATAGTATTCATGTTGTTTCTGACAAAATGTGATGTGAAAAAAGTCACAAATATATCTGCACACATATCACTTTATTTACTTTGTGGAGCTGCGGTGCAACAGAAAAAGGGAAAGAGGCAGTCAAGTCAAGCAGAGCGCCAAAACAACTTATACGGCCTCACTTATATTGCCTTAGTTACTGTGCTGTGTCACAGACTTTAAAGTGACACGTAACCCTGAAGTTTTGGGAATGAGACTTTATTAAATAAGGTGAAATGCTTGTATGTTAGTGTTAAAATCATAAATCTATTGCTTAGCAACAAAACAATTAATTTGTGATAATGAGTCTAATGTGGCTATTGTTCAAGGACCAAATGTAAACAACCTGGTATTTCAGATGGTGGATTTCTTTGCCTGGAAGGGCATGTTCACACATCCTCCATTGTGGTAACACCACATCCCAAACACCTGCACTCCTCAGCTTGCAGCAGTAATACTTTCTGTGGACAGGCACAGTAGTTCATTGCAACCAAGCCGGAACTAGGACCAAACATCATCATTTAGAGCTTTATTGAATTGACGATACTTAGATACAACAAAGGCATCTGTAATTGAGTATATTTGAAATACAAAGTGTACCAATATGCTGTTATATATACACTCCTGTGGAAAAGAAGCCAAACCCAAATTGCACATTAAACTATGGCCCATTTTTGTGTATATATGTAATAACTGTCTACTTGGATATCATCAAGGATTTCTCATGGTTGAGATGTTTTTCCCCCTATCAACAATTTTGAGGTGTATATGCCATGTTGGTGTACCTAGAATGATTACATACATAGTTTGGACACAGCCTCAAGAACAAATCTCAAAATAAACATGAAACCGTTTATATCCATGTTTATTGGTTCAAGAAAAATGGCATCTCTTTCTGAACAATCATTTAGCTTCTGCTCAACCAACAGTGACACCTTGTAAAAAGTACCAAAATATATATTCAAAAAAATACCTTGTATATAAACCTACCTAATGAACGGTGCAGGTCTTCAAACTAGAGGACATAGGCAGGTGTCATGATTAAAACTACATCCCATTAAGCTCTAGACAGAACAAATATATTCAGGCTGAAGGCGACACTGCCCCCAAGATGACAGAAACAAAGACAGTGGACAGTCCTTTCAACAAGGAGGAACCAAAAACAAGCCAGTGAGATCATTAAACCCTCCTGTTCCTCAGATGCAAGAGAAACCTCAGGACCATCATGGATCTCCTCCTTCCCGCATTCAAAGGACAGTCATCTCCCCCTCACCTTTGAATGCATGCTGGAAAACTAACCCTAAAGGGGAAGACGAGTCTCAATCCTGGATTTGAGTCAAAAACAGAGATGGCTTTTTCTGTACTTTTCATGATGAGAAAGAACAGGGGAGGAAGGGAAAACAAAGACGGGACCTCAAATTTTTTTTTTTTTTTTTAAAAAGTGTATTTGAAAGTGGCAACATGTTGGTGTTCAAAAGGGAAAAAAAGCACCAAATGTCACATTACAACTCAAGGGGAAAAAAAAAATCCTCAGTTGACAAGTATGAAAAAATTATGTACAGAGTACAGGCATGGATGGTTGAAAAATACACTCAGGGCTCATATACACTACTTCAGTCTGGTCAACAGGGAGCTTAAAGTTACAGTCTCATACATCCAAAACTGATTGAATGAATGCTCTTGAATGAATAGGGGGAAGGGGAAAGGGGGGGATGGGAAATTTACATTTACACAAAGCATGACTGCACCTCCGCTCACCAGAAGAGTCTTGTGCCAAATCTGGTTTCCAGTAGGGAGTAAGTGCGCATATAATTGTTTGTTGGAGGGACCAGGCTGGCCCCTATTCCTGCTTTGCCTTTTTGTTCTCAGCACCGTTTTTCTCTGGGCCATCGTCCTCTGGCTTGCGCTTCCGGCTCTGCTCAACCAAGCCACTGGCCTCATGTGCCCTGAATGTCACCACAATGCAGGTCATGTTGTCACAGCCCGTGCCATCCCCAGACGTGTCCGGCGCCAGGCACTGGTCCAACAGCTGCAGGGATGGGGGGTCATACAGGGGTCAGTATACACACCCCATGGTCCCACCAAATCGGTGGTCAGAAGGTGCAACATCAGGTTGCAACACATAGAAAATGAAGCTTCAAAAAGTCAAGGTACCATTCAACAGATTCATTGAATATCCAAATCAGTATTGGTTTAATACTGGTGTTTCCCCTACCATTATATTAGGGGGGAGCCCCACCCCCCCTTGAAGGTCAAGTTAATTTTATTTAATTTTAATTTTCTATATAGCGCCAGATCACACAGAAGTCATTTAAAGTTACCTTTCCTATAGAACAGGGCTATACAGTGTCCTTTTATTAAACAAACTAAATAGCCTTATATTATATAAATAGCCTATATGTTATCTTATTTACACAACAGCTTGTCATTTCTGTCTCTAGATGGTCACACGTTTACAATACTCCTCTGCTCCCTGTATCGCACATAGCAGAGTCCCACCCAGATGCGCGCGCATAGACAAATGCGCACACACAGGTGATTATACTCCCACCAGTGGATAGAGAGCATCTTGCAGCCTGCATGCGGATCTCAAAAAATGAGCCAGATGTTTGACTTCCCATATCAAGAGGTTCTTCCAGAAACCCAGAAAGATACATTGCAGTAACAAAAGTTGCACACTTTGTGGATAATTGTCATAAAAATAAGTGATCTGATGTTTAGTTCAGTTGTTATATTGACTGCTGTCATTAAAAGAAACAGGAACACCATGAATCCTGTCGGTGTCCATCTGACCTTGGCCATACACCCCCCCCCAAAGCTGTAAACCTAGGGGAAACACTGAATACAGTTGATTGACAGCACACAATACTAACCACAAATTTCCAAAAAAAAATCATGTACCCCATTATATAAATATATATGAATATAAGATGGTGTTGCCTTACCTCTTCCACAATAGATGACAATGCCCTGACCTTGCCATTCTCATTGGGTTTTATCCTCTCACTGACAAAGTTCACCACTTCTTGGCTGCTCATCACGTTCCTAAGGGCAATGGTCATATGACTTAAGGGAGGCAGAGCAGCTGATGGCCCAGGCCTGAAAAAACACTGGGCCTATCCCTGACACCCAATGCAGTTTCCTTTATAAAACCATATGGACAATGGAGCACATACCAGATTCCGTCGCACGCGATGATCATGAAATCATGTTCTTCGTTGAGTGTGAGTACTTTGACGTCGGGCTTGGCTGAGATCATTTGGTCCTCTGGGGAAAGAGTCTTGTTCCTTTTGTAAAAGTGATCCCCTAGAAACCACAGGTTGCCAAAGAGTCCGTGTGAAATAAATACATAAATTCAAGTCCATATATATTTTGGTAGGTTAATGAACTTCTAAGTGGATACATTTTTTCACCCACTGCTGTGGATATTGGAGGTAATTCTAGCACTTTCTAGAACTTATGTGGGTGAAAAAAACGATACCCTAGTACCCTGGGTGTATGGCTAAATCCCACACTGTAATGTTACCTATGGCCCTGGAGAGGTTCAGCCCCCCGTTGACACGGCCATCCATGGTGACCTTCCCGCCAGCGTTCTTGATGCGAGCCAGCTCCAGCTCATCCTCAGGCTTGTGGTCATAGGACATGTCCACGGCCTTGCCCTTCTCAGAGAGCACACAGCGCGAGTCACCTGCGTTGGCCACGATCAGCTGCTTTCCCCGGATCAGGGCCACCACTGCAGTAGTGCCACTGTCAGAGCCCGGCTGAAAGAACAGGGATCCATTTAGTTTACAAGGATTGGAACATGGGAAAGGGCCTTTCCAAGCCTCTGGGATCAGAGGACTTCTCCAATTCCTTTGGCCAGAGTAGGAAAGCACCCAGATTCCAGACTGACATCAGAGCCAGACAAAGGTCTCCAAAGTATCAAACAATCACCTCTTCTTTCCCATCCATGCCAGGCAGACACATCTCTTCCTCATCAAGGTCCTCCGTGTCACCTTCCTCATCTCCTTCACTGCTGTATTCCCCTTCATCATCCTCGCTGCAATCCTGAAAGGATTCATTCCAAGCTCGTCTTTGTGTCATGGTGACGGGTGTGTGTGACGCAGTTTGATTTGTTAGCTTTTCTGTATATTACGCCCCCCTGCACAGGACCCTGTCCTCACCTCTTCCTCCTCCTCACTGCCCCCGTCTTCAGACTCATCCTCTGCTTCCTCAGACTCATCACTATCCTCAAAGAACTTTGACTTGGTCCCTGACTGGACCTGGGTGCTGGAGGATGAACAGGAAGGCCCAGGCTCACCCTCCACCTTGGAGGCCTTCTCCCCTGGGGCCTCCCCAGTTGCGCCTCTCCGGCAGGCACGCATCTTGGTGGACCCGCTGCTTCCATCTGCACTCTCAGGCCTCTCCTTGGCGCCGCTGCTGCTGCTGTCCACCGCCACCACCCCCGCGCTTTCAGACTCTGCCTCGCCGTTCACACCCTTCTCAGGGGAGAGCCTCTCACCATCCCCTGCCTCCTTCTTGCCACCTGGGCAGGCCTTCTTCCCATACCTCACGGAGTTCAGGTTCTGGCCATAACGCACCAGCAGCTCCTCGATGGTCATGGTTGCCTCCTCGTGCAAGAGGGCAGCCTCCTCATTGTCCACTGGGGTGAGAGGGGAGTAAACAGGATACCTTACAGCCATGACATCTGTACCATGAATCCAAATAAGTGTTAATCAAGCATTACTTTTATTCAAGGTCAATTAAAAAAGGGCCTGCATTGTCCTAGTTTCTATGGAGATTGTTTGCTTGCACTCACACCTGCTGATGATACCCATCATCGTTTAATGAAATAGTATTCATCTGATAAATATAAATAAAATAAAGCAAGATTTAATCCCCACTGCATCATTCTTATGAAAATGTGGATTGTTCCCACTGGTGTATTGTGCTCACTGCAAGTAGGTACTTCTTCCTTGACTTAAAACTACCGAGCGGGGCATAAACTTTGCCGAATGATTGACAAACACTGGTGCCAACTTCGAAGTACTGGGAAAAGAACTAGTGGAGGAAAAATTGAGCAATAATTGTTGTATCTCAGTTACATTAATTACATTTTTGAACGCATCTCCATATTTCTAGATTGGAGAATTAGATTGATAACTGAAGTACTTCTGCCTAACATTGCTGGTGCACAGGGTGAAACTTTCCAGCGCTTATTAGTAGGATAACATTATCTTTTTCTTATTCTGTGTAACCAAAAGATTGATTATGCTAGCCAGATTTGATAAAATTAAACATGTCGCGGGTTGTACAAGTAAAATCATAAATTCACTGTCAGTCTGGCAAAATAAATTGCTGGCAAAATTTTCCACTGTTTTATCACAGAACACTTCTCAGGATCCATTCATTTTCATCATTTATCACAATAAACTTGGCATTGTCGCAACTAAAATACAGAGATACCTAAGTATTTTCCATTTTGGTTGTTAAGGTTTTTTGTGCAACGTTATGGGAACTTTAAGAGATTCCTTAAGACCAAGACAAGGGGAAAAATATAAGTATTTAAGTGAACATTAAGGAAACATTAACTCTGACTTTACGGAAAATCTTAACTCAAGGTGTTTTATGCAACCGGCCCCAGCCCTTTAGAGGAGCATTTTCTGTCCGTGTGATTACCATCATCTTCTTCAGCCACCCTGTCCTTGGCCGTGTCCTCCTGGGGTCGACCTGCGATCTGGGATAGCTCCTTAATCACTTCCTCTGTGGTGATCTTGTTGTCAATGGCCAGGAAAGCATCTTCCAGGGCCTAAATCACAAATACCTGCTATAAGATACTGACCTCACTCCCTGTTGTATTGCTGCCCTCTATGTTGAGAGTGAGCACCCATTTGAGTTTAACCACTGCACCCGCAGAGCCATTCTGACTAGGCAAGTCCTGCCGAATCTGGGCACTGCTCCTTCATCCCACACTAGCACATTATCCAAAAGCATCCCAAGCCTGCTGCTAAAAGGAGGGTGTATGAAACATGACAGGTGGTGCATTAAGCCCATTTAAGGCCGACTACAGGAAGCTAAGTGCTACGGCCATTATGCTGTGTTCCATTTGAACTCGAAACTCAGAAATTCCGAGTTCCTAGTCAAAAACTGTAACTGGAATGCCCCTTTAAGTCTGAATTCCAACTGGTGAATTCTGAGGAATTGACACAACCTCAACCTCAGAATTCAAGATGGCTGCACCCTTTATCAATAGAATTTAAAGCTGTAGTTTTATACTGTTTATTAGCACTTACGTCTAGTGGGATAACTTGCTCAGCCAGGCAGCTTGTCGGATTTAAGGTAGTCTGGGTTAAATGTAAGTCAACGAAAATAAAGGCCATTTAAACCGGGGTAAATTAAATCCTACTAGTTATTTTGAAACAGGTCCCTGGTATTGCTAAATGGCTTTCCAACTTGCTCTACTGGAATGTTGTTAACTTGGGTGTGATTTCATTTCAAGGTCTGAGTTCTGACCTCCGAGGTAAATGGAACGCAGCGTTAGCCTGGGGACGTTCACCACGGCAGCCACACACCCAGGTCACATGACTATGTCTAACCCACCTTCTGCAGCTTGCCATCTTTGTAGGTCTTCTGGTCCTTTATGATGTCGGGCAGGTATTTTGAGCAGTAAAGAGCAACCTCTTCACCTTCAAAGACATGAATTGTTGCCTTGACATGAGTGTCTTTTCATTTAAACAAGTCTGACTTCACAGCCGCCTCATTAACTGCAAACAAAAAAAACCCAGGCATACAAAAAGCAGTCTTCATCTTATCTATTCAGTGTATCCAGTATTAATGACCACATATAATGAACACAGGTCACTTTTGCAGAATAATCATATACATAGTTCTGTCAGTTTACTGGAGTCATATTTTGTAATAACAGCACTATGATTCACATACCTCCATGTCCATCATAAACCGCAAACATAGCAGTTTCCTCATCGAGGTCTGGGATGCAGTTATGGGCGTCCTGGAAACAAACCAACTTAGCAGAATGGCGGAGGGAAAAGCAACGCTAAAGCCTATTTCCATCACAACGCTACAGACCAGGCTAATCACTCAATCTTTAGCAAATGTATGATTCTGAAAAATTATATAAAGCCCTGAGGTTTAACAGGTCCTGTGGCTCCTCTACCGAAAAACTGACAGAACTAAAGTTGTCGGGTAAGTTTCACACTAAACTTTTGACTGTTTAAAACAAGGTTAACATAAAGCACAATCCAGACACACACTTCAGTAATATAACCAAACACTCGTTTTGCATAAAAGAGTCCAAATACTAAATCGAAATTAATTATTTCAGCTAAACTCTAATACCCACTAACGGTGATATCTTTTCGGATCATTTGGAGAACATTACAGCTAATGCTTACCTCCATGGACACCCGCCAGCCTTGCATGGCCGCGAAGCCGAAGCTCATGCTTTTGTTACCGCCATCGGCGGTGGATTTAACCGTGTTTGGTTGGGACAGATAAGCCCCCATAATGGAGCTGGAATCAAATCGTCGGTCTCGGGGAGTGCAATCGCTGGCCGGAGGCAAAGTAATCACACACAAAATGTATATCACTGAGTTCAGCTGCTTCCTCCAAGGTCGTTTTCAGTCATCGCACTCCTGTCACCCCGTAACGTTCAGCTTTCTGTTGGCACGGTCGATATGGAGACACCACGAAGTTAAATTAACACAGATAGCAGCTTTGTATCTTAAAAAGCGGCGGCAAGCGGGACGTCTTCCAGAACAGAAGGTACTGCGATTACGTTGCTTAAACGTAAAGCTGCCCAAACTAACCCACTCCAAAGGCTTAAGATTTAGTCTAAAATTGCACTTAGTTAAAAACGTGCCACTAATTAGTAAAATCAATGTAAATAAAGAGGAAAAAGTCGAGCACGTGTACTCCAGAACACAACCAACTGCCTCTGAAAGTGAACCGGAGGCGTAAAGGAAGCGGAAGCGGGTTCATTGAAGAACCGGCGCATGGCTATTTACACCGGAAGCAGATGTACGATTTCATTAGCGCGCCAAAACATGACCCGAGTGACAGTTGAAAAAAGGCGACTGCGTATCGCTATAGGCCTACTGGAATATTAGAAAAAAAAAATATGGACATGCATTATCAACGTCTCCATTTCTAGTATATGTAATTTTAATCATGTATATACAGCAAAAGTGTTCCACCCATTTGCTTCCTATTGGCGCTGCATTTTTCTCGCGAGTTTATAGCGAAATCTCGTTATCCGACCTCGCTTTGCACCATGGAAAATGGCGGTCCAATGGGTGGCGGATTGATCCGTAGGCGTGACGGCTAATGCTAACGCTAAGGTTAGTACTTTATTAATACCAGGCGCTATCTACCCATCCCAGTCCGGACATTTAATTTCATATACCTGCAGTAAAATATATTTAGGTTTGAATCAGACGATTTACTTTTAAAATAGAAATGTTAACTTGCGGATCTACTATGTTTTATTAGGTAGCTTTAGGTAGAAATCGTTCGTATTTGTTTTGATGGACCCGTAAATCACTGTCTCAAGTAACGCAAAAGAAAAGTTTTCCATGCTTAAGCATATAAAATAATTGTCTAGTTATGACAAATGCTCCAGTTAATTTTCTCTCATATTAGGCAGAGCTAGCTATACTGTTTCTGGTGAGCTGACGAAACGTTCGCTTGTATTATTATACAGCTCCAAGCGAATGTAAGCGTTTTAAGTCCTAATGTTTTGGCTCAATGTCACTGCCATATGTTCAGTTCTACTCGAGCTGATTTAGCTAACTTGTTGCTGGTACTATTGTTGGTGTACGTGTCTAAATAAATCAAGCAAGACACAAAACGCATACGCAGCATGTATTATTACATACTTCTCAAGTATGAATTCGATTCCTGTGACAGGATTGACTGGCATCTGGATACTTTTAAGTGCTATGCGGTAAGTGGTACGTGATCATTTTCGGCAGTGTTCTGTCGACATGATATGAATGTAGTTGGTGCGTGTATTTAGCAGAAAATATGTTTAAAATATCTATTAACGAATTCACTCCAGTGTATAGAAAAAAAGTGTATTGAAACGTCGCTCTGTAGTTTTCGTTAGTCAACTATTTGTTAAACAGCACTGATGCTGTGTTTGAAGTGTAGAGGTTTAAAGCACTGTCGTTCGTTTTATCGTATCGTTTGCCAGGTTGTGGTTTTTAATGTCTGGATACTTGTCAGGTGTTGAGCGAACGTGTTGGCGAGATTTACTACACGCGATCAGTTTTGTGTTACTCTTTGCTTGTTCTACCCAATAAAGTCAAACATGTTTTCCATTTCATCGTGTTACACCTCTGACTTGACGTGACTTGAGTGCGTGGTACTTTCGTTTTAGCCTTTAAGTGGGTGGCAGCCCTCTTGAGCCATGAAGTGGTCCTGCTGCTGGCCTGTGCTGCTCTGGCTGTCCCTGACGAGTGGCTTCCTTCATACGACTGAGGATGACAGCACTCCTGATGACTGGGTCCTGCTCCACGTGGTGCAGGGGCACATTGGCTCCGGGAACTACAGCTACCTCCGGCTTAACCACGATGGCCGAATTGTCCTGCGCCTCCAGAGCCTCAAGGGGGATGCCGACATCTACGTGTCTGATAAGACACTGCGGCCCAGCTTTGACACGTACAAACTGCAGTCAACCACGTGTGGCCCAGACATGGTCGTGGTGCCCGTGGACTTTGCACGGCCAGTTGGCATTGGTATTTATGGGCATCCGTCGCACCAGGAGAGTGAGTTTGAAATGAAGGTCTTTTATGACCAGGTTGTCCCAGAGGACCCATTTCACAAAGGCTCTTATTTCTCAGAAGAGGTTAACAGACAGGAGAAGAACATTCATGTCCCAGAGGACGGCTTCCAGGAGGAGGAGTCAATCCTCTGGACTATTCTGATTGGCATTCTTAAAATAATACTTGAAATCCTTTTTTGAAGGCCCGTCTGTGGATGTTCACACCTACCAAATCAGCAATACTGTGAAATTACCAATGTACAAGTAAACTAAACACAGCTGTGCACTACGTTCACCAGCAGCAGACATTTAAAAGGGCAAAAACGCCTCTTTAGAAATGTGATGAGAAGGACCTTTTGCATTGCATATATTTTCTTAAATGAGACTTTCTGGCAAAGAATTTCAACAGGTGATTGGTGCCAGAGTTTGGTTTTTCTGCCATATAAACCATCTGACTTGACAATCTCTCTGTTAGCTGAAGATTAAATCAGGTTATCAATGGCATGGTTGCAAAGACCTTATTTCCTAACAGAATGTCACTTCCACTGCCATCACTGATCTTGTCAAGTTTTTCTTCTTTGAATGATACAATGCAGAAATCAGTGTTATCAGTATTTTGGAGGATGAACATAACAGAGTGCCTTCTAACATCAATATTCATGGTGAATGAACATTATTCATAATTTAGAGTTATGCTTGTCAACAAAGATACAGGCTGGTCACTTGAACCATGAGTTTTTGGTAAACAGTGCTTGTCGTTTGTGGAAGTGCAAATTGCATAACCTAACATTAAAAACTGAATAGAGCAGCTTTGGGCCACAGCCAGGAGAACAGTGATTGACAAGGACAGCTGCTGTCAGAAGTGCCAGTGTATTGGGGGCAAGACCTGTCAGTCTGAGAATTACCAGCCTTGAGCAAAACTCTTATTGCAGATTGTTGGAAACTTTTTTTTTTAAAAACTGTCCTTATAATGGGTAGTGTTGATTAGAATGTTAACAGTGAGGCTTAAAAAGGTTAAATTTGGCTGTTATCATTGATTCAAGTTCTAATGTTGGTGAGAGTATGGGGGGGGGGGGGGTTCAAAATAAGGTCTTATGTTTACTCAGGGTCATGAAATATTCTGTTTTTTTCTCTATTGTCATCTTACATAAATGGTTTGTAATGTTTCTATGTGTTTATAAAGAATATGCATTTAAATGCATTTACCAAAAAAAACAAAAAACAAATGTCAAACATTGCAAAAAATAACTATTAACCATATGACCTTAATGTCTAATTCTACATTAGGAATAATTAAGATGTTTGCACCAATATGAGTTTCTTACTGTGTAGAAAGGTACTTGGAAAAATACCCCAAAATGAAAGTGTTGAATGTTAAGTAAAATAACAATGTAAGCTGTAATATTACCAAATAAATGTTATAATTTTTTTTCAGCATATACCAAAACACCATGTGCATATTTTAATACCACCATGTAATCTACTTTTGCATCAGTCAGCTCAGCTGGCATTTGTTCCAGAATCATCTTTGTAGACCACCAGTGTGTGGGACTAGGGTCCTCCTTTTACTGGTAAGAAAAAAATGACAGTGTTCTATTTTGACTACCGTAGAAACAATGCTAAACAAACTTTTTAAATACACTAACATGCTAAATGTTGTAAATTGACACCGTATCTTCATTCTGTCTTAAAAACATTTTATCCATTTTCAAGAAATGCGTCCTCATGCATAACTATGGAGGGAAATCCCGGACATTTTTCAGAATGAATTGCAAATTGCATTTGCAATTGCGTTTTCCATATGTGGACGCATAAAGTGTGACATAATTCGCCCCACAGTATAGACCCACCCCTGACGCTGATTGACAGGTTTCCGTGTAATGCGTCGGAAATTCAAATACAAAATGAATTGCGATTACGTTTGAGTTTTGGCAGGCTACATACGCGACGCAGAGAAAGTGAAAAAGCAGACGTGGTAATTGATTTTGCTATTTA
>JAODJU010000062.1:16448963-16464195 GCA_026776725.1 Gnathonemus echidnorhynchus | reverse complement strand
CAGTTCTGAAGGCGAAAGGGGGTCAAACACCGTATTAGTATGGTGTTCCTAATAATCCTTTAGGTGAGTGTATATATGATGTGAGTATATATGTGTATGCTTATGTATGTGTATTTTTTTTTTCTTTTGTGTTGTGACTACTGCTTTGTTGTTGCAGTGGAACATTGTGTGTAATGTTAAATTGCTGTGTTCAATAAGCATCAGTAAAAAAATATATGTACTTCAAGGGGGGTAGTGGGGGGGGGTAAGGATTGCATGGTCTGAATTAAATTTTCATTCTGCTAGTTGAGTAGCCCTGGTATCAGTAGATTTATCTTAAAAGCAGTTACACAACAATTTGTGGGGGATGGTAAGGGGGGGCTGGTATATTTTCAAAGAAGGTTTTTGCCATTTTGTCCAATTTGCATCTCATTATAACTCAAGCCCTTAATATATGTGATTGGATTTTGCATTATGCATAAATGCCAAATTACTTTTCCGAGTTAAGAATTAAATGGAATGTACGTGTTTTTTTTTCCCCCCTCCACAAAGGATGACATGGAGGAGAACTCCAACGATGGCAGTCAAGCCCCAAAAAGGCGCAGGATGGGATCTGGAGACAGCTCTAGAAGTTGTGACACCTCCAGCCAGGATCTTGGGTAATTATGGTCTTGGTAGTTACGTTCCCAGTGACTCGCATCACAAGCAGCGCCTAAGCCTGTTTGCCAGTATTTGCATAAGAAACAGATGAAATCATTTCAGGAGCGTGAAAGGCTTTCTGGTATCAAGGATGCCTCCACGCTAAAGGAGAAGCCTTTGTGGGGTCCTTGCTGTATCTCCAATCTTTGCAGGCCCACATACTTCCCTGCAGAGAATTTGATTGAGTACAAATGGCCCTCGGATGACAGCGGGGAGTACTACATGTTACAGGAGCAAGTCAGCGAGTACCTTGGGGTCACGTCCTTTAAGCGCAAATATCCAGGTAATGCTTTACAAAAACTGCAGGTCTAGCCACATTACTAAGGTGTAGTGACAGTGCACCAGTCTGGCAAGTGGCTTTTTCATAACCCGGAGACCGTTTCTAACAATGAAATTCTTCTATTTTGGAGATTTGGAAAGAAGAGATCTTTCTCACAAAGAGAAACTCTACCTGAGGGAGCAAAATGTCATCACTGAAACGCAGTGCACCCTGGGTGAGAGTGCTGCTTGACCATGATGTGAATGTCAGACCTCTGCTCATGTAGGGTGCGTTCAGAGCCCTGCTTGTGCATTATACATCCTCTCCTTTATGTTGTTGTGCACAGGTCTCACAGCTCTGCGCAGCGATGAGGTCATTGATTTGATGATTAAGGAGTATCCAGCCAAACATGCTGAGTACTCTGTCATCCTCCAAGAGCGGGAGCGGCAGAGGATTACAAAAGAGTACTCTGTGAGTAATCACTTGGACCTACTTCTGGGGTCTGTACTATATCAGCATTAACACTCGCTTGTTCTAAATTTACACCTTACTAGTGTTGCGCGGGTCGGCTTTTTTTAACACCCGCCCCAAACCGACCCGTCGGGAGATCCAAACCGCCGACACCCAACCCACAAAAATACACGTGGATAATGACCCACAGCTTGACCCGACCCGAGGGGGGAAAAAAAAAAAAACACCAGTGAACCTGTATTGCCATGGAACCTACCAATGAAGTGTCATTTCTGACACTGTAACCCATAGATGACATAGATTTGTGCTAGATTCGCATTGAACAGGGTTCCCCCAGTTCTGGCAGAATAAATTTCCATGACTTTTCCAAAACGTTTCCAGTACCACAAGAAAATTTTCAAAAACGCACAAGTTTGCTTTGATTTGATGATCATGCAGTTTCAGATATATAGTAATTGCCCTGCCCCGATCGTCCGCTCCTTCCATGTGCCACGCCCACTCGTTAACCCCATGTGGAATCCCCGTGTGATCAGCTGTTTCTGGTTGTTGTTGTTACTCCTCTGTATTTAGTCTGCGTTTCAGTTTGTTTCCCCAGTCCGGTCATTGTAATGTCACTGCGTGTTTTCTTGCCTGCCCTTTCTATTAAACCCCGTGTTCCCCGATTTCCTGACTGCCGCTCCTCTGTCTCCGCTCCGCGTCCCGCATACGGCACGACAGTAATACTACAATTTTCGGTACGATAATAGCCAACCAGCTTACCTAATAAACACAGATGGTGGACAACTTTTGCTAATGTGCAAATAGCATTCAATTAAGAAAATTAATCCCAATATTAAAATTATACGTAGAGGCAAACGGAGAGGCAAAATTGAAGAGAGATTGGTAGAGGCAAACGGAGTCAAAAACGGGAAACTGATCAATAAAATTCAAATACATGCAAAAAAATACCATAATACCATAACTGGAATAGCAAGCAAAAAAGCAGCAAAAAAACGCGAAATCTGCGCGGAAACGGATGTTTACCAAGGTAGTTAACTATATTGACTTCCACTCGTACATTTCCGTTAGCACGTTGCGGGAAACAAAAATGAACAAGGCTAGTTTCCAAAACTTTTCCATAACTTTTCCTCTATATCCAAGAATTCCAAAACTTATCCAGGGTCTGGAAAAATTATTTCAAAATTCCAAAACTTTTCCAGGTTTTTCAGGCGGGTACCCTGATTGAAGATGACACAATTTTATGCAAGATTAATTGTGTACCAAGCAACAACAAAGAAACTGAAAGATCGATTTTTATGTCGTTATTTATTGAAGGGTTGTGGGAAATTGCACGAAAGACATCTCTCTCGCACACACACACACAAACACACACAAGCGCGCATGTATGCAAAACACACTAGTTGTCAAAACTGTAACATCTGATGTAACATCAGACCTGAGAATTCTCAGATTTGAATGAACTTAGTAGAACTTAGTTCTTCTTTTAACTTAATTGTCTAAAATGATATAGAGCAGAGCATACTTAACCGTGATATTTCACCAAACTAGTAGTTTGTCCTACAAATTGAAAACTCCAAAATTGAAAAATATACGCCGACCCCATTTACAACACGTTTTGATTGATAATGAAATGCGTTTTGTAACTTTTTGACCTGCCCGCCCGCACCCACGATATTTTAAAAATGTCTGCCCTAAAACCGCCCGCACCCACGGGTCACCCGCATCACTACACCTTACCTAATTTGTCTTATAGGATAAAATGTTGTACCTTTTCTTCTGAATGTTTGATTAAATGACACATTGTAACATGTTGTTCGTATAATTAATCTAAGATCCCCTTTAACCTGTTTTGCACTATGGTTTTGTGTGACAGTCCTGTTAAAATCTGTGATTCTATCTTTTTGAATTTGGACATGGATGTTATTCCCTCTGTGTAATTTTTGGCAGATGATCACTATACTACAAAACAAAATGTGCAGTGACATTTTGTGGGCCAAATAGCCATGGATGCAATCTGTAATGTCAGTCTTTGTAGCAGTTCTGACATCTGTTCACCTCTCCCTATCTGTACCACCTGAAGACGCAAGACGTTTTCTGTTCTTTTTCTAGCAAATGCAGCAGCAGATCCCACAGAAAGTGGAGGCCAGCAAGGTGCCCGAGTACATCAAGAAAGCAGCCAAGAGGGCAGCAGAGTTCAACAGCAGCTTCAACAGGGAGAGGATGGAGGAGCGGCGAGCATACTTTGACCTGCAGACCCATGTGCGTCAGGGTGCGGTTGTGAATACAATTTAAAAAAAAGAAAAAAAAAGAAACAAGATTAGAATCAGACACAACAAGTTTCTTTGCAAAACCCCACAGATTATCCAAGTGCCCCAGGGGAAGTACAGGGTCCTGCCCCCGGAAAGGACCAAGACAGGGCCGTACCCGGTGGCACTGATCCCTGGGCAGTTTCAGGATTATTATAAGAAGTACGTAGGACCTGTGGGGCCTTGCTCTTTGTAACTTGCGCGGAATTTATGTTGATCGTCCTGTTCAGAGCTGGTCATCTTCGAACCCTTAGTCCTGGTGTGGTAAACGGTTAGTTTACAGATTGGTGGGTGAGAGAGTCTCTTGGCTGTGCGCAGGTACTCCCCGAACGAGCTGCGCTACCTGCCCCTGAATACAGCCCTGTACGAGCCTCCGCTGGACCCCGAACTGCCTGCCCTGGACAGTGATGGTGACTCGGATGACCCCGATGACACCGGCAAAGTCGATGAGGGCAAGAAGGCCAACGGCTCGTCGGTGGGTGGCAGCATCTGGGGGAAGCAGTGGAATGAGGGGGCATGTAGGAGTTAGGGAGGATGTCAGAGTCCATGTTTTTCAACAAAAACATTAACAACAGACGCTTATTAGCCATTTACCACTGTCACCCCCCACAGGATAGCTCCTCTGGGAACACCTCAGATGGAGACAGCCAGGACAGCACAGCGCAGGCCAAGGCCAAGGATCGGGCTGCCGCCCTGGGAAAGGATGTCCCTGTACGCCCCCTCCAACACAAAACTGTCCCTGGGTACAAGGTAGAAGATAAAAGCCCCTGACTTTATCCAACAACACTTTCCTCACCCCTCTTCCTATTCATGTCTGCTTCGCCTCTCCTCCCCACAGCAGACATGACACTTTTTTATTTTTTATTTTTTTTGTACCACTTAGGTTACTGTAATTTTTCTAGACGTGCACACGGGGGCACCTCCTTTCTAGAGCAATAACGTTTCTGGGTTTTGTTTCCTTACTTCTCTGTTTAAACCCTGCCCCTGTGTTATCCCCCACTTCCATTGTCTTGTATCTCTCTGTTGCCAGCCTCTTAGGGACTGAAAGGCAAGTGAGCACGTTACTCTGGCTGCTAGATTTACTAGTGCTAACATTTGGTTATATAATTTGTTAGCTATGCTTTGAAGCATTAAAATACAGTATACCCTCAACAATATATATTGTTTGAAAGCTGAGTTTAGTATGTGTAATTTTACTTTCTTTTTGTAACACTTTACTGTAGTCCTACATTGTGTACCAAATGTGGGTTTGATAGTCTAGCGTTTATGATGTCCTGGATTTTGCTGCGAGATGTGAGTCTATCAAATGCACAGAGACTGATTGTAGAGACCATCACATGGCTCATTGCTTTTCCTGTTTTTTGCCCACTTTTTTGGTAGAATGTTCGTGAAATATGCCTATATGAACTTTGTAACCAATGGATCAACAAAAGATCTTTACGTAATTTTCAAAAGGCTTTTCACTTGGCTGGTACTCAGTCTCGTATTGCAGGGCACTGCAAGTGTGTGCATCTGCCATCAGATCTGTGCCCCATAGGTGAAATAATGGGCCATGATGGAAATGCAATGTCCCCCAAAGTACTTTTACCAAAATTCAATCCATAGTCCACATTTTGGTCTTTAGTGCATTATTTAATGCATTATATATCTTTATGTCCCTTCTGTTGTTTTTCGGCACCTCCAATAATAATAATGACACTTTTTTTTTTTTTTTTTTAATTGATCTCTTGTGGGCAAATTCTCTCTCTGCCTAGCTCGTCTTGCTCTCCATGACACACAGACAGGTGAGTGCAAGCATGGCAGCCACCTGCAGCAGCACTCTTGGTTGCATTTTATAGCAGTATTTTGCCAAAGGGCATGTGACGGCTTGGACATAAAGTGTACTTTTTCCCATGTTTGACTAATTTCTGTAGCTAGAGTTTAAATACATGTACCAAATTGTTTTAGAAATTCCAGTGACACTATGAGTAAATGTTAAGAGACTTTAAATTTTCTAGCCCAGCACAGTCATGTTATTTAGTTGAGCGATGTTCTGTTGTAGGGCAGGTATGTGTTTGGAAGTGAGTCAGGTTGAGAGTATAATATTAGACAATGTGGCTCAGTAGCCTAAGTCCAAGAGGCCACGGGGCATGTCTCTTTCTGGACCAACTCAGTTCTCTGATAATTATCCCAGGTAGAATGAATTTAAAATCATGATTCAATCGTTCAAATTAACACATTAATTTGCTTCTGTTCAAAGCTAGAGTAAGTTTTAAAAAGTGGTAATATTTCAGCTTTATTTATTGCTTTTAATTTTTAAATGTTCTGTGTCACCTTACCTGAAACCTTGCATGCAAACAGTATCCACAGTAGGACCGAATAATTTGTGTTTAAGTCAAGGGAAGTGATGCCACGATTATATAATTCCTTGGTAAGACCCCACCTAGATTATTGTGTGCAGGTTTGGTCACCATACCTTAAGAAGGACATTGCTGCCTTGGAAAAGGTGCAATGTAGGGCTACGAGAATGATTCCTGGTCTTAGAGGATGGCTTATGAGGAGAGGTTAGCTGAGCTGAATCTGTTTAGCCTTGAGCAAAGGAGACTAAGGGGGGACATGATCCCAGTATATGATTCTAACAGGTCTGGATGCTGTTCAGCCAAATGGCTATTTCAGTATTAGTTTAAATACTATAATTTGTGGCCATAAGTGGAAATTAGCAGGAGAACATTTTAAAACTAATTTGAGGAAGCACTTCTTTACACAGCGTGTAGTTAGAGTATGGAATAGTCTTCCTACTAGTGTAGCGCAAGCTAAAACCCTGGGTTCCTTTAAATCAGAGCTAGATAAGATTTTAACAACTCTCCCCAAACAAGCTTGATGGACCGAATGGCCTCCTCTCATTTGTAAATTTATGTTCTTATTTCAGTATGAGCTCAATTGGGACAGAAATTGACATGACTGCTGCTTGTCTGGGCCTCAGTGGATGTTAGCGATGGCTGATCATGGTGATTCATCTACTGGACAGAAAATAGGAAAAATTTCAAAAGGTCTGAATGTGAGGTCTGAATTTTAGATAAAGGCAATCCTGAAATAATTCAGTTAGACCCAAGTTAACTATGCCAAGTGGTTCTTTGTGTAGGATGAATGCTGACCTACACACAAATGGCAATTCTAAGCTGCTTGTACCTTTTTCACAACACTAAGTACCGAGACCCTATTTAAACAAGTGGCCCTGGGAAATCAATCCCAAAACAAGGTGCCTGAATCTGTTTAGTCATGTTCTACTATGAACTAGTTCTCTTCAGCACAGAGCTTCTGTTGATCCTGTCCAACATGCAGTGTATCATGTTTTATTTTGATGACTGTTTTTTGTTGGTGTAATTACTTGCTAGCTGAAGCTGTGTAATGGGAGCTGCCACTCCTCGGACTGTGAAGTGTTTGAAGGCTGATGGTATTCTCTGCATAACTGTGCTTCATTCACACCTCTCCCTGCTCCGCTTCCCTCCCGTCGGGTTCTGCATTTTCAAAAGGCTACTGCGCCTGTCATTTTCTCCACCCAATTAACACAATTTGCCTGAAATGTCACGTAATTAGCTTTATTACAGATAAGCGTTGAAATAAAGATTTGAAAATGTCCTGCACAAATATTTTCCCCTGTTGACTGTGTATTAGAAGCCTCCTTTCTGGGTTTCCCTGCACGGTCGTCCAGGCACACTCATTTTGACAGCCTCATTTTCTCTGTGCAGAGACCTGACAGCCCTGAATCCACATAAAACTCTCTGGGGTACTTTGGTGGTGGTGGTCATGTTGAAACCAACAGCAGGAACCTTTGTTCTAATGTATTTTACCAGGGTTCCTCTAGAACAGTGGTTCTCAACCTTTTTTGCACCGCAACCCAATTTTTACCATGCCAGCTCAGTCGTGACCCTACATCAAGTATAGGTTTAAATTCATACTATGATCAAGCACGCAGTGCACTCTGCAGTATATGCCAATCTATGTCTGATTGGGTATGCCAGTGAATTTTAAATTAAGAATCTGTGGTTTGGCTTCTTGGTTTGGTTGAGTTTTCGTTGGTTTTACGCTAAGCATTTGCAGACCCAAGACCCATTTCATAGATTTTTGTAGGGCTGGGAAATCTGATTGTGGATTACTATAGGAGCTTGCTGGTTTTAAAATTGCTTACATTTCCAACTCTGCCTTGCGACTCTTTCAGAACTTGCTGTGACCCAAATTTGGGTCGTAACCCATGGGTTGAGAATCGCTGCTCTAGAAGTTAATAGCACAAGGCAAACTCTCTCTTTAGAATATCTGCAGATGAAAGTCAGGAACCATAGTTTCCCTGACATGGATTTCAGTGTGATGAGTTTTATAATTTAACTAACATCAGCTGAGTGAGGCATCAAACAAAATAGAAAAAAATTGGCAAAAGCTATTGTCAGATTGGAATGGGTCAAACATAATAAACTGACATGAATGTGTTTACCTCTTCACTGAAACACCAGTGGTCATTTATCAGCACCAACAGATGTGTGCTATGCATGTTTGTATCTGAGGATCTGTGTTTGTATGGACTGTGAAAAGCCTTGCAAAATTTGCATAGATTATAAAGGTTTCTGCCTGTGAGAAGGACCAACACGGTATGTAAGTCACAGTAGCTCAATGCCACCCTCTGGTGGTCCAGAATTAGTTTTACTACTTGTCATGCTTCACACTGCTTGCATCTGTTGGGTTTGGCAACATTTATCAGCCTGTAAGCTTATATTTGTATCAGCATGTACTAATGTTTTTGCAAATATTCTGTAATTTTGTCTTCTCTGCACTAGGTTTATACCTGGAAGCTAGTTTATGCTAAAAACGTTTGTTAGTGGGAAAACACAGAGGAATTTTTGGCACACCTGCCTCTCAGGGTGGCTTTAGTGCACTGTCTCTTGTACTTAACAGGGGGGTACTTTCTGAGCGCATTCAGAGCCCCTTAATGCCACTTTGATGTGGTGCCCCCCTCCCCTGCCCTGTCACCATGGTCTTTATAGCCATGTTCTGCCCTTCCAGCCTAAGATCATTCCCAATGCCTTTTGCGGCATATGTCAGAAGGGTCTGGAGTCCAACAAGAAGGGCAAGCCTGAGGACCTCATTCACTGCTCGCAGTGCCAGAACAGTGGTGAGTGGCCTTCTCTCATGTGACCTGCATGTCATGTGACCATGTGCTGTATCATGTCTTTTAGCATGTTGCTAAAAATTCCAGAAAATTCCAATTCTATCAATGTTTTGCCAAAATGCCTCTGTGCCCCCCACCCTAAGGACACCCGTCCTGTCTGGACATGAGTACCGACCTGGTGGCCCTGATAAAGACTTACCCATGGCAGTGCATGGAGTGTAAGACCTGCATGGTGTGTGAGCAGCCCCACCATGAGGAGGAGATGATGTTCTGTGACCAGTGTGACCGTGGCTTCCACACCTTCTGCGTGGGCGTGGTCTCCATTCCACTGGGTGAGCCCCTCCCCACTTTAGCTGCCGCCTCTCCACATAGTGTTGCTACTTTTGAGTCAATTCACTGTTAATAAATCTGTGTATATATGCAGGAAAGTGTTTGCTTACATTGAAAATGTTTCCCTAGACATGGCTGTTGCAGAACCTTCTGTATTTACACTGTTGTTTTCAGAATGACTGAGTAGTTCAGGGAAATGTGCTGTTGCCTGTAACCTCCATGGTTGGGAATCTGAATCCCATCACTGAATTTCTTGCATGGACTTTGTATGTTCTTTCTGTATGCATTTCTTCCCACATCCAAAGACATACTGTTAGGCTGATGGTAGTCTCTAAATTGGCTGGTGAGTGTGTGTGTGCCCTGCAATGGACTGGTATCCCATTGTGGGTATACCCCTGTCTTGTGCCCTGTCCTGTTTACGGTAGGCGCCAGTCCTCCTTGTCTGGGATAAGCTGTTGGAGTGTGGGTGCCAAACTGATCGTGTGTGTCTTGAGGTGTCATGGCAGCAGTACGTCAGGTCAACAGTGTAAGTTTGTTAAACTTTAGCCGAATTTTTGCCTTTTTATATCACAGGTCGCTGGGTTTGTGAACTTTGCACCAAGGAGTTCTCAAGCCCAAAGAAAAAACCTGAAATAAAAACCACGAAAAAAACCAGATCGCTCAAATAAATCTGGGCAGATACAAGACATCCAGGCACGAGTGAGTCTACTGCTGAATGGCTGCTGTTAAGGGCCATGTGTTTATACTCGCCACTGATTGTGTGTGTGTGTGTGTGTGTGTGTATATTTTGTTTCTGTTTGTTTTTTTTTTTTCTTTCTTTCTTTCTTTCTTTCTTTAATCTCAGGTCCAAGGTCAGGTTCCTAATATGTATATATCGCTTTGATACGTTTTAGAGCTGTGATTTGAACTCTTTTGTTAATAAAGATTTTACAAACCGATCGCTGCCTTTCTCTTCTGTCCTGTGACCTCCCGAAATTTTGTCTCTGAAGTTCTAGAACCGTATTTGTTCTCGCATACACATTTTACATCGTCTTCCATTGCAGAAGACCAGATCCAATGCTAAGAACAAAAGCACAGAGGATGGTAAAAATCTCTGGATGTCATTCTTGCCCCATCCCTATTGTTAAATGTATCAGTTGCATCCTCTCCAAATGAGAAAAAGCCGATGATTCATTGCATCCCAGGTTCGTTCTTGGGAGGCAAGTTAGCAAAAACACTTTTGCTGAGACCACAAGTACAATCTTTGCATTCTTAGTACTGAGAACACCCTTTCTGTGGGAATTCTTAGTTACCTTGGGGAGAGACAATGGTTTGGTTTGTCTTCAGATCTGCCACTAGATGGCATCCTTGTTACTGGTGTTTTGTTTTTTTTCCCCCTCGATGTATAGCTTGGAGTATATGCCATCTTTGTGCGAGACCGCCCTTATTTAAGTGTCTTTACAGCCCCTTTTATTATCATGTTCATGATGTGACGGTATGTGGGTATTTTCTGACATTTCACCCTCCATTTGAAGCTCAGGCTTTGTGCTCACAGTATCTTGGTTCACCTGCATTAAGTGTGTGTTGTTTTTATGTTTGATGATTAACCAGAAAGCTATTGCTGGAGGATATGAGCGTGTGTTTACTGTCCTGTGGAGGTGGGTGTTGGACGATGTTCTACAAAGATCCCACCAGGGCATTAGCCGATGTGCGGCAGCTTTTCAGGGAATGATTGTTTGATTTATTTTTTTGTGGTTCTACAAATTTTAGGAAGCACATAAGTGCTCCAGGATTTATAGGGCTAAAGAGGATGCAGTCATTTAGAGGAAGTAAGAGGGATCCTGTTTTCATAGTCACGCCCAGCCGGACAGTGAAAGTGTAAGCGGGGAGAGTGAGTCCTGTGCAGTGCCTCGCTCCCGGAGTGGCCCGGCCAGGCATCTGGCATCCCCTGCAGGTAAATGCAAATATGGCTCAATCTCCCATATGTGAATTATTAAAGGGCAGCCTGCGTCGATAATTGAAAGTCAGGAGGAGCGTTTAATGGTCACAGTGCACCCGTGGTGGCCCCTGCTGCCAGCCTGTGGTAGTGTGGACCCGCCTCACATCACCTCATACATATTTTAGCATGGGATTTTGAGTCCAGGGACCTGCCTCGCATCTGTTGCTGTGGTGACAATGGGGGGAGCCTCAGTGGTGCGCAAGGGCCTTAAGCAGTTCCCAAATGCTTCTCCAGGTGAGTAGGAGGGCTGGGGTGGCTCACATGGGACCCACATGGAATCCATGCTGGGTGAGGAGGGGTCTGGAGGTGTCTTTACACCAGGGGTCTCTGATCTTCCCATGAGAAACGGTGTAAATAGTGTTCCAAAATGATAGGTGAATGGTGACCATTTCCTTGAGACATCAGGGAGGTTGGCTTCTCCGGTAGGGTCCTTTTTGACCCATAGAAATGCTCCTTGGGATTTATTTATTTTTTTTATTTATTTAATGACTGGCTTGTTTATTTTTTTTCTTCAATCCATTCGCTGTTCACTAATTATGTGCAAGCCAGTAGCTCTTTCAGGCCCAGGTTATTTTTGTGGGCCGTTGTTAGGAAGACCAAATGACAGGTGTGTGTAAGCAGAGGTACTGTTTGCTAATGGAACGGATCTTGCACATTTTTTGCATCCCTTTTTTCCCCTTCACAACCCAAGCCATTCATTGATGGATGGATCACTTGCTTTTTTATTTTTGATTTCTTATGCTGTTGTTGAATGCTTGTAATAGTACTATATTTTGTTTGTTCTGTATATTTTGTGATGCTTCTCCGCACTGAGTTCCTTGTTTGGTTTTTTTCTCAGTAATCTCTCTGAGGCTCCCCTGTAATCACACTTCTTTTCTTTTGTCCACTTGTCCTTTTTTTTTTAAACTCGTTATCATTCTCCTCCTCATGATCTCTTTTGCCTTTGTTTCGTGGTTACTGTGACAGCTACTATACTAACACTTTTCTTACTGTGACATATAATAAACGTTGACTAAAAGTCAGCTTGTCTCTGGGTGTTTTTGCACAGCTGCTGAAGGAGGGACAGGTCCTGAATAAGATAACACCATTCTTACAGGGAAAAACAGCTGCATGTTTGGGGATTGACAACAAGGTTCATGTGTCCTTGGGGTCCAGGGCCTCTATAATCCGCGGATTATTCTTCACTAGAAAGCAGGAAACATCCAAAGGGTGTAGCATACGCTGAGCACAGGAAAGCGCTCTCCCATGAATTAAAGCGTAATGTGCGGGGGTGCTCCCACACTCTTAATTGGTTGGGGGGGTGAGATTTGGCATGCGGTATATTATTATTGGGGCCTGTAGAAACCGGCTCAGAAGGTGCACAATCTGTTCCTGACACCTGTCGCCTAAATTCCTGCACTGCTAAATGAGGTTTCCATAGGATGACGATAAGCTTGCATGAGCACTAATGCACCTGAAGCCCCGTGCACAGAGCTCTGACATGAGGAAAAAGGTGCCCCAGCCCCACCCAAGCCCATCTTCGCTATTGTTTGCTCACACCAACATTATGGGAAGAAAAAAAAAATGTTTTTAAAACAAATTGTAAATGTGACTTATTTGCTATGCAATTGAGCCAATATATGCATGACTAATTCAATTTTATTTGTATAGCTCATTTTCACATTACACTGTCTCAAACTGCTTTACATTATCCCTGCCCAAAGCCCCACTGAGCAAGCCAGAGGTGACAGTGGCAAGAAAAAAACTTCCTAGAATGAAGAAACCTTGAGTAGAACTAGACTCAAAGGGGGAGCCCGTCCGGCAGAGGAAGTTAAATGTGCAAGATGGCAAAGTCCCAATTCACACTGTGCCAATTTTAAGATTGGAGTCTCAAAGCAGGGGGCAGGCAGGTGATGGCAAGTAGGTTCTGGTGCTGTGCTACTGTTCCTCCACCATCAGAAGCAGCACCAGAACCTACCTGCCAGGAGAGACGTCACAGGCAGAAGGGTGAGCAAGTGCGAAAGATGCCACAGGCAGTGGAGATGTCCTAGGCAGCAGGATAGGCAGAATATTTTGAAAATTTGGAATCTCCAGGCAGCACACCCCAGGATGAGTAAGGGAAATAATTAAAAGGCTCATTAGGCTGATGCCAATTAGCCTTATGTAGGGCCACATTTAGGGTGGCCTGCTAAGGGGAAGTGATCATGTGAGGATCCTGTGAACCTTCTGACGCAGAAGGCTGGAAAAGTCAACCATTTTTCCTGGACTCCGCAAAACACACCACTAGGGTCTTCCCAACCTGGACACCAGAAGAGGGCATGCAAGCTGCTGCAGGTTGGGGGTGGGAGGAGGTGAAGCTGGGGGCTTCCTTTCATTTTTATAGCTCCATCTGAAGCTCCCAGGGGCCCTCTCTTCAAATTTCTGGGCTGGGGTGAGTGAAGACAACATATGGGCACTCTCCCCCCCCCCCACTCCAACCCCTTTCTTGTGGCTCTGGCTTGGGAGCGACCGATGTGCCTGGGGAGACAACTCTTACCTTTGACCCCTGGGGTTGCTGCATGCTCCAGCTCCCACAAGGAGATAATGGAATCTGCAGGAAGGCAAACGCTTCCACCCCCTTCTCTGAGCATGGGAGCATGGGGAGGTGGGGCAGACAGACCACTAGGTGGTAAGGGGCTTGTTTGGGCCCCAGGATACTCACGTTTCATGCCGGATGCCATTGCTGGGATTCTATCCAAGGTGACACTGTGCACAGGAAACGTAAAAAAAAAAAAAAAATCAGATATTTCACAATTTCGGGCATAAACTGCATCTCTGACCCCCATTGTGACCCCATTTTGCCGGATGTAGAGTCACCTAACCCACAGCCCCTTTTTCATCCACTCTGTTTCCGTCGCATACTGGCCGTCACTTGGCACCAACAGATGTTCAACTGACGCTGCTTCTCACGCCTGTCTCTGCCCATGGCATAATTCAAGCAGTTAATATTTACTGACGGCGGCAGCAGCGCTGTGGGGGCAGACAGGGGCAACACCCTGCCCCTTTCCCACGAATCAGGCCCCTGAACCTGGAGGTTCCGAGTCGGTTCAGGAACAACCACACTGAAGAGTGCTGTCCTGTTTGCTCACTCAGATCGGGAAAGATCCTTTGAGCGGCACGAGGAAGCCGGAACAGCCCTGCAAATATAAGGTAAGAGCCGTCATCAGGAGCTAAGTGAAACCCAATGCCTGTCACTCCCCAATCCATGCTTCACCCATTCTGACTGTGGTCATGGGAGTGGTAAAAACAGCTCTCCAATAACATGGAACCCTGGTGGGGTGCACACCAGACAGCCAGAAGCATTTCCAGAGATTCCCACAATTATCTGCTGTAAAGAACACAGTGGTGTGTGCAGGTAAAATGACAGACTGCATCAGACACAGTTCATCGGAGGGCACTGCTACAATTCATTAAAACATTATGTGGGAGCCGGCCATGCTGTGCCGAAGAACTCACATGTTGTCCATTGATCCAAAGTAACGTAGACAGGTAGAGATAGACAGTGATCAAGCACGCATTTTGTTATTGGCTTGTCTGAACAGGGAAGTATTGTTTGGTACATTGTGGTACATATCCACACCAGATACTTTTGTTTGCCCAGTACGCTCTAGCCATCACTTTGGTACCCAGTCGAGAACATATTAAAATAATAAAGAAAAACATATTTGCACTCCAATTTTCACAATTGCAGCCTGCAGTGGTGAAAGACAGGATGATAACAGCAGCAAGAAATTATGTTCCAGAACATAACCATGCTGCTTAAGTCATGACGTTTGAATCAAGTACTATTGCTGAGGCCAAATCGAGTACAAGTCAATATGCTGCACTGTTGTGTGTTTCTGTATTAAAAAAAAAAAAAACAGAAAAAAACAAAATTCTCCTTCTACCGCTTTCCATGCAATGAGAAGTAAATAGGGAGGAATGGAGCGGGAGATCGACAGGCGGATTGGTGCGGCCTCAGCAGTTTTGCAGGCACTGCATCGGTCTGTCATGGTGAAGAAGGAGCTGAGCCAAAAGGCAAAGCTCTCGATTTACCAGTCGATCTACGTTCC
>JAODJU010000062.1:16397591-16412303 GCA_026776725.1 Gnathonemus echidnorhynchus | reverse complement strand
ATTTTATTTCAGCAATACAATCAGTGAGAGTAGTGGGTGGTAAAGTGGCTGAGGGCTTTGTAGTGAGGTAGAGTTGGGTGTCATCCGCATAGCAGTGGAAATTAACATTAAATTTACGTAAAATATTACCGAGGGGAAGAAGGTAGATGATAAAGAGAAGGGGCCCCAGGACAGAGCCCTGGGGCACACCTGTAGTGACAGAGGAGAGAGTGGATTTAAATGATTTAAGCTGAATGAACTGAGTGCGGCCAGAGAGATAGGATTTTAGCCAATTTAGTGGAGTGTGAATAATACCAATGGATGATAGTCTATTAAGGAGGGTGGTGTGACAAATGGTGTCAAAGGCTGCACTCAGGTCAAGAAGGATAAGAATGGTGAGTAGTCCAGAATCAGCTGCCATAAGAAGGTCGTTAGTGATTTTTACAAGTGCTGTTTCAGTACTGTGAAGTGGGCGGAAACCAGACTGGAACTGTTCATAAAGATTGTTATGAGAAAGGTGAGAATGAATTTGAGTGGCAACTGTTTTTTCGAGAATTTTGGAAATGAAAGGTAAGTTAGATATAGGACGGAAGTTGTTGAAATTTGAGGGGTCTATATATATATAGACCAAGAACAACAGGTGCTCAATTGGGAACACTTGCCTGCAAACGTCATTGGAGCAGCATGACACAGCACCACCCCCCCCCAAAGCAGCCGTGCCCGCTGTCTGCCATCCTCTCATTGGTCACCTGTTGTACACCACCCTCCCATTGGTCACCCGCCTACTCCACACACCTGTTTGCATTTATGAAGCTTGTTTATCATTTTCGCAGGTAACCCGATAGTGGCTGAGGGGGATGTTCTGGCTACAACAGGCGGTGCGCACTGTGGTGGCTGGGGGTGGATCAGGGAGGCTTATCCCACTACAGTCATCGTGGGTCATCTGAGACCTGGTCTGATGTGGGGATCCTTCTCCAGCTGTTTGTCATCCTCAGCCCCCCAGCAAATCAAGGCTGTCATGGCAACATGCCCATCAGAGGCAAATGATCTTTGCTACCCTTCAGAGATCCTACCTGTTTACTTTTAAATATTTCTTAGTTTCCCAGACATGTATCCTTTAAGATCCAGGTTTCCTCTGGGAAGTCAAAGTAGTGGTGAATTCTTATCCTCTGTCCTGTCCATTTTGGTGTTCCGTGTCATTCCAGCCTTTGCAGTACCCCGAGGGTCTTCTGTTGTGGTTTTGAAGGGTAGGCCTCTGCTTCGTCCCATCCTTAGCAATGTAGAATAAGTAGTGCTGTGGCATATTCGGTTTACACTCTACACGATCCCACTGATGTGGGCTGATCCTCTGCTTCTGGCTGCTCCATTTGTTTGGAGTCCAGGTGGGATCATCAGTAGCCTGATGTGCCACATGGACAAACCTACTCAGGGACATTCTCCAGCAGTGATAGTAAGGTGTTTAGGGCTCCCGCTACCATGGTGGTCTCACATCAGTGGGAGAATGGAGCTGACTGAGCTGATTCTTTGCTGATCCTTCTGTCTTGATCAGTCAGAGAGAGCAGCCTGGGTGATTGAGCCTCAGGTATCTTAGCAACATCCATCCTGGGGTGCATTTCCCAAAAGCATAGTTGCTAATGCAGTTAGCAGCTTACAAAGTTAAAACCATGCAGCTGAATGGATCCAACTATATAAGTTGCAAATGAGAGCTTTTGGGAAACGCATCCCTGACCAGCAGCCTATGTACCACGGTGACCTACCTGGAGCTGGATGGAGCTCAGTAAATCTTCTGATCATGGGTGCACATCTCAGCTTGTCTCATCATGAAGTCCAGGAGGGCATCCTACACATTTCAGCTGCTGTTCTTAGCAGAGCTGCAATCTGCCCCAGTTCCGGCTGTCTGCAGGATTACAATAAGTTTGTTGCAGTGCCCAAAACACAGCTGTCGATGGGCTCATCTCAAATTGCACTGCCGTTTTGTCACTTTGATTTCATCCCCTCACTCTGGGCATCTGAATGCACATTTTTTGCGGTCGTCATCATCTGGACAGCTGCTTCTTAGTGACTCAGGAGGGCTTCAGCTGTCCTGGTCCGCAGGGAAAATGGAGTGACCCCCACCCGTCCCCTCTGTCCTTCAGGAGTACCCTGGGATGATGGAGAGAAAGGGCAAGAGACCCCACCCCCTTCCCACAGACGGCCTATGGATGGAAAGCTGCTCACACGCTTCGGCTTACAGCTGGCTGTACTTTCACTAAACCCACTGCATGACCAGCCATGTTTGCTCAAGTTTCTTTCTTCGTATATGCATTAAATCCCTGATTAAATAAATATCTTTTATTCTACAGTATCTCCTACATAGGGAAGGCAGTTCAGCCCCTTCCTTTATAAGTTCCACCTGTTTCTGGCCATATTCTGGGGTACCTTGGTGGTTGTTAATTAGTAACTGAGGTCCTCAGGAGAACTTCATATAGGTCTTCTGGGGAAGCCACCCCTGAGTTAATTTCATGCTGTTCTGAATATATGCCTGATCTGAGTACGAGCCTGATGGTCTGATCTTGTATGTCGTCTGTCAGCCACAGGACCATGCCCTCTGGTTTGAGCAGCATTCACTGGAGTAAAACCTCCCCAGAGAGCAGACAAGAAGCAGGCCCCTGTCGTGCTGTTAGATCTGGACTAGGCAGCAGAAAGGAGAGGGTGCAAGTGAGTGTCAAAGTTTTGTGAAGGCATGCTCAGACTCCCTCAGATTCTCACCACTTCTTTCCCACTTAAAAATGGCCATAAGCAAAGTTTTTTTTTTCCATTAATGAGCTGCCAGTAAGGCAGTTGTTCTCTGCATCTGTTTTGGAATGGTATATCCTGGCATCTAGGTTTAGGAGTGAACTGAATGTGGAATTTTCCAGTAGTGCACAGGAAGTTCCTATGCTGTCATAATTATTACAGCAAATGTGAATTACCAGTAAGTAATTTATTAAGTACCAATTGTACTCTTTTTAACCATCATTTTCAGTGTTTTTTGCAGAGTTTAGACAAAAAAAGATTTAATTTGTATAATATTATTTATTTGAAAAAATAATCAATGATTTTTTTTCATTAACAAAACAGTAATTACACAATTAAAATAAATTCTGTACAAAGCTTCTTAAATACATTTCCGCTGGGAAAAAAAAGTCACGTTAACCCGAAGTGCCTTTATACACATTTGCAAAAAAAATCTTAAATTAAAAAATTATAAAAAAACGAACTTCACAAAATACATCAATTCACAAAATTGAACACAAATAGTACAATTAAATAAAAGAATACAACTTACAAAAAAGCCACAGTATTTGAACAGAACGGACAGCGTTGTGTCACCAGGTTGGCGACATTGGGATACCGCGGCCATTGCAGGTTTCATGTACACAGTGATCGAGTCGCCGTCATTCGCATTAGATAAGCCATAAAAAAACACAACTGTTCATAGTGCAATGAGGTAAAACCGTCCTCGCAGCCGGTGCAACAGGACCAACATGCACCTTCCTGGAAAACGTAATGAGAGCAGGCCGCCAAGGGCCAACATCCTGTGCAGTCGCTGTGCTCGCTTCAGTTGAGAACCAGCTCATCCTGAATATCAGTTTTGACGTCTCAGTCCCGCAGCAGCACCTCACACTAAGGAAACCTTCCCTCTGGTTTGAGCAGCATTCACTGGAGTAAAACCTCCCCATAGAGCAGACAAGAAGCAAGCCCCTGTCGTGCTGTTAGACCTGGACAAGGCAGCAGAAGGGATTAGATGCAGGTGAGTCTCATAGCCTCGAGGTTTTGACAAGGCACAGTCAGGCCAAGGCAGACACACTAGAAGAGCAGCAAGAGATCAGCAAAGTGCACTCACCTCAGTTGCGATAATACATTCATCCTTCTCTTCAGATATCACATACACGGACTGGTACTTTGTATCTTTGCATGCAGACTCTGGCTGCTTTATTTCTGAAGCATCACTGCAAAGATAATGGAAAGCTGGTTCAGCCTCAGTCAGCAATGGTGCTCCATGGCCTGAGCTGACATCAGATGGGCTTGCTGCAGCATTTGGTTTTCGCCCCAGGACTTACCTCTTTAGCCGTTTGCAGTGCTTCTCTTGCAGCTCACAGTCGCCCCTGCCATGATTGCCCGGCACCATAGGCAGCTCCTCGTGCTTCAGCTCATACACCAGATTGTAATCCATGGCAGGGTTGCGGGCCTTGTAGCTGTTTCGCTCTGCACTGCCGTTATCGCAGCAGAAGTCCACCTTCTTGTTGGTATTCTTGATCTGCGTGGAGCTAACCACGCTTACTGAAAGGTCCTTCTCATGGTGCCGGTTGTGGGTCAGGTTGTTCATGGTCTCAGACTCGCTATGCCCGTCTGCCAGCTGGCCCTGACGCTGACCCTTCACCCGGAGATACACAGCCAGCACAGCACCACCCAGCAGCAGCAGGAGCACCAGGATGATACCAGCGCACACAGCGGTCCACGGCAACTCGCCTGCCTCTGAGTACCTCTTTCCAGGTGCCTTCACATCTGGCTGGTTTCCAGAGTGCTCAGGAAGCAGAAACTGGCAGTTCTTGCCACCATAGCCCTGGAAACAGGCACACACGTAGCGGCCGTCACGTTCGTGGCAGGTGGCGCCGTTGTGGCATGGGTTGTGCTCACACCAGCTCACAGGTAGGCTGCAGTTCTTGCCTACGTAGCCCGGTGGACATGTACAGGTATAGTCATCGATGCCGTCCTGACATGTGCCACCATTCTGGCAAGGGTAGCTGGAGCACATATTTATGCTGTCATCACAGTTCTTCCCAACAAAGCCTTCCAGACACTGACACAAATATGATGTGCCATGGTCCACGCACTGAGCACCTGAAATGGGATAGAAGTCTGTCAGCATCTGCTACATGCCATATTTAAATCCTCCTCCAGAGAAGGACTGCGGCCGCTTCTGAGGCAGCCAATAAATGGTGTCACCAGCCTCACCATTGGTGCAGGGGCTGGAGCTGCAGGGTTCAATTTTCTTCTCACAGTTGAAGCCGGAGTATCCCGCGGGGCACTGACAGAAGTAGCCCCCATCCGGGTTGTCCACACAGCGCCCATCATTGAAGCATGGACCGTCAGCACAGGTGACGGCACTCAGGTCGCAGTTGGTGCCATAGAAACCAGGTGGGCAGACGCAGCTGTAGGTGTTCTCCAGATCCTGTCAGAAGAGATGAGCGCACACTTAGGACATCTGGGGCCTTCCTGGCAGTACACTTGATGTATCTATCTAGCCTGCAGTAGCATGGCAACCCTCCAGAGTTGGATCTGGGAGAAGATCTAGACCCCAGAGAGAAGCCAGCAGTGTGGGCAGCTGGAACACAAAGGCTGGTGCTTACAGTGCAGCTTCCCCCATTCCTGCAGGGGTTGTTGGAGCATTCGTTGACCTCGATCTCGCAACTGGCCCCTGTGAAGCCTGGCCGGCAAGAGCAGGTGTAGCTCCCCTGGCCAGTGTTAGTACAAGTGGCTCCATTCATGCAGGGCTTGTGGTGGGTGCAGTAATTGAGATCTGAAACATGAAAAAAGGAACATCTGACTCTGGTCTCCCCACAGTGGCAAATCACAAGCTTTCCGGCAGGCAGTCTGATGAGGAAGCAGGTGCAAGCAGCTTACTGACCCCCCCTTATGTGTTTATCTTAGCTGAGTTTTTATGGCGCAAAGAATGGACAAAGTTCTCTGGGCTCTGGAAGGCTAACATATAAGGATAATTCCAGAAAAAGCCATGAAATGGGCATTTGATGGGCCCAATGTATGCAGATCGGCCTTCTGATGTGGACAAGTGCCAAGCGGGACCCACCTTGGTTGCAGAAGAGGCCTCCCCAGCCTTCCTGGCAATTGCACTGCCAGGGCTGTTGACAGGTACCATGGAGACAGCCTGGGTAACGGATGCAGTCATCACAGTAACGTCCACTGAAGCCCACCCGACATCTGACGAGGACATGGGGGTTAGAAAGCAGGCTTACATTCCCACACCACATTGGGAGGTCTGGAGGACAACGGGGGTATGGGAGGGGGCGGGGGGGGACTCACTTGCATTCCCCAGGTTTGTCACAGAAGCCGTGTTCCTCGTCGCAGCCAGGGAGGCAGATTGCTGCAAAGGGATGAACAGGCACATCAGAACCACGCGAGATGCATGACTTGACCACAGTGTGGTTCCTGTTTAATCAGAGCCTCAGAAGGCCATTACCAATAAATCCCCGTTAATTTATTTCCAAGAGCTGGTGGCCCTATTAACTGCTACCCAGGAAATATTGCCCTTCCCCATCACCAGGGAAGGACTTTCTGCTTAACACAGTTGCCTGCAGACAAAGGCGATGCACACAAAAGCCCCTTTTTCTCCTCACTGTGGGTCAGAAGACCCCCTTTTTTAATTCCGTGCACACAGCTCCTCCCCTTTTAGGATCCCCGAGTCTGTACAGATAAGAGCGGACAGCTGGCGTGCATGGTGCCATTGCGGGACAGCTGCTCCATTGTCTGCTCTCACTCGGCAGCTGCCGGCTTCCAACAATACCTCATTCCGCCGGGCCAATCAGGGAGAGGCGCACCCCCAAGCAGCCAATCGGCCATTGAATTTAATCTGCGGCACGCGTGTGATTATTCCGCAAACTTTTCTAATTTGAATTCTTCAGTGTCGGGAGAGAGGGCGGGGGACTGGGGGTTTCTGGTGTTGCGGGTCAGCATTTCTCTCTCGCGTTAATTATGTTTACCCAGTGCACGTTATTTCGCAAACAAAAAAACTATTTACTTTGGTAGTGCGAAAACACTGATGCTGGCGGTAACGTGGGGTTAGTGAAGTGTTACGTTCGTTTTACTTACGATCGGTGCAGTAATGTCCCTTCCAGCCGGCGTTGCACACGATCTCGCCCCGTTCCCCGCAGGTGAAGTGGCCGAAAGCATCGTCCCTAGGCCGGCAAAACACTGAGCAGCCGTCGCCATAGTAATGCTCGTCGCAAATGAAGCGGTAGGAGTACTTCAGCTCAGTCCTGCCCCCCGTTTGCAGGTCCTGGGACCACTCTTCTCCCACCGTGAGGTGCCGCTGAGTCGTAATGCGACTGATCAGTCGCTCTGGATTTTCTGAAGGAGCAAAAATCATAAATATCCTGAGTTGATCATGGTGAACCCGTTGCCACGTTGCACTCGTCGCAATCCCAATTCGACTAGTGCATCTGCGGCGATATGCCTCTTTCAAGGTTTCATTTATGTGTCTGGCTGTGAAACCCGTGAATGGCCATTCCTACCTGTTGAAAGGTCCTCGCTGGAGTCAGTGTGCAGCGCTTCGATGATTAGAGAAAAGGTCCCCTGCGTGGACGTGAAAAATTGCATTCACTAAGCAGGCTTAAGTAACTTTTGTTTCATAACTTCCTCGAAATTCTCAAAGGAGAGTTTAATAATGGGGATCTTAACCGTCCTGTTTAATGTTCGCAGTTTTGAATCTGCGTTTCGGAATTTTTCGCAGAGCTAATTTTTGCAGACCACAAAGACCCCTAATTTTCCGGTACAGGGGTTTTACAGAAAGATATGAAGATGACTGAGTGCCAAAAAGTTTCTTGACATGCAGCAAGTTAATTTTAAGGAGCCTGTTGTTATACGAGAGCACCAAACATTTAGATCACTCTAAATTGGTGGAGTTCAAAACAAAAATACTTACAGGCCATGTGAAGCCGAAAGGGAATCTGACTGGGTTGGTGAAAAAGTTGTCTGATGTTGTTTCGGGGACTTGAAAAGAGTTGGACCCGAGTACAGGGGTTACAGCGCCTCCGTAAGTGCACGGGGGCTCTGGGGACACGTTAGCCTGGTAGTGCTTTAGGCAGATCCTAAAAAACGTTTTACATTCACACTGCTGGAAGCCGGACGCAGTCCCTCCTTTGCAACAGTTCGTGTTGCCCATCACTCCTTTCTTGTTGAGGAATTCCTGTAACTTCAGTTCAAAAACGCCAGAGCCAAAAGCCTGTGGAGGTATTATATATACGTTCGATTATTCGACCTGGAAACATTTTTCGATTTAATAACAACTTGAGTGAATAAGATGTATGCATGTAAACATGCAGAAGTATTCGTCTTACCTGGCACATCAAGGCACACAGGATAGCAGCTATCATAAGCGGTTGACGTCCCATTTTGGTTAAATCTTCTTTAGACGCTAGATTATAGAGCCTGGGCAACTTTTGCACGTCCCAGCTCAGATATTTATTGAAAGTTAGTCTTTTCTCACTGGTCCCACTGTCTCAAATCCGTCCTTTGTTTAATGAGTGCAAAATTGAGACGAACGTCTTATGTGGGATTTCTTTCTCTTCAAACCGTCTTCTCTTTATCTTCTTGCATCAGTCATGCACTTTTCTTCTCCGAAAAGTAAATAAACAAAGTAATCCCCAACGAGACAATGAGCGGAGCAAGACCCCAAAATGAAATTTTGGGAATGAACTCGAAATTCCTTGCCAAGGCGATAATTCCAATCGTGAAATTAAATATTGCAGTTCAGCACAGATTCTAACTTGTAGGTGCAAAGAAAACGACAACCAAGCTGCAGAGGTGCTTGTGTGCGGCGTGTTTTCCCCCTTGGTGTGTTACGAGCAATGATGGTACTGATCCAAGATACTTCCTCGCTGCTTTCTTACTTGTTCTTTGCAAGACATGAAACTATGCGTGTGTCTGATGTTCTCGTCCTCCTGCCGCCAGTTTTATACAGACCGCTGCCTGCTTGGGTAATGAGATGCAAATGAGCTACCCCCCAATCTGGCTCGAGCTGTCACAAAGGAACACTTTTCAAAAAAAAAAAAAACCCTCTCAAAAGATCGCCAAATGGTCACTGAGCTGTAAAATGTGCAACCCTTCCCCATGGCACAAAGCATGCTCATTTCCATTCCAGCAAAAATTTAACCGTAAGAATCCTTTACATCCTTTCATGACACAAAATCTCAAATTACAGCACCCTCCATTCCTCAGGTGTCAGATAAGTAATGGTGTTACCCCGGCAGTACAAACGTGCACACGGGATTGTATAATAATGAAACATATTTTGAAGTGTTTTAAATACATATTCGTGTATATTTGGGCACAACTTCAAAGAAAATGGGAATTTTATTTAGTCAAAATTTAAATGAAAGGGACATATAGTATATAGCTACTATTATATTAACATCAAGAGGTAAGAAATTTATCACGTATATTCCGAAAGTATTTATATACATTTCTCCTGTGTTTGTATGCCACACACACATATACAGCCACAGTAAATACTACGCACAAAACCAGTGAATTTCGTTCACACACGTTGTATCCCCCCTCCCTTCTAAGAACGTTCCACAATAGGTCAAAATAATTCAAAAATTCTTTTTTTAAAAAAAAAAAGAAAAAAAAAGCCTGACTTAAAAAAATAGAAAGGCAATCTATCAACTTCAAACTTTGAGAACGGACAAGGAGAGTTGGACTCAACTACGCTGAATTGCTCCGGTGTTTACTTTAATATCTTGTTTTGATGGTCGTGCCGTTCCACACAGTTTGCTTTTTGCAATATACATCGAAATATAACTTCATTCATTTTCAAAACTCTGCTTGTCTCTGTGTCCAGGACGAGACTTGCAACAGTACCACATAATGGTTTTGTTAAGTTTGTACAAGTATAGATTTTTCCTCTTACATACTTAAGCTGGACAGTAAAAAGTGGGTTGGTGTGTGTCGCTCGCGTGGCTGTCATTAAGGCACTTTGTTATTGTGTGAGGGAAGAATAAGTTTGTTCTTTGTGCTCTCAGCTGTATGGTAATCCGGGCAGCACCTGCTCTCCCTTCAATATAACAGGAAGAAAGAGCTCCCCTAGGCGCGCGCTGCACTCCCTTCTACAATGTCATCAACTTGAAAAAAGTTGCCCTTGCAGCGAAAAAAATAACGCACCAACCGTCAACTCATTATTTCCACCGTCAGACAGTGGGACACTTGTTTGTTTTCGCCCTGTGTTGTTTTACTATGTGATTCTCTTAATAAGCCCAGTTTAATGAAACTGCAGTAGATACTGCTGCTAAAAGTTATTTTAAAGTTGACTGTACCCACTCTACGGTATAAGAAGTCACGTGCGTGCGTGTACTTTCGCGTCTGTGTGTGTGTGTGTGAGAATTAGGGTTATATTACTTTGTGGGGACCAAATGTCCCCCACAATGTAATAAAAATTGTTTTATATTCATGTTGTGAGGATCATTTTTCGGGTCCCCACATAGATCTGTGAATGCAATCAAAAAAGTAAAAATGCCAGAAGTTTCGTATTTTGTTTGGTTATTCATGGTTAAGGATAGGGCTGGGTGTGGGTTAAGGGCGTCATGTTGTAATTAGAGCTCTCCCCATAGAAATGAATGGAAAGTCCCCACAAAGATATAATTACAAATCCGCGCGCGGGCGCGCGCGCGTGCGTGTGTGTGTGTACATTGTGGGTAGAAGGGGTTACTTAATTAGGGCGTTAATTGAAACGGGAATTTCATTTTGAGAATGGGAGTGTTTTTTTTTTTGTTTGTTTTTTTTTAGTTTTCTGAGATGCGTTACATAACAGCGAAGAAATCTCTAAGGGTATTGTTCATGATGTCAAAGGCATTTAGTAGCAAGATTTTTGTAAACTTACGCAAGGCTCTACATTATGATTATGCCATGCTATATTCGTTTACTTGGACACGCTCAAGAGAGTTTCGAGTAAAACAACCTTTAATCTCATATTCTCAATATATTTTCTGTTATTTTCGACGTTAACTACAATTGTTATCCAAAACATTAATTTGATTTTCATTTTCGTTATTTCGTTCCCATAACATTCGATCCTGGTGTCCACCTCATGAGATGCTCATCTGTTGCGCAACACAGGGTGCTTTCTGCTCTCAGGCGTCCTCTTTTTAACTAATCTTTTGGAGTTGTATAAAAAAGTTACACGCGTAAGATCGTATAAGAGAAAAACAATGCCGCAGTCATTTCTTCAACATAACCCATCAGGTATTTATTAAATTGACGTGGCACAC
The DNA here is from genome assembly GCA_026776725.1 of Gnathonemus echidnorhynchus. Taxonomy (NCBI): domain Eukaryota; kingdom Metazoa; phylum Chordata; class Actinopteri; order Osteoglossiformes; family Mormyridae; genus Gnathonemus; species Gnathonemus echidnorhynchus. Next base: position 16,401,300 of record JAODJU010000062.1, on the reverse strand, counting down.
ATTTCTCGATTTCTGCAGCAAAGCGTAACTGAAGGACATGGTGAAACCCTTCAGAATCTTGCCCAGTACACTTATTCTTTTCAAACTTAATTTATGCCACGCGATTCTGTCTTGGTTAAATCAAGCAGAAAGCTTCTTTTTCGTACTCTCTCGCTCTTTCACAATGTGGACTATGGAGAGACTGTTTAACTTAAGTGTTTCTATAGGGGGCTGTTGTAGTTTAACTCCTGCCCACCAGTAGCTGGGATGAACAAAGGAGGGACTCGAGGTCTGACTATTCATCTTTTCTTAGCGCTTTAATTTTCATTGATTTTGAATACAAGGGGAACCCTTGGGGATTCTATCTGAAGGGCAGGACACGCCTTCAGACGCGGCCGGTCTCCCGGCCAACCATCTGCTCCCAACCAAATGGCGTTTTTTTCCACCTCCAACTGCATGTCTCCACTGTTTCGCTTACATATTACGCAGCCTTCAGCCAAATTGAACTGCAAGCATGTTAAAGAACCTGCAACGGTATGGCCTTCGCCATATGGTGGGGGAAGCCATAAGTTTCATTCTGTGAATCAAGAGTTCATGGGAACATGGACATGGTATGCATCACACCGTAACGATCATACTCGCCACTATAATCCGGCTCGGTCGGTAATCTTGGTTCAGGCCGTCGCGGGTGCTCTGAAATTATTAACAAAACACAACAATAATATATTTAACCTATTATTTAAATTTATTTAATTGTTGAAATAAACAAATTGTTTCGGAAACGAGGGTTGGTATAGTTACTAGTTAAAACTCGAAATTCTGTGGCATAAAATAAAAACAAAACAGAGGCGTGAGGTAAGGGGGAGACGGGCGAGCGTATTCTCCTCCTTTTCAGTTCTTTTCCCTCTAATTATGGATGCTGGGTTGGGTTCAGAGGGAGGACGTATGTAAGTCGAACATACTTTAGAGAAGGATAAAGGATTCATGTGTGATGCTGCAAAGGCATGCGTTAATTATAATAATAAAGGGTCTGTCGCGTGGCTAGGCTGGTTCACAGATAAGGCAGATGATGGATAAGCGGCAGGTTTGCATCTCTCCCCTTTTGAAAAAAAGAGAAAAAAACAGCGCAAATCATCTGCTGCAGTTCTGCGTTGAGCCTAATTTTCATGATAATGACAGCGTGTTTACCTGTGATCCTGGGACCGAGGAGGCATTCTTTTGTCTCTAGGTCAGATTACTTTGGCCAGCTGTTCTACAGGGACAAGGACCAGTCTGAGAGTGACGGTATTGTCGATCTGTTTGTTGCTGGGGTCAGGCAGGAAGGCAATTGGGGGATGTTATTTGGGAGTGGCCGGTGCACTACAGAGGGTGTGTATGTGTGCATGCTGGAGGGTGGGGGTAGACTGATGCTGAGATTCAATTGAATGCTTCAGCAGAGTAGAGGGCAGTCGCGTGCCGATGTCTTCCAAAGAACATCTGCCTCTTTCCCCGGGGCTGTTTAGTTCATTTGATTGCACGTAGACGTATAGGAGTCCGGGGCTATGACAGGAAGGGAAAGAAAGAGGACAATAGAAGGCTATGCACGTATTCAGACCAACAGATTGCCAGCGACATCAGGCGCAAGTCGACATAGAAAGGAAAGAATTATAGTCGTCTCGGTCCGACCACGTTTTGGGAAACCTCAGCGTGCGTTCTGAGCTGAACGAGAAACATCTTCAAAGTCTTCAAAGTAAAACGGTGGAAGATGCATCATAATAACAGAAAATATGCGCTGCATTTTATAAGTTGAAACTTAGATAACTGGAAAGTTTTAAAAGATAAATAATTACTCAATATATTTTTTATCAGTTTCAAATATGACCATTGGTTAATGATATCCAAAGACTGAAGAGAAGCACTGTAACAGGCCTATATTTAGAGTTTTAGACCTAAACATCGCCCCACAAATTTGACTTTAATATGCGATCTAATTACCATATTTACATATAAAAAAAGCACCCCACAGCTAAAAAAAGAGAGGTGTATAAATCTACCTTATATAGGCCTATCAGTCCACTATTTGTACTTATTTGTAAACTAATATTGGCCTTCCCCAAATCCCAAACGTATGAAGGGGGAATTAAAACGGGGCGATGCTCATCCTTTCCCATCCCTTCGAGAGCATCTGCCCAGAAATGAACAGATGTAGGCACCTGCAGTGACAGCGCGCATATGTTCCTCCTATTCACACTTCCCAAGACACGCTCACAATGGATCGACTTTGTGTTCATAAAGTAACCAAATATATTCGTCTTAACTCCCTGGAGACCCATGCTATGTTATGTCGTTCTTCATCAGTTATTGTATTTCATTCATAAACGAAAACGCTTCATTTTATTCGACAATGAATTTTTAAATAACATTTTAATGTTATAGGCCTATATGTTTCGTATGTTTAATTAAAACATTGCATAATAAATGACGATACAGTACATAAGTCCGTCTTTAATGTAGCCTAAGTCAGAATTTTATTAGGTGAATTTTATGGCTTGCCAGTTGGCTATATCCATTGCTCTCAGAATCTCAATAAAGTGTGAATGAGGACAATAAATTAACGTGCAAAAGGACAAAGATATTTATTTATACGTAGTAAAATGTACTGTAATAATATCTACCAAAAATCAATAAACAACGACGCAGTACGAGCTCACTTTGAAACTGAAGATAAAACATTACATAAATGTGAGAAACTTCACACATCTAAAAAGAATACATTTATTTCGATAAAAGATATTTGGTGTAGGCCTATATACTGTAATGATGCCAGCTATGTCCTCAAAATAATTTAACATGGGAGCTCTATTTCAGAACCGCTACTCAATAGAACATAAGAACTTTAACCATTGTGTTAATCCGACTAGGGAGTTGGGCAATCGTAATTACGATACGACGCGTGTTCAAGTTAGGTCGAAACAAAATGGAAGCGATAAGAAAGCTGTACTTTTTGCTTTGCTGTATTTTTCGTTCCTCCAACGCCAAGATTTATTTGTAGCGTTAATTGAACTTTTCGCAATCCCTTGCTCAAACAGCAGGTAGCTGGCCAGCTACACCTCAAATATTTATGTCTTCTCACGACACACCATTTACTAACAATCTTTTCACCATGCAAAACAATTCAGAGTTTTGCAATTACACTCTACATAAAATGTACTACTTTTTAAAAAATCCTTTCACAGTGGAGCTATGCGTGGCCTCCGCCATTATTGTTGTAATGACACGCCCCCAAATAGGGAACTCGAGCCATGAGGAAAATTCCGAGTTTTCGACTGGTAAATATTCATAGGCTCTCACCTCCTTTTACCATTTTTCCAAAATGACGTGAAGGCAGGGACACAGCGGATTGACGTCATCAAACAGCGACCGGAAACGGGCGTGTTTAAAAACCTACACGTCAATGGTACAAATATATTCTCTCCACTTTCGAGAGAGCAACACAGCAATGCGATACAGCGGGCAGCTCTCAAAAACAGACTCAATCAAACCTGTTCTGCGTGGTGGGTCAGCCACCTCAAACCCCCAGCATGATTCCAGGTTTATCCTATCAACACTAGACAACACACTTGAAGGAGCCCCTGATGACATGGCCCTAGTAGACGCAGCATCACTACGACGACAGATCATAAAGCTAAATCGACGGCTGCAACTCTTGGAGGAGGAGAACAAAGAACGAATGAAACGAGAGATGATCATG
>JAODJU010000062.1:16367662-16389415 GCA_026776725.1 Gnathonemus echidnorhynchus | reverse complement strand
CCCCCCCCCCCCCCCCCCCCCCCCCCAGACCAGACTCCATCCCTGTTTCTCATCCCACAACTTTCTTCAATGTTCGAATGCTTTTGTACATTTCACCTCCCCCCCTATGGAAGATGCTTATTTCTGGCTTTGCTGAATGTCTGAGAATTTATCTTTGTTTTGTGCCCCCCAATCCCCTTTTGGTTTCTGTTTAATTGTAGGTGGCTCCAGCATCAAAGTGCCCTGCCCTAACTGTCGCAGACACTCAGCTCTGTGTGGGGGAGGTGGACCTGGAAGGGTGGCCTGTGTTGAATAGAGACGCTGAAAACCAGCAACCACAAAGGGCCCCGCGGGACTGAGGAGGCACATGGAGGGTTTGGGTTACCCACAAGCCCCCGCCCCACTCAACCCCACCCTGTTAACCTGCCAGCCATGTGAATCCACAAGTACTTTCCTGATCTGGGGAGGAAACTTTACAGCCTGGGGGCCATAGGCACTGACTGGGCCCACAGACCAGGCCTAATGACTGCGCAGCTTTATAGACTGTGCCTACTGACCGGGCCTGGCCTACTTACTGGGCTCACAGCCTGTGCATTTTTTATGAAATGATGAAGACACACTGCTTTTCTGCAGCCTGAGGATGCGTTGCCCTGTGTGCAGGGTATACTTACCATGGCGTCACGGGGTGGTAAAGGGGTTTGTACTGAGAGACAGACTCAAAGCCTACAGGCCGCCACTGATCAGAAGGAGGTTGAGTGACACATTTTCCCCCAGATGCATGTCTAGCAAGGCCTCCATTACACAGTTAATTATGGTGTACTCCGTCTTCTCTTAATGGTATATATAGCTGGTGCCTGGAGGCTCTGTGGTCAAGCCAAGCCGGGGTTGGGGGGGGGCACGGCACCCACCCGACACGGGGCCATGTGTCTTGACTTGAGCACATGGTGGAGGGGTAACTGGGCAGGGCTGCTCTGTGTGTTTTGGGGGGGTGGATTACGTTGGTTTGGAGTAGCGTGCTTATCTGGTTAATGCAGGGAGGGGACCCAGCAGGGTGGCACAGGCTGGTGGAGGGAGGTTTGATTCCCACACCTTCTCTGCATTTACACTATATTTCTACATGTTGTTCATTTTCATTCTTGTGGTTTTAAACACTGACGTGAGGGACTGCAGCTGAAAATAACACAGCTAAATAAAACCCTGAAAGTCCTCCTGTGTAAACTGTTTGCTGTTGCAATGACCTGTACCTTTAACAACTGTACTTTTAAGGGCAACTTGTTTTTTTTAATTTTTATTTTTTGATTGGTGGTGTTAATATGACTGCTTTAGAGGTTAATATAACAGCCTGTGCTATTTGCTAAATCAGAATTAATTGAAATAACAATTGAATACATCAAATAATGTGTCACGTCAAACAATGTAAGGAATGACCCAGAGTGCAGGCTGTACAGGGGTAATCCCTTGCGGGGACGTTTTATTGATTTAGACAGACAGCAAACGTTAACAGGCAACAATGAACAAACAAGGGATTCTGAACTAAAATTTGCTTATAAACAAGGCTAAAGAGGAGCATATACAAGGCAGCTGTGAACAATCAACAGGAGGGCAGGAACAAGAGGTAAGACTGACTAGTAATAGATGTGGCTGATTTGGAGGCACACCCAAATTAAAACATGGGAATCAGACAGGCGGAGCAGGCTGGACCTAACATACCGTCTGTGTTGACATAAGGTACTTTCACACCAAAGTTCTGGAACCTGGTCCCTGGTTACAAATTTTGAACTTTTGAAGTTCATGACCACTTTCGTTTGTTGCCTTCACATTTCCCAACAGAACTGGGACCTTTATGCTAAATAAGCATGGGAGACACAAAAAGCTTGTAGGATGAACTTCACACAAAATTCAAAACTATACCACCAACCCAAAACAAGCGATTGCAATCAAAATGGGACAGGCCTTTTATTCAAATTTTATTCACATGAATTATGACATGATTATTGCAGAAATATGGAGACACAAACAAAACATTTATTCATTAAATGTATCTGAAGTACAAAAATAATTTCCTCTGCTCAGTTTTTGCTCTGCTATTTATATCCCTTTTCTCCAGGCTTCCATGTAACTTCCAAGTTAGTTGTGGTGCTTGTGGTCAACCAATCAGCAAGCTATCACTGTAAGCTCCCCCCCAGTAGTTTGTATTTAAATGAAAAGTACCCAGTTTGGAGTACGTACTAAAAAGGGTTCCAGAACTGCCTCCAAGGAACTACAATTGGGCTGAGTTCCTGTGGTGTGAGCGTTTGCAGAGCATTTGCAGCAGATTTATACTTGCCATGACTGCGGATGCTCAAACATCCGAGTGGAAAAAGCAGGAACAGCTCTGAGAAGGAAAGGGGGTAGAGGGTGCGTGGCCAGAGCTGAGGGCGGGTACTCGTCCGTGTAATCCTCATACACCCCCTTCCACAGTGTTTGGTGCTCCCAGCTGACAGATTCAAAGGTGGATGGGGGTACCGCGCTCTGCCGCCTCCATTTAGCCATTGCGGCCATGTGAGCTGTGGGCGGGGAATGCTTTGCAGCTGGAATTTCACTTCACTGTTATGGTGAAATGCAGAAGCTCAGAAGCAGAGTGATGTAGAAATGCTTTTTTAAATCCAAATTGCAAGTTCAGAAGTGCTCTCAGACCAGGGGGGCAGAACAACCTGTGGTGTGGACCATGACATGCACCAGCATCCTGGCGAAGGTAGAAGGAATTAGCAGATTCGACACAAGTGTACAAATACACACCAGGAGCTGGGGCAAATCTGACCCTGGGGTCACAAAATCTACCCTCTTAAGGTCAAAGGGCTACCTGGCTGGGACAGTGCGTTAGGGATCTAGAAGAGGGGTTGGTGTCCTGGGGTGGGGCAGAAGATGCAGGGCCTTTGGCTGGTGGACTCACCCTAGAACGGGTATACCAGGGTTTAGGAAGAGTGGAGGGGTTGTGGAGGAGGCCACACATGCACAACCCCCCTACTCAGAGGCATCTTGCCATGGCCCAATTGAAAGCAGCAGTACCTACCTGGCTTCTGCAGACTGATCAAGTTTTTACATGGCCCGTTTGGACTGTGGTGTGTCTCTGTGTCTCTGTGTTTGAGCAGCTTGGTCCAGAGACCTCCCCCACAAGTCTCGTCACATTAATTGTTTGGCTGGAGTAGCGATATGCTTATCAGCCTCCTGGTTTATCTCCCTCTGCGACGTATCACAGAGCCGCCGGCGAGGAGGAAATGTAAGGTTATGTGGTGACTCCCACCCCCTGCCCCCTCCCCACATGCAGCCTCCATCTGCAGCCGTGCTTAGTGCTTATTGGAACATATGCTGTCTCTTACTCGTTTGCCATCTGTTCTCTCAACTTACGGAGTGTTCCTGTTGCCAGGGCGACAGGCCCTTTCAGTGCACCAGGGCCGCAGACATTTCCTGCTCGGGATCCTTTGTTTTTCTCCCTCCCCCTCCCCCTCCTTTTTTGGAACTTGTACACAGGAATGGCTTCAGCCATCACCCACACCGTGCTCTCCAGCAGTGCCCTTGGTTCCAACACCCTCCTGCCTTGTAAGCTACCTCCTCTCTCTTGTTGTTGTTTGTGTTGACGTTGTTTTCCTGGCCCCTCATTTCACATGCGGCTACCAGCTGACACAGCACTAAAATCTATCAAAAGTCTGTTTCAGGTTTTCAGTGACTTTGTGTTGTCAAGTGCATCCCAATGGAGGAGCTGTGCCTAGGAGATCCATTTTGCAATTCCCTGTGTCCTCTAGTCATCACAAGCTCATTATGAGTTGGCAGGAGGGGTGGGGTTTCGAGTCCTGCCCTTGTCTTTAACAGGCTGCAGATTTAGACTCACTGGAGGGGCTGCTCTTTCAATGCAGAAAGCCTCTGGACTGGCTCAGTGAATAAGCACCCATACTCCTGTTTGCTAATATGACACTTTCCAGCTGTAACAGTTACAGTACATTTACATTTATTTATTTATTTATTTAGCAGAAGTTTTGTGAGGCTAACAGTACATTACAAGCATTCATCTGTGAAGGAGTCAGCTGAATGCAGCTAGGCTGAGCTTCTAATAAATGACCAGTGACAAGTACAAGTTAGCATCAGAGCAAGACCTGATGAAAGGAAGAACCTATTCAAACTAAAGATGAGTGTCTTAAGATACGCAGGAGGTTCCTAGAAGCGTTTATCCACTGCCACCAAGAACCAAGCTGTACCCAAACCAAACCACATAGAGACGGTTTTCCATTGTAGATTATGCGAGCCATACCCAAATCATATGTGCCCTGACATGGCCCTGCTTATGTTTGATGCTCACATGGTGATTCTGACAGATGTGTTAGAGGAAATTAGCACATAGTAAGTCATGATGTACACTGTGTGAACAGTAAAGAAGCATCTCTTCACTTTTCACGTCACTGTCTCTCTCCAAACCTGGCAACGCCTTTACCAAGCCCATCCTTCTGCAGTGGAAAATCGAATGAGCTGGAACCTAGCTGTAAGTAGTGTCTCTTCTCAGTGCGGATCAGGTATGGCCTGGTTCCTGTATATCAGTGGAAAAGCACCATAACATCACATAAGATGGTAGGACTGTGGCTGGGCTAGCTAGCTGAGGTGCTCAGAGAAGATATCAGGGCTGTGGCTGGATGAACTAGCTGAGGTCCTCAGGGAGAAGATGGTAGGGCTGTGGCTAGATGTGCTAGCTGAGGTGCTCAGAAAAGATGGCAGGACTGTGACTGGATGAGCTAGGTGAGGTGCTCGGGGAGAGGATGGGTCCTTAGGTGTTTCTTGAAGGTTGAGGGAGACCGGATGTGGATGGGAAGATGGTTCTATGATCAAGGAAATACATAAGGAATACCCATAATAACAGCTTTGATTTAAGCACAGCTACACAATATGGGCAAAATTATTGAGACACACCTCTTAATCACTGAATTCAGGTGTTTCATTCAGACCCATTTCCACAGGTGTGTAAAATGAAGCACCTAGCCATATAGTTAAGTTTAAAAACATTTATGAAAGAATGGGTTGTTCTGAAGAGCTCAGTCAATTCAACCTTGGTACTGTCATAGGATGCCACCCTTGCCATGAATCAGTTCATGAATTTTTTTCCCTGTTAGAAATTCCATGATCAACTGTTTGTGGTATTATTGCAAAGTAGAAGTGTTTAGGAACAACAAAAATGCAGCCACAACGTGGCATACCACGTAAAGTAACAGAGTGGGGTTTCTGAGTGTTGAGGTGCCAAGTGCATAAAAGTTGCCAATGCTTTGTTGATTGCAGATGTTTACACTTCCTCTGGCATTAAACCCAGTGCAAAACCTGTACCAGTAGTTTCATGAAATTAACTTCCATGACCAAGCAGCTGCATGCAAGCCTCACATCACCAAGCACAATGCCAAGCATCAGATGGTGTAGATGTCAGATGGTGTAAAACACACTGCCACTACACTTTGGAGTAGTGGAAACATTTTCTGTGGAGTGTGGAATCATGCTTCTCTGTCGGACAGTCTGATGGACGAATTTGGGTTTGGCAGATGCCAGAAGGATTACCTGTCTGACTGCTTTGTGTCAGCTATATAGTTTGGTGGAGGAGAGATAATAGTATGAGTTTTTTTAGGGGCTGGGCTAGGCCTCTTAGTTTCAGTGAAGGGAACTCTTAATGCTTCAGCATACCAAGACATTTTGGACATTTCTGTGTTTCCAACTTTGTGGGAACAGTTTGAGGAAGATTTTCAGTTCTAGCATAACTGTGCATCACCACACAAAGCAAAGTACATAAAGACATGGTTGGGTGAGGTTGGTGTGGAAGAACTTGACTGGCCCTCACAGAGACCTTAACCTCATTAAACACCTTTGGGATGAACAGAGATTGCAAACCAGGCCTTCACATTCAACATCAGTGCCTGACCTCACAAAAGCTCTTCTAGATGAATGGGGAAAAATTCCCAGAGACACACTCCAAAATCTTGTGGAAAGCCTTCCCAGAAGAGTGGCAACTGTTGTAGCTCCAAAGGGAGGACCAGCTCTATATGCCTATGGATTTAGAATGGGATGTTGTAGATGTGCCTGTAGGTGTAATGGCCAGGTGTTCCAGTACTGTTGTCCATACAGTGTATATCTCTTGAGCGTTAGCCTTTTTGATAACATTTACTGTTAGTTTACCTCACTGTCACCCCAGAGTACGAGGGCAGGTATTTTGTGGGAGGGTGGGGAAGTGTGCCTGGGGTCAGGAGCTGGCTGTTTGTGGGACATGGCATGTGGGGGTGTCATCTTTCCAAGTCCAAAACAGCCAGTGATCCAGGGAAAGCGATACACAAGCAGAAAGACAAAAAGACAAAGGGAACAAGTGGAGCTGGGTGGAGGTGCGGTTGCAGGGAAATAGGACACCATGGTGTGCTGCTCCTTATATCACAGGGTAACATGGACTACTGTATCACAGCTGCCCTCCTTGGGAGGGGGTGGATGGTTGATCCAGCTGATTATGTTGTGGTTTGTCCTTCCCCGCCAAATCAGAAGTCAGAAGGTGCTTGTGTAGATCCAAATTCAGTCTTTATTGCAACAATGAGGTTACAGCCAAGGCCAGACACTTGCAATTATGTCCAATACTGTTTTACACCAATCTTTATACATATTCTTATTGTTTAACAATATCTTTTCACTTAAGCATTATCATTCCTTCAACCACTCACCATCATTGTTTAACTCCCTTACCCCTAGGTGATAAGTTTGTCAATCATTTCTTTTACTGTTTGGTTCCTTGGCCAAACATAATTGTGGTGCGTCCATCTCTAGCTGGTTTTTTAAAAATACTCAGCTGTGAAGTGAGGCAAATCACTTCCCTGCAGTAGCAAGCCTTGGCAGCTTCAGCTTGTTACACATTGTCTAACTAGAGGGTTGATAGTATATTTGTCCTTCAACATAGTGATAAACTATAACACTAATAAAGGTGGATATTCATACATTCAGGGCTAACATAAAGTAGCTAACAGAAACTTTGAGACTAACATAAGGTGCAAATACATACTCAGTTGATTACATTATGTTGATTACATTATAATGATTACATCATGAGTATTTGACATGCTTTTTTTAATATCATAATGATTATATACTATTTCTCCTGGAGCTGACACCTTATCCTGGTGGAGGGGTTTGCGTGTTTCAATGATCCCAGGAGCTAAGTTGCCCGGGGCCTTATGCCCCTGGTAGGGTCACCCAAGGCAAACAGGTCCTGGGTGAGGAAACAGACGAAGTGCGGCTCATCAGACCCCTTATGATGAGTAAAAACATAGATTCATGTTTTCCCTCGCCCAGACGCGGGTCACCAGGGCCCCCCCCTGGAGCCAGGCCTGGTGGCCAGGCCTACACCCATGGGGCCTGGTTGGGCACAGCCCAAAGGAGGCACGTGGGTCCCCCCTCTAATGGGCTCACCACCTGTAGGAGGGGCCAAAGGGGTCGGGTGCAGTGTGAGTTGGGCAGTGGCCGAGGGCGGGGACTTTGGCGGTCCGATCCTGGGCTGCAGAAGCAAGTTCTAGGGACATGGAATGTCACCTCTCTGGTGGGAAAGGAGCCTGAGCTGGTGCGCGAGGTTGTGAGGTTCTTACTAGATATAGTCGGGCTCACCTCGACACACGGCTTAGGCTCTGGAACCAGTCTCCTTGAGGGGGGTTGGACCCTCTTCCACTCTGGAGTTGCTCACGGGGAGACGCGCCGAGCAGGGGTGGGCATACTTATTGCCCTCTGGCTGGGCGCCTGTACATTGGGGTTTACCACAGTGGACGAGAGGGTAGCCTCCCTTCGCCTTCAGGCGGGGGGACAGGTCCTGACAGACCCAAGCGTATAGTGTGGGTCTGCTAGGAATGTCTGGAGGAATCCCCTGTCAGGAGGAGCTTCAACTCCTATCTCTGGCAGAGCTTCTCCCATGTCCCGGGGGAGGCAGGAGACATTGAGTCCAAATGGGCCTTGTTCCCTGCCTCCATTGTGGAGGCAGCTGACCGGAGCTGTGGCCTTAAGGTGGTCGGTGCCTGTTGCGGCGGCAATCCCCTAACCCGCTGGTGCACACCAGCAGTGAGGGATGTCATTAAGCTGAAGAAGGAGTCCTATTGGGCCTTTTTGGCCTGTGGGACTCCAGAGGCAGCTGATTAGTACCGGTGGGCCAAGCGGAACGTGGCTTCGGTGGTCGCTGAGGTAAAAACTCGGGTATGGGAGGAGTTTGGCGAGGTCATGGAGAACGACTTCCGGACGGCTTTGAGGAGATTCTGGTCCACCATCTGGCAGCTCAGGGCGGGAAAGCAGTGCAGCATCAACATCAACTGTTTATGGTGGGGATGGGGCGCTGCTGACCTCAGCTTGGGACGTTGTAGGTCGGTGGAAAGAATACTTCGAAGACCTCCTCAATCCCACCAACATGCCTTCCAATGAGGAAGCAGAGTCTGGGGACTTGGGGCTAGACTCCCCTGTCTCTGGGGCGGAGGTCGCTAAGGTGGTTAAAAAGCTGGGGCCCCGGGGGTGGATGAGATCTGCCTGGAGTCCCTCAAGGCTCTGGATGTTGCAGGGCTGTCTTGGTTGACACGCATGTGTAGCATCGCATGGACATCGGGGGCGGTACCTCTGGATTTGCAGACCGGGGTGGTGGTCCCCCTCTTCAAGAAGGGGGACCGGAGAATGTGTTCCAACTATAGGGGGATCACACTCCTCAGCCTCCCTGGTAAGGTGTATTTGAGGGTGCTGGAGAGGAGGGTCCGTGGGATAGTCGAACCTTGGATTCAGGAGGAGCAGTGCGGTTTTTGCCCTGGCCGTGGAACATTGGACCAGCTCTATACTCTCAGCAGGGTCCTGGAGGGTGTGTGGCAGTTTGCCCAACCAGTCTACATGTGCTTTGACCGTGTCCCTCGGGGAGTCCTGTGAGGAGTGCTCCAGGAGTATGGGGTGCTGGGCTACGTTATAAGGGCTGTTCAGTCCCTGTACAACCAGTGTCAGAGCTTGGTCTGCATTGTCGCCAGTAAGTCGGACTCATTTCCGGTGAGGGCTGGACTCCACCAGGGCTGCCCTTTGTCACTGATTCTGTTCATAACTTTTATGGACAGAATTTCTAGGCGCAGCCAGGGCGTTGAGGGTGTCCGGTTTGGTGACCTCAGGATTACGTCTTTGCTTTTTGCAGATGATTTGGTTCTGTTGGCCTCATCAGGCCGTGACCTTCAGCTCTCACTGGAGCAGTTTGCAGCTGAGTGTGAAGTGGCCGGGATGAAAATCAGCACCTCCAAATCCAAGACCAGGATCCTCAGCCAGAAAAAGGTGGAGTGCTCTCTTTGGGTCGGGGAGGGGAACCTTCCCCAAGTGGAGGAGTTTAAGTATCTTGGGGTCTTGTTCATGAGTGAGGGAAGGATGGAGCGGGAGATCGACAGGTGGATCGGTGTGGCGTCAGTAGTGATGAGGGCACTGCATCGGTCTGTCATGCTGAAGAAGAAGCTGAGCCAAAAGGCAAAGCTCTCAATTTACCAGTCAATCTACATTCCTACCCTCACCTATAGTCATGAGCTATGGATAGTGACCGAAAGAACAAGGTCGCGAATACAAGCGGCTGAAATGGGTTTCCTCCACAGGGTGGCTGGGCTCTCCCTCAGAGATAGGGTGAGAAGCCTGGTCATTCGGGGGGGGACTCAGAGTAGAGCCGCTGCTCCTTCGCATTGAGAGAAGCCAGATGAGGTAGCTCGGGCATCTGGTCAGGATGCCTATTGGATGCCTCCCTGGTGACGTGTTCCGGGCATGTCCCACTGGGAGGAGACCCCGGAGAAGACCCAGGACATGCTGGAGAGACTATGTCTCCCAGCTGGCCTGGGAATGCCTCAGAATTCCCCCAGAGGAGCTGGATGAAGTGGCCAAGGAGAGGAAAGTCTGCTCCCCCGCGATCAGACCTGGAAAAGCGGTAGATGATGGATGGATGGATTATGTACTACATTGTATAGTGCTAAATAATATTCCATAATTAATATTTCTGCATCTAATTGATGCCGTAATTATGGCATGACCATGAACCTTACACCATAGCCAACTTTATAGCCAGACAGGCACCTCCTCAGAAATGTAACTACACATTGCAATGATGCAAACTGCAAGAACTGTGATTATTCCACTTAGTAGTATTCATATTTTTTATGGGAGCGAAGAAGATGTATGTGCCAGGTGTACTTGTACTGCTGATTGGAACCGAAGTACTATTTATATCTAGCGTTAAATAACCTATCCTTGTAATCGTAGCAACAGGTCTGCAAAAAACTCAAGATGACAGTACCACTTTACCTCCATTAAGTTTATTCGTACTTTACAAGACTAACAAAGAAGTAGTATAGACACTAACTTCAGAAGGGAAAATACATAAGAAGTGACTGTAGCAGCTTGACATTTTCCCAAATTTGTCTACGGGAAGTTTGGAGCAGTACAAATATAACCAGAACTCGATGAATGGGTAAATTGTTAAATGTTTATTTCTTTTTTTCTGTTTCAATTGCATAATTCAACAATTGAATATATTGCAGTGTGGGAAGATAATAAATGCGACATCCAAAACGATGTATCACCTAGTGTGTGGGCTGTGTTACCGCTGGGTGATTAATGCTCGCAATGGTGTGGGCTCGACATAAATGTATAAATCAGCCTTTATGGGACTGATTACAGTTTGGAGTGTGTGTACCATTGTGCCCTTTCTGTTTTCTGTGTGTGTAACCCCAACTTGGAAAAAGTTGGGACAGTACATAGAATTCAAATGAAAACTGAACGCAGTGCTTAGTAAATGATAGTAAATGATCTTTCACCTGAAAACAATATAATAGTGCATTATTTGATATTTCAAATAATGAAGGTTGTTGTTTTTTCAAAAATAAACATATTTTGATTTTGATATTTGCAACATATTCCACAAAACTTTAGACAGTAAAGAATTTACCACTTCATAATGTTCCCTGTCCTTCTACCTATGTTCAGGCACTGAAGTCACCAACTTATTACGTGTTTTAGGTGTAATTTTGTCCCATTCTTTTTGTAAACAAATTTTAACCTGTGCAACACTATGGAGTCTTTGTCGCAATTTGTGTCCGCATCACCTTGTCCCATCACTGCTGTGGCCCTGCTCACGTTACTTCCGTGCCCCCATCACTACCATACCCTGGCTTATGTCACCACTCCAATCTCATCTCTGCCTTGCCTCTGTCACCATTCCGCCGCCATTACCACGCACCACCACTCACACCCCCACCCCGCCACATCTCAACCTTGCCTTTGTCGCTGCCCTGTCCCCATCTCCTCCCTTCAACCTCTTGCATAACCTCCCTGCCCCATCACTGCCATGCCCCACTTGCATCACCACCTCACCCCCATCTCTGCTCTGCCTATGTCATTGCCTCACCCCCATCTCCACCCTACCCCCCACTTCCATCATTGTTCCACCCAATCATCACTTTGCCCCAACTTGTATCACTGCCTCGCCCCATCTTTGCCCTTCCTCTGTCACTGTCCCCATCTCCACCCTCCCCCACTTGTGCCACTGCCCCACCCCATCTCTGCTCTTTCACTGACCCACCCCATCATCACCATGCCCCCTCTTGCATCCCCTCCCCGCCCCTATCACTATTGTGCTCGCACTTGCATCACCCTCATTTCTGCCCTGTCTCTGTCACTGCCCCACCCCTAAATTCTCCCTGCCCTGTCACCACCTCGCCCCTAGCTCCACCCTACCCCTCACTTATATCACTGCCCCACCCATTCACCACTCTGCCCTCACTGGCATCACCACCCCATCCTAATCTCCTTCCTGTCTGTCACCTCCCCACCCCCACTACCACTTCACTGCCACCACTGCCTTGCCCCCATCACTGCACAGCCCCATCTCTGCGCTTCCCCTGTTACTGCCCCCATCTCCACCCTCCCCATACTTGTATCATCACCCCGCCCCCATCTCTACCCTTTCACTGTCCCACCCCATCATCGTCATGCCCCCACTTGTATCACCATCCCAGCCCCATCTCTTCCCTGCACCTGTCTCTTCCCCACCTCTACTCGCCTCACCACCTCACCCCTATCTTCTCTCCATTCTCATCATTGCCCTGCCTCATCACAACCTTGCACTCCTCACTCACATCACCGTCCCATCCCTGCTTCCATCACCACCTCACTTCCATCTCTGCCTTGCCCTCTACCCCGCCCTGTCACAGCCTCGCCCCCACTCGCATTCAGTTCTTTTCCTCTAGAATATAGAGTGTCACAAAAAAGCTTGGAGAGGAAAAGCTAGGCAGGCAATGCACTCAGCTGAAAACGGCAACAAGCTTGGGGCAGTCGGAAGGATAGTGTGCCGGAAGGACAGGGGTGGTGTGTGGGGCACCCGTGCTGTGACAAAAGACCATGAGACAACAATAGGCAAGAGGTCATGTGCATTTCTCCCAGTGTGCAACTGTGACCTGCATTCCAGCCCAGGATGTCACCCCCCTACTGTTCTTAATGAAGGTTTCTACTAAAACTGGGTTTAAAGCTCATTTCTTCTGGTTTGTTCTGCTGTTGGATATAGTTACAATCTGTGTTGTTTATCGATGCAGAGATGGGTGAAACCACCTCTGGTTTGAAGACTGATGATTCTCGTGGGCTGTGATTGACATTTGGTTCTGTATATGTCCTCTAGTGAAGGTAGCTGGGTGTTGGTAATTTTTTGTGCTGATATTCTGACTTCCTGGATGGTCTTCTTGTCAGTCACAGAGCAGCTAGCATACCATACCAGGATGCTACAGGTGAGTATGCTTTCCACAGAGCACCAATAGAAGGATACCAGCAGCTGCTTGGACAGGTTAGCCTTCCTCAGTATCCTTAAGAGGTAAAGCTGCTTCTGTGCCTTCTTCACCAGAAAGGTTGAGTTAAGAGGCCATGTGAGGTCCTGGGGGATGTATGTGCTGAGGAATTTAATTCTGGGCGCTCTCTCCATTATGTCTTCTCTGATATATAGAGGAGCAGGTTCCTCTTCCTGCTTCCTGAAGCTGATAATCAAATATGTTTTTTTTTAATATTTTTTTTTGTAAAAAATTGTTGACTTTGATGGTTCAGTAAGACAAAAAAGCTGAATCGCCAGCTCTTTCCTAAGTGCTCATCTAATGTCATGCTGAGGTTGGCACCCCCAGAGCTCCCTGCCTTCATCTGCATGACACAACATAGATTGCCCTGCCCCCACCCCCCCAAGGCTTGTTCAGCATGCGGTTCAGTGGTAGTACATTCCTATAACCAGACTGTACCATTGGCCCGCCACTCCAAGGCCCCCCTCTGCCCGGCTGTGGTTGTCTCTGAGGATAACCAGACGCGTCTCCCTGGCCCTCCGCAAAAACCAGCTCGCGAGTCAAAACCCCAGTGCATGTTCCAGGCAGCGGTCTGGCCAGGTCTGTGGCACTAGGGAAAACAACAACTCCTCCCCCCTGTGGGCCACACAAAACACCTCCCCAAAAAGAGAAGGACATTGGGGGCAAATCTTGGAGAGAGTGTGCCGATCTGCTAGACGTTGTATAACAGAAGCTCATGGGCCCCCCCGTGTTGTCTCTGCATCACACAGAAATCCCCAGTCCCCCTGCCTTGAATGTCCGTTCCATTTGGCCGCTAGATCACACAACGCAGGGCGTTGCTGAGTAAAAATAGGACTTAGAAAATAATCGTTATCAAAGCCAAGGGATACAGGAACAAATTAGATTTTTCTTTGGCAAAACCTAAAAATACTTCCTGCATGGCAACGTGGTGTAAGAGTTTGTTTGTGTCCCAGGAATGAGCCTCACCATTTTGGGGGGGGTTGGGTTGGGGGGGTGTTGCTAGGAACAGGGGCCCAGACAAGCTAAAAATTAAGGCTCCTAAGGATGTGATTTACTGGAGCCTCCGAGTCCAGTCTCAGCCATGGAACACTCTGTTGTGGGGGGGCACAGCAGGTCATGTGACACCTGCCCAAACTCCCTTGCGTCTTCTGGTAGTGGCAAAACGGTGGTTGTTTATCTACAGGGTTTTATGGATGCACCGAAGAACCTGACAGTTGCTTCAGGAAGAAGCACAACTTTGCCAGCATGGATACAACATGGCTTCTATCTCTGTTGGCATAGCAACACCACCCTCCCTCTCAACTGCCACCCCTGCCACCATTGTTGGCTTAAATAGCTCAGCTCCTGACAGGAAGGCTCAGCCCGATTCTTGTTCTCACAGCTATTTTTAGTTCCCAGTGTTTATAAATTGCGTCCTTCCACACAGGCGTTGACTAAAGCTTCACCATGACGGGGGGATCATTCTGCTCATGATTGCACCCCTGTAATGACGGGCAAATATGATCGGTGCTGAGACCTCCCCATAACGCTGATACTCAGCCAGGCTGCCTGATCACATTCCCTGATCCTGCTTAATATGAGCCATCCTGTTCCCACTTAACACAAGCCACCCTGTTCCTGCTTAAAACATGCTGCCCTATCCCTGATTAACATGAACTGCCCTGTCTCCGCATCACATAAGCCACTCTGTATCCACTTAACTTGAGTTGCTCTGTCCCTGATTAACACAAACTGCATTGTCCCCACTTAACATGAGCCACCTCTTTCCGCTTAACACAAGCTGCCCTGTTTCTGCTTAACACGAGCCATATTGTTCCCACATAACATGAGCCGCCCTCTTCCCACTTAACACCAGCTGTCCTGTTTCTGCTTAACATGAGCTGCCCATCCCTACTTAACCCTACTTAACACCAGCCGCCCTGTTCCTGCATAACATGAGCCATCCTGTTCCTGTTTAACATGAGCTGCCTTGTTTCTGCTCAACATGAGCTGCCCTGTCCCCACATATAGGGACAGTTCACACCAAAACTGAAAAGATAATTTGTTCTGCTGAGAGATTCCTCGTTTTGGAGATATCATTAAAGTGGGGAAAAATACATTTGAGAAATTCAGCAGTAATTGCTCTTACCAGAAACAATGACCTGGTCACTCAAGATAATCCGCAGACTTTGTAGTCAGCAGTTTAATATAGGAATTATTTTCTTCTACTAAACTCCACACATCAATTTGCCAGTGTACTCATGCTCATATCTTCTATGCAGTGATTTGATAGGAGTGTGGAATTCAGCACAAGAAAATATATCCTATACATTAAACTGCTCACTACAATGTGATCACAGTGAGAGAAAATGTGCAAGCAGAGTGTCACTGAATCTTTTTGTGCAGATCGAAACAGGAAGTGTGGGGATGTCCTCCTTCCTGCCTGCCATTCTCATTGGTTTAGTGGGAGCTGGACGCTGGGAGGGGCACTCATGCATGGTCCTCCTGCATGGTTGTATCTAATGGTGTCACAACAGAGCCACCCCAAGGTGCTTTACCCCAAGGTGTGTTGTCATGCATTACATATCCAATACTGTCTCCCCCAGTCCTGTGTCCATCACCTCACCACCCTCAGAAGAAATGACATCATGGATACATGTTTATTAGGAACAGTGGTCCTGCTTTGCAGGGCTCTTGGCCTTTTCCTGGAGGGGGAGGTAGACCCCCTCCAACCACAAGGAGGTGTCTCCCCCAGACATTGGAGGAGATAGTCACCCCCACCACCTCTGTAGTGCTAATGAGCCACTTGAAATTTGGAAATGCCTGTCCCACAGGAAGGTAACTTTCTCCTCATGCAGCTGCATTTTTAAGCAGTGTGCTGCTTGTTTTACAGCTGACACAGTGTCGATGTATTTTAACTGGACCGTGTACAGCCCGTACTGGACTGGGCTGTTGGGGCTCTTGTTGTGCCACTGAGCAGTAAACGCTGAGCGCCCAGCTGCTGCTCAGCCCAGCTTTGATAAGCACTGCAGCCTGCCCTTCTCACAGTGGCGTGTCAAACTGCACCCTGCTGCACTTCCTGCAATTTGTCCTCAGTGAGGGAGGGGGCTGGTGGGGGTGGGGGAGTGCCTGTGTTATTCCCAGCTACTTCTAATGCAGGTTCTAATTAAGCGGCTTGCCGATAATGGAGCAGCAGTGGCGAGATAGGGGCCGGCAGGCCCTGCCCCCCCCCCCCCACCATGCTGTGAATGACCCCTATTCACACCTCAGACTAGTGGCCGGAGCCTTGGAAGGCCAGGAGCTGCATGGTGCCTGGGCTGAGGGGCCCCAGGGGACATGGGTAACACAAGTGGCAAAAAATGTCTCAGTGTTTGGTGCTAAGTAAGGTGTGCGTCGAAGGTGGGTGGGGGGAGTATTTACTGTGGCCTTCTAACATTTGTCAGAAGTGCGAAGGGGGCACCTGTCTATCCATAATCATCTGACTGGGGGGTCCCCCCCCCACTGATAAGTCTCCAGCTAATTGGGCGTACATGTGTTAGGCCTATGTACGTGTGGGCAGGTTTTACTTGCCACATTCTGTATGGATCTACCTCACAGAGGAAAGTGGATGTTGGGTAACTGATGCTGCACATTGGGTTCTGCTTTCTGGGGTCCTGGGGTCGTATTTTGGGCCACACCTCATCCTTCTTGGGCTCTAACCCAATAAAGTATCCATTCACCGCCTTTAATCCATTACCCAGAATCTTCTGATTAAATTATATCCTGGTTCCCATAGGGTACTGGCGGCCCAAGTTGCTGCCGTCCCCCCCTGGCCATGCCCACTTTGCCTGGCTCACAGCACTTTGTGATGGGTAATTTAATTTTACACTGCAGCAATTGGGCTCGCAGGAAGAGGCAGTAAACAGCCATTCATGGACCCACGTCTTTAGCATGTGTTTAAAGCACTTCCTGATGAATGGGGCAGTCTTGGAAACCTTTCAGGCCCTGCCTGTGGGACCGCCATTGTTGGCCCTCACTGCTGCCTGGTGGTGACGGGTGGTATTGCACAGGTAATCAGAAACTCATTCTGAAACAGTGTTGATGCTGCAAAATGATTTCTGGCTTAGAATGAAAAAGGGCAAATGGTGGGGGGGAATATACATGAGTGCACAAGAAAATTGGTTCATTAGCTAATGAGGATGATTGTGTACAATTTTGGGTTTCCTGTTAGCATGACACAGATGATATATGACTTAATGATGGGAGTATCGATTGATCCTCGCTGAGAAAATAGCCCTCTATCCAAGAAGAGATTGGTGCATGTCTGGCAGCTGGATGCCAGAAGTGAGCTGTGGAAAAGCCTGATGTAACATCCCTCTCCTTTCCAGTGAACTGTGACATCACCGTCTTCACCACTCGAAGAGACGCCATTCCAAACACGGCCATAGATGCACAGAAATGGAACTCTAAAACAGGATGCTCTGGTATGGCTGGACTGCTGGGGGCCACTCTGTTGTCCCTCTTCAGTCCAGTAGCTGACAAGTAATTGGGCCTTGTCAAACTCTAGCCTGGAGGCACATGAGAAATAATAGGACTCTGACCACAAGGGTGTGAAGGACTATTACAGCTACTAGAGTAAAACTACAGATCTGACCCCCACTGCCCTCCTGATAGTGTAATGATCCAGGGTGTCAAATAGGCCTGATGAATAGGAAATGAGCTGATTCCAGTGAAGGAGTGAGGGGATGTATTTGTGTGTTCAACAGTGTGACTGAGATCAAAAGCAGGCCCTTCAGAAGCAGCACCTGATGGGCTTACCACCTGGCCAGAAAGTGACAAAGTCTTGCCAGGGACTGAGGGAGCCTCGCCTCCTGTCACCCTTCCAGTGATGCCCCCTGTTGTCACCTTTCACCCTCGGGGTGGTCAGGGCTTGTCATTCCCGTTACTTCCACCATGCTGTGGTGTTAAGCTTAGTATGATAGACAGACAGACTGACAGACATTTTTTGACAGTAAAAAATACATTTAGACATTAATAAAAAAAAACAGTAGCAACAAATAATAAACTAGAATAAATAATAACAGTGCATGTCAGGTGAAGTGACTTAGTGAATGTTATGTGAATGGCAAAGCCCCAGGGTGCCGCTCTACTCACCACAGTTCTTCAGGACCTGAACACATCACAGACTGCATGCTGCGGACAGGGGAGCTGCAGGCTGCGGGCCGCATGCAGCGTGGGCAGTCCATCGCTTCTCAGGGTCCTGATTTCTGCACAATGTAGTTTAAGTATCACGGGAAAGACTTCCTGTCTCAGTGTCTCCGCAGAGATTCCTCACTCAGCATCTCACACATTCTCTTCAGCATGTGAGTGTCTTTGGTTAGTACATTTTGCTTAGAAAGCTGGAGGCGGTAAGGAAGTCCTGCAGAGAAGACTTGACTTGTGGCCTTTCCTGTCAAGAAATAGAGTCGTGTTATGAATACGTGTCTCTGAAGTGCTGCGAGAGGGAGGGGTAACACTGCAGAGGGATGAAAGGGGGCTTTGGTTTGATAAACGGCTGTGTGCTGAAAAGGAGCCAGTGGAGCAGAGGAGTAGAAGGTGGGGCACACCTCCTTTTGATGAACAGAGGCTGCAAAGTGACAAAAATAACACTGGCAGAGGGGGCCAGTGGAAAGTGAAAGGACACCCCCCCCCCAGAGCTTGGAGCCTGTTTCTTCAGGTGGGGTTGTGCACAGGACAGAGCCCCAACATTTGTGTGTTATGCCGTATGCTTTGGGCTGTGATCAGTAAACACCATCATGGGGCTGGGGGGTTATTAGTGTCCTTAGTCCCCCTTAAATCTATGTGGCATTCTTCACACAAGCCAGGCGTGATATGCCCACAGATGCCTGTCACTCTTTAATCCCCTCTGGGACCCCCTCCTGTGTCCTTCACATGCCAAAGCCCCCTCCCCCCCCCCCAAAAGCAAAGCCCTGCATGTTTGGGTCCAGGAAATGGTTCCCGCTCACAGCCCAGCACTTGATCCAGGGGGTGTGTGTGAGTGTGTGTGTGTGTGTGTGTGTGTGGGGGGGGGGGGGTTAACACCCCAGAACCCAGTTAATCCCCCTGCTGATTCTACTTCTCACACCATGCTGACACCTCCAAGCACCACAATGGAGTTCTGTCCATTTGGCCTCTTCTGCCCAGGAATATTGTCCTGGGGGGGAGCTATGCTGATTCACAAAGTTAATAGGTGGATATCACACATCCTTCAAAGACCAATAAATCACCCCCCCCCCCCCCCCCCCCAGGAAAGGGACCCAAACTCTCCATGCTGTCATGGAGCATGCTAGACCGGTGTGCTCTGCAGTCCAGAGTCCTCGGTAGTCATGTGACAGGCATGTCATGTCCTCAGTAGTCAAAGGAAATTAGGGCTAGATCCACATGGATTAATAGAAGCACATTTCACCTGTGGTGTGTCTATTTGGGGGGGATCCTCATCATGCGACACACCCCACCAGAGGGGGGTCACAAGAAGTAATGTTAGGAAATAATGATTGCCCTGAAACAGATTGTAATGTGGGAAAATTGTTATTCCATACTAACATCAGATTATTCAGCTAGACAAATATAAAAACTGGTTAAAAATCAGTTTGAGAAAAAACACATGCAATTTTGTAACTCCAATTATCCGCCGCATGTTTCTTGATTGAGAGGGGAGACTGGAGCCCCTGGGGGATACCCCACAACAAAACAGGGAGAAATATGCAAACTCTATACACATAGAACCTTGGCAGAGATTTGACCCCAGGTCCCAGAGGTGCAGATCCAGACCAAAGTTCTCTGCTAGCAAGTTTGAAGCTCATCAGTATGCATTCTGGAAAAGGCAGCCAGCACCTGTTGCCTACGCATCACACTGATTACAGATCACACTGCTTACAGATGACACTGATTACAGATGACATTACTTATAGTTCACACTGCTTACAGATCATGCTTCTTACAGATCACACAGATCACGCTACTTACAGATCACACGTTACACAGTGATGAAGTGGAGTCCCCCTGTACCCATGTGAAGAAGCGCCTTTCAGGTTTAGAACATTCCAGCACACGTGTGACAGAGGCTTGGTGCCCTGTGAGCACGCCGCAGCATCACAGTGGATCTTCCCCACGGTTGGCAGCTGGCAACAGGCCCAAGGCATTAACACCCCCCGTTCAGCATCCTATGAGCATTCTGGCTCATTCCATTAGCATTTTGCCCTTCAGCTGCTCCCCAGCCACAGCTGGCCAACCTTCCAATTTGTCGATGGGAATTTCTATGTTCAATAGGGTGGGGTGGCTCATTATTTCACGTAGAGATGCCTTGCTGTGTGAAAACATTCTCTGGGGCTTTTTCTGCTTTCTGGAGGGGCTGCAGTGTCAGGCTTTTCTGGGAAAGTTGCTCCCCCCCCCCCTTTTAAATGCATCGTGTATGTGAATGCATGCTGTTGGCAGATGGCCATGCTCCTAATCCCCCTGGGTGCTGCATCTCAAAGTAATCAGCTGATCAGAGGGAGGAAGAGGAACGAGGCCCATATGAGAACATGAGGGCTGGCCGGACCCAATCCCAGTTACATAATGTAAATATCTGTCAGAAAATCAAGACAGTGCTTCAGACATCTCCTCCTCATGTCCTATCAGCTGGAGGACAGGGGTGCGGGGGGCTCTGGATAGCAACAGGGCAGCTGTTTGGGTCAACTATTATGTGCCGGGCTCTGGTGCTAGGGTCACCTGCAGCCCCAAACAAACCTCACAACTTTAAAAACACACTTTTCACCTTTCTGTGTTGCACTTCTTGGATGTTTTTGAAGGTGTGTCAGTGTGCAGACAAAAGGCTTGTGTGACTCAGCAGCCCCCACCACCAGGCCCTCAGCCACTATCAGTCACTTGAAAGGGCATTCTCGCACCTCCCCACTCCCCCACCACCACTTTTTAGCCAATGTCACTGGTGAACCCACTGTGAGCTATTTTCAGCTTCACTTTGGATAATGAGGGATTCATCAAACAGGGGTGAGGTAGAAAAGCTGAACCATGCATGGAACCTGGAATTC
Source organism: Gnathonemus echidnorhynchus (assembly GCA_026776725.1). Taxonomy (NCBI): domain Eukaryota; kingdom Metazoa; phylum Chordata; class Actinopteri; order Osteoglossiformes; family Mormyridae; genus Gnathonemus; species Gnathonemus echidnorhynchus. The sequence goes on along the minus strand of JAODJU010000062.1, from coordinate 16,368,561 downwards.
CTTCATACCAATAAACACCAGCGTCTCCAAAAAGCAGGTCTACATTGAGGGGACTCAAAAGGGCATAGGATCTGGGGGCAGGTAACAGGGGAACATGCAGCCCCTAACATTTGACTCAATTCATCCCCGTATAAATAGACCTTTGCCTTTGTAACCACAACTACCAAATTCTTTCCTGCCCCAATGGGAACAGCCTGGTTTTCACAAATCTTATTATATGCGTTTAAGCAAATAAAGACAGCAATAGCATATGTTGGCGTCAAAAGGCTAAATAATGTTACTCATGAACTGACAGCAACTATGGTTAATTGCAATAACGTTTATCTGTCGCCCCCTTGTGTCAAATAGGCGTCACTGCGGTTGCAGCATCGTCATTGAATGTCCGCTACAAAGCGCGTTTGTGGTCGAACCATTAATTTTCAAAAGCTGCTTATCGTTTATGCCTATGTTGATCTCAAGATAAGGTCCAATATATGAGCAATTTGTTTTGTTTGTATGTTTGATTCTACTATCAGATTAAAATGGACATTTTATATTTAGAATTTGATGTCTTAGATAAGTTTTGGGCACTCCTTTACTGTATACTCTGCCGGTGTTCTGATGAGTTGGGCTACCTATCGAGCCTTTCTCCGCATGTGTAGTTCCACAGTCTTGGGATTAGGGTTAGGTTTTAGAGGTTATGGTTAGGGTAAGGGTTTTAGGGTTTTTTGGGGGGTTAGGGTTAGAGTAAGGGTTAGGGTTATCGATTAGCACTACGGTAGCCTACCTCGACAAAGTAGTAGAATTATGGTCAGTGTTAAATTATTAACATTGAAACTGAATTGGGGGCGGCATGGTGGTGCAGTGGTTAGCACTGTTGCCTCACACCTCTGGGACCCAGGTTTGAGTCTCCGCCTGGG
>JAODJU010000062.1:16308205-16320332 GCA_026776725.1 Gnathonemus echidnorhynchus | reverse complement strand
CGCGGCCGGAAAAATTATCGAGGTCATTTTTTTTTATCGTGCGATTAATCGATTTATCGACTATCGCGACAGGCCTAATCAGAACCAGCCAACAATATCCCCTGTTCGGAGATCAGTGCAGAGCCTCCACCCTCATAGTGTCGTCTTTGTTATTTGTGACTTTGTAGGATTTCGGATAGCTGGACACACGTGCGTGCGCACACATACACACACACACTCTCTCACACACACACACACAATATACAGTGGTACCTCAGAACTCGAACTTAATCCGTTCAGAACTCTGGATCGAATCCTAAAAAGTTCGAGTTCTGGTCGAATTTTCCCCATAAGAAATACAGTGGTACCTCAGTTCTCAAACTCATTAGAACTTAAAAGTCAAGCCAACCAGTTCGAAAAAAAAAAAATACCTAGGACCCAATCTGAATCTCAGGAGTCAAACCGTAAACTCCGAACTAAGATAACTTGTACTCGCAGGGAAATGAGTCACACTGCATGTCTCTCAGCGGAAACATAGGATAACGCTTCAGTCTAAGCTTTGCATTCTCTGTGATAGCATCGTGCATGTTTACACTAGCTCAATACATATATTTAGACAGTAAAAAGACATTTAGACAATGACAGACAGTAACAGTAATCATATAATAAAATACATTTAAAAATAGATTTCTTATTTAAATAATAATAATAATAATAATAATAAACCATTAATACATTTAATTATGATATTGTCGTGCCGAGCGTGAATGGTGACAAAGGCGCAGACATCAGGGTATCAGGGAATATGGGGTTTAATTACAGGTAAGGCAGACAAAATGCAGACGGTCAATACAATGACCGGACTGGGGAAACAAACTGAAACACGGACTAAATACAGAGGACTAATGACAGCAACCAGAAACAGCTGATCACACGGGGATTCCACACGGGGTTAACGAGGGGGCGTGGCACACGGAAGGAGTGGACGATCAGGGCATGACACATTGTTCGGATGCATTTATTTTCTTACTTTACAAATGACTGTTTTGATAAATGTGCTTAGATGTGATTAGTACAGTATATGCTCTTGTTTTATCCGGTTCATTTTGTGTGTAAATGCTAAAAAAAAAAAAAAAAAAAAAAAAAAAACATATTGGTGTAATTTTTTGGGGGCCGGAAACCAATTAATTGGTTTTCCAATATTTCTTATGGGGAAAATTCGATCACAACTCAAACTTTCTAGTATTCGATCCGGAGTTCTGAACAGATTAAATTCAAGTTATGAGGTGCCACTGTAATGGAAAACCAATTAATTGGTTCCCGACCTCAAAAAAAAAAGTGACATGATTTACTTTTTTGCCGATTTAACCTAATTTTTAAAACTTTAATACATCCGACAATGGACGTTTTGAAAAGACGACCGATTACGGATTGAGTCAGCGTTTTTCATGTTTCTATAATAAGATTTCAGCGAGTTATGAACTGAAATACAAGAGAAAGATACTCGGCATTGTCAACGATGCCGTCGACTCCAGAGGGTTAATTACATTATGGTAATTGTCAATATTGAGTGATATGAAACAATTGTGATAAAATATTTAACCAAATTGCCCAGTAAGGGTGGGTGGTATACCAGTCATTGTCATTACTGGTGTCATTGTGCACCAGATATAGATTTGAGAGACCTACAGCCTAAATATAAACCATTTTATTTTCTTCAAAGCTTCAGTTAATAAATCATTATTTCCAATGATAATTCAATGTGTCTTTACTTTGAGGCTCCATTTATGCTTTATTCCCTTTGGATACCCCTTAAACAGAACATGAAAAAGATGACATCAATCGAGCAGCAAACATAAATCTAATTTTAATAAATAAATCATGCAATATACTAGAAGTGTAACAGTACACGTATTCATACCGAAAATCTTCAGTACGGGACTTTCGGTTTGCTGTGCATATGTACCGAATGAATACAGCAAATGCGGAACCTTTTTGTGTGTGTGCGTTTCCCTGAGCAACATTCGGAGGTGGATGAAGGATGGATGAAGCCTCACCACTACGCATACGTGAAGCTGGGTATTTATAATGTGAATACAACTACAGCACAGGTATTTTTTTTAATAAACATATTTATTTTGTTATGCATTGTATTTTTTAAGACTATATTTACGCGGCACAGTCCTAATATGAAACTGAAAGCTGCTAATGCGAATACAGTACAGATCAGGTACAGCTAATTATCTAAATTTGCACATTAATGGATATTTCATTTTTATTTACGACAGAATATTTATTTTGATTTACTTAAGTAAATTTTAGTTTTTTTATTAGTAGGTTGCAGCAGTACTGACAGAGACTGTTTAAGAAAAAAGTGTCATACTTTGTTCAGTAAACCACTGTTTAATAAAGAAAAAGCAATTTATGTTGTTTCTTTTACTTCCTGTACCGAAAACATACCAAACCATGGCTTCAAAACCAAGGTAAGTACCCAACTGTGATTTTTGTGTACCGTTACACCCCTATAATATACAGCAGAACCTTGGAACGCAAACTCAAAGGTGTGGTACTTTGATTGGAAGCATGCCAATATAACGCCCATCTTCAAAAAAGTAATCCAGCAAACTATCAGCCAATCAGTTTAATTTGCATAACTGGAAAAGTAATGGAAACTATAATTCAAGTGAAAATGGTAAATGACCTGGATTCAAATAACACTGAGGGAGAGCCAACATGGATTTAGGAGAGGTAGATCCTATTTACCTAAGTAATTGAGTTCTTTGAGGAAGCTACAAGAGAAATTGATCACAAAAGGCCTACAATGTGGTCTACTTAGATTTCCAGAAACTAATCTACTAATCTAATCTATCATTAGTGGGAGAACATTTTAAATTGGATTTGAGAAAGCATTTCTTCAGTCTTCCTTTTAGTATAGTGCAAGTTAAAACCCTGGGTTCCTTTAAATAAGAGCTAGATAAGATTTTAACAAGTGAGCTATTAGTTGAGTTCTCCCCAAACGAACTTGAAGGACCAAATGGCCTACTCTCGTTTGTAAATTTATGTTCTTATGCCTCTTAACTCAACCAACTGGGTCTGCTGATTTTTTTTCGACTTGCACCTCAACCGAAATGTTGGAACTCAACTCTACCAATTTGGACTTTGAATGGGGTCAGTCAAGATAAATTTAGAGGCAACTCAACTGAAAACTCGGAACAAGACAAAACAAGGCAGACTTGCTAAAACTTGTACATCTCTGATGCACTCTGAGTGCATGTGCGTCTACTCTCACTTCAGAGTATGGGATTGTCATTTATTTCATGTTAATTTCTTTTGTATGTGTGCTTTTTATGTGTATAAGTTTTATATTGATCGTTAATGCTTTTTATCATTAGTTAGGTAGGTAGATTAGTTGAAATAGGCAATCATTTAGTGGTCTGGAACGGATTAAATTCATTTTACATTCATTTACATTAAATTCAACTTGGACCTCGACCAAATCACAACTCGACCAGCATTCTGAAACAAATTCGTGTTCCAATGTACAACTAAATAATTTTAGTCGTAGGACGCGACACTAGTAATACAGCGACAGCATGGTTTATTACTGGATTTTTTCTGACTCTCACCTGCCTCGTAAAATAAAATTCCATTTTGAACCAATGCAGAATGCGAATGAAAGCTGCAACACTAATGCTGGTGTCTGTGACTCAAGTACAGTAAAACCTCGGATTGCAGGTAACTTGGTTTGCGAATGATTTGCAAGAGCAAAATTTTTAAAATAAATAAATTTTAACTTGATAAATGAGTGAGATCTTGCAATACGAGTATTACGCATATGCTTTGCTGAGCGTAACGTAATCACAACTGAGCCGATGATTCTTTTCTCTCTCTTGCTGCGGGATTGTGGGTAATCATTTCCCATGCATGGTCTCAGTTGGCGTGCCTCACTCGTATAGTCAAAATTTAGTAGAAAAGCACCACCCGAATAAGGGTGTAGCAGTGCGAGCGATGAATCTGTTTAATGACAATGCAATGTCCACATTTCCGCAAAATCGAAAAGGAGGCAAAAGCGGCTGTCATTGGATAGGTTCCTTGTTAAAGTCACACAAAAACAAAGATTCCAGTGAGCCAACAGATAGCAGTGATTCCTTTAGTTATAGTGAAAGTCGTCCTACAAAATCCCTCCTCTTCCCCTCTCCCTCACACCATCCATGATTCGTTTCAAAGGTAAAGTGCAGGTTAATTTGTTTTATGTATTTTTACTTTATTTTGTATTAATCCATTATTTCTAATGGAAAAATTCGCTTTGATATACAAGTGCTTTGGATTACAAGCACGTTTCCCGAACGAATTATGCTCGCAATCCGAGGTTTTACTGTACTTGCATTCTGTATGTTCTCCTGGATGGCAATGCTTAGCGTGATGAAATTTTGTAGTATTTTGAATTTTAGTTGGCGTGAGTTTGACAGAAATTACAACACACAACACCAGTCTGTTGCATGTCATAGACTTCTTTAAAAACTGCCAAAGTACGGCTACACACCACTATCTTTTTATATGGTTTATCCACAAAAACTCCTTTTTAAAAAGGTGTGGCTGCTGACACCAGCACTGAAGTTTCCTTTAAGTGAGTGCTTCTCTCTTCCAGGACTTAAATGTATTACTGAAGCAGTAGTACTGTATGTGGGGTGCACCACTAACTCAACAAACCCTGCTGTGCATTTGTTGTGCATAGGTTGCCCATTATCAAAACAATGTGATTGGTGGCAGGCCAGGTTTAGTTTTAGCACTGATGAAACTCTGCTGCTCATATCCTTTCTAATCTTTCTGAATTCTCTGTGGAATATTACTGTGTGGATTTCTCATGGACTGAAATTTACTGTGGACTTTCATTTTGGATTTAGCTGGATTAAACATTGGATTGCATATTGCATTCTCTTATTTGTCCAATCCCCCGTTTCTGGTTTAACTGTCTGCACGTTTACTCCATTGCCGGTACAGACAAGCAGTCACAGAGAAAGTAACATCATTTCATATAGATCTATCACTGAGCATTTGCCACATTGATAGAGGAAAATTATATTGTGGTAATTAACGCCATATCTTTTTATTGTCCAGCCCTAAATGCAATTAAACCTGAATTTTGTGAATTGTTTAGTTCAAAAAAATGTGACCGGCAAGGCATAGGTGAGGCACCCATGCCAGCATGCTACTTCAGCACCTTACCTGAAGTTGTGAAGAAACTGCGAGAAGGCCTCAGTGCGGCCTGAGAGTGGCACAATGATGTTGATGGCGGTATTGGTGAGGTCCACAACCGTGCTGCGCACCTTCATCAGTGGCCCAAACGGCCGAAACAAGGTTACGTGGCGGAAGCTGCTGGTGCCCTCCTTGCTGTAGAAGAGCTCATACAGAGACCCTTTGTCTCTCTCAGTCCTGTACAGACCTGGAAATGGAGCTGGGTTCAAAAACACTCAGTGTTTTGAAATTCAACATAAAATGCCACATGCTCTTAAAGACCTAGTACAGTGAGAAATCTAAGAAATATATGTCTATAAGGAATTACAGGGGGAGTTATGGAAAAACTTAGAACACACACAAGCACAGAGAAAATCAGCATATGGTTATAAAAAAAGGGGTGATTCTGACTTTCTAAAGACCCAAGAGTAAACCTGAGGTTAGGCCTTCATTTTCCCTTTCTCCAAGTAGTTACATCTCAGTCAACATTAACTCCACTCCACCAAAACTCATAAGACTCAAAATCATCTTAAGGCCATACAAAGGAATTGTATCTGGCCCCAAATGGATTGCATATGTGATACTCTATTATACGTTCTCTTTAGACAATTCATCTTAAGATTTATAAAAAATTTGCAGATATTCTGTGTTTCACTCACTTAACAGTAATTTTAAAAACAACTGAGACAGTAAGGTTTTTGCGCCTGAGCAACTAGCCTGATTTGTAGGGGTGTTACCCTGGTGCCCTGAGGTGGAATTTCAGCAGAGCCAGCCAGTTAATACAAATGTCTCACCCAGACATGCTAATATTACACGTCTTTGACACAAAAGAGGAGAGAGAGAGAAAATGAACAAGAGAGGTCCTGCAGATTCAAAATTAAACAAGGCTTTTTTCCATATAAACCAAATACAATTTCTTTCCCCCAGGAATGTCTCAGCTGCATCTCACAGGAAGCCACATAGAGGCCTGCCAATACAGTCAGTGATGCCCATCATCAAACAAGGCATTCATTCAGTCTGAGACTCTGGGAACCAAAAAAAACCAGACACTACCTCATCTTCCACACTCCAGACACGCTTACTCCAGGAACAAATGCATCTTCAAATAATGGAACATGGGACTCAAGGGTAACATCATTGTGTCAATGATACCTTTACTCTTAAGGCCTAATGCTGAAACAACACAACTCAAATACAAATCACAAATCTAATCTAAATGTTAGTGAGTGAGGGTTTGAACCAGGTGACACCAATGACCTGATTCATGTAGATACCAAGGGCAGAATTTTCACCTAATTTAAACCACAGATGACCACCTCCATACCACACATACAGTCCATTCTGAAGCACTGCAGTGCAACACAGCCAAATTCAGTCTTATGAATAAAAAGTGACCCATCCTCAGCCTATGAACAAACAGAAAATGAGAGAACCTGTGGTGAGTAGCTCAAAAACCGGACCAATACCAAGCGCTCACTGAGTCTTGTGGACACATCAAGTTCTTCACTTCATCCGTTTACTCTCATAGCACTGCTGAACCTGCAGCTTTCTCTGTGCAAAGAGATCTAATATAAAACTAACTCAGCTTCATATCCTCGTTTCTTGGGCCCCTGCATAATCTGCCAGAGATTGCTCCAAAACCTGGAAGTTTCCACTAAGAGGATGGGAAGTCGTACCTTCCACAAAATCACTCTCACTGTACATTTGCCTTTGCATGGGCACATCTTCGTCCTCTGGACCGTCATCCTCCTCCGGGTTGTTGATGACATCCAAGCCAGCTTCAATGACCTCCGCAAGCTCATCCCTGCGATCCTTACGGACGGGTTTCTCCTCGGGGTGTCGAGTCAGACCCATCTCCAGCTGGTAGACCTTGGTGGTGGTAAAGCTCTCAAAGGCCACCAAGGCATACTCGCTGGGGAGGCGGGCCCCAGTGCTCACCTCTGCCTTCTCAATTTGCCCATGGAGGAATTCCAGCAGGTCACTGGGCTCCTGGTCGTGTGTCTCCACATGGGCCCGGCCTCCAGGATCCTTCTTCTCCTGCAGGGCCTTCAGCTTGTCACCCATCTCCTGAAGTTCCTGCTTCAGCTGGGCAATCTGACGCTTCAGACTGGACACGCGGCTGAGGTGTCGCTCCTCTTGCTCCTGCAGCAGCGTCTGGAAATGCTCACGGCTATATGGATCGCCTGCAAAGCCGGGCAGGGCAGCACCGGTGTCACCGGCGGGACTGCATTCTAGCAGGTAGAGGAAAAGTGTGAGGAGCAGCACTAGCAGGAGACCCAGTAGCAGCCAGCGGGCCCGGGCCTGCAGGAGTGGCCCCCGTCTGGGCATCATGGATGGCTCTTAGGGGATGGAGGTCGCCATCCTCGTAAGCCGAGGAAAGCAACATCAACACTGGATAGAGAATGCAGAGATGGTCCAGGAACTGCTCATTCTGAACAGGCTTCCTGAAATGAGAACAGATTCAGAACATCAAAAATGCCCTTATCCAGGAGCGCAGGTACATGAAACCAGCATGAGACTAACTGCATGCTCTTTAAGGGTCTTTAAAACGTATTTGTATAAAAAGGGACACTTGTAAGAGATCACCTGTTTTCATATTTCATACTGAGCCAGGTGTGGAGCTGATCTTGTGGTAGAAATTTCGCTGAAGTCGATTTGTTTAAGAGTCTGACAAAACATTATTTCCGCAAAGCTTTGGGGGAACAGACACTCAGCAGTCTCTCTTGTGTCTCGTGCTCTGTTCCCCAAACAAGTGCAATAGTGCATACATCTTTTATATCCAAAAACGCAACATTTTACAGACAGTTCAAGTAGGGGTCAGATATCTGTAGACACCAATTACTTCTGTTAAACTGGACCCATTATCAGGTAAACATAGGGTTGACCTTTTCATGATCATTCTAGTGATTACATCAGCCTGTTCAAAACAAGTTCAGCTGAATTCCCCTTACGTTCCTTAGTTCTCTTTTCATGTAACCTTGACCCCTAAAATACACACAATTCTTTCTGCAGCAGGCTTGCTTCTCAGATTAGGTCTGTACCTTGACCTTTTTGCAAAACAAGCTACCATACCAAAATATGTTAGTTCCTCTTACCTGTAATAATGAAAACCTATTACTTAAGCAAGCTTGCATTATATGTTTAGCATATTAAATGTTCCAAGGCAGAAATTAAACATTACAATCATCATATTTTAATAAAGTGTTATCATAAGTTCCATTACTAACAGAAATTACCAAAGTACCAAAAGGATACCTTGATTTCAATACCGATTCAATACTTTTTCAATACCACTGTGTTTGTGAATCAATTTCAACAACAACAAGAATACATTAAACATTTAATCACTAATCTTTTATTTCAACTAGTCGGTTTGTTAGTTATTGGTTAGTTACCGGGGGGAACAATTGTGATCATAACAGGACACAGCCTTTTATTTATATTTTACCAGGACTCTAATGTTTTATCAAAAGCTTGGAGTAAGATCACATGTGTTTGGGACGCAGTGTGTGTCTCACGGTCAATGTGTGACACTTCAGAGCCCTGCATTCATTGGATCTTGCTCTGCCACTTCCACCTTGTCTGCACTCCATATATGCGCCTGTCCATATAATAACGTGCTTGCAGCAGGATGACATGCAACAAATGCCATTTTCTGATTGGCTATCAGTGGAGAAAACCACTCCATATGCCGGCACCACACCCATTAATCTATATAACGGGACACCTTGGCATTATCCCTTACTTCTATGAACGTGTGAAATGGTTGAAATGCGTGTGCCTCACAGTCAGTGCGTGATATTTGAGAGCCCTATTTTTACTTAAATGACCCCGACATATTTATAATTCATAAATCTGGCCAGCAGATCGATCTCTCATTTTCCACAAAATAAAAAAATGATGATTCATTATCCCACTAATAAGCACCGACACATTTCACCGCCAGCATTTACTGGAGATGAAGGCAAAAGGTATTCAGTCTTATTGAGGCGCAAAAATAATACCACCTACTCTGTCTTATTTTCTACACTTTCGTGAAACTTCCATGTTAGTACCCGTGCTTGTGGCCAAGCAATCACCAAGTGATAACTACGAGCACCTCCACAGAAGTGTCTCTGAGGATCAGCAATCGGACCAAGTTCCGATGATCTCGCTCACACACATGCGCATACACATCACACCAATTCTCACTCTATCCGGGTGTTTCACGTGATATACAATGATGTGGTCAGCCGCTATATTGGGGGGCATATCTGGGCATAAATGAGGGGCACATATGCCTAGTTATAAAATTTAGGCACACTGTCTCCAAAAATGGTTGCAAAATGCGACTAAACGGTCGTAGCCTGGAACCCTGCAGAGCCACACTGTTGATTTCTTAGGAATTTTTTGCACTGCGTGACAAACAAAAACAGCATACATGCAAACCAGTTCACAAATTTGTCTCTGGGCATATGTTTTTCCTCCGGCCTATATGATGTGTTCGCGAAACCTCGACAGGATTGGAGCATTTCGGACGGTACCACGAAAGTACTGAAGTTTGGTACCCAGCCCTACTTGTGACACAAATAAACCAGCTTTAGAACAAGACCAAGATGTTCTGACCAAATAGAACAGAACCCCACAAAGCCCTTAGTGAACCTCAGCTCAAGGACATTGGACACAATCTCAGAACTGTTGGAAATCCCAAAAGAGGCCAAACCAAAGAAGTGAACTCTCAAATCCCAATTTGAAAATTCAAGATGTCGACAAAAAGAAAACACCTGGGGTGAGAATGGTAGAAGCGGTCTGCCAGCCCAGTGAGACAGTGCACAGCAGGCAGCACAGAAGCCCGGCGCATCTGTTGGTGCTACTCTTGAAAAAGATGCTCAACATCAGTAGCTTGGGGGGCAGCTGAACATCAGAGACACAGGCAGTAGTTAAGGATGAGATGAAAGGCCAATCATAAATGAAGTGCTGATGAAACTACACCGCCCTGTTAGTGAAAGTTTGATACAAAGTTATGACATGTATCACGGATGGGTCCCTTTATATCACCACCTATCCACCTTATTGGTCATTTCAGACCCCAAACTAGCAGCTGAGGGTCCGAGCTAGCCCAAACTAGGCGACTTCAGGTTCACCTCCTTAACGGCTCTAAGGGTCATGATACACAGGCCAACTTTCTTAACAATGTATCCAGGCAATACTGCCTGTGTTGCTCCGGCACATTAACACAACAAGAAATTTATACTTTAAAAACTTTAATTGGCAGTGGGCAACTTTTCAAAACCAACCAGATGAAGATATGCTGCCCTTTGTCTCACCTGGTTGGCAACTGCCAGGCAATATTGCTCAAAGTTGCCCTCTGAATCATCACCTTAAGAGATTCATTTTAACCCGTTTCAAGTTATCGGGGCTCTCCCCAGCGAGCCGAGCGGAAGGACTAACTTAACTGTGAAACTAAAAAAAAGTGTCTGAAAGAGGTTTACATCCGTAAACCAGAGTCCCGTTTCCGTTAAGTTCAAGATGCACACCGATAGATAATAAAGACAAATGGATAGCTGCTCTCCGTTTCCACTAAAACATAAAAAGCCGTGAGGCCTGGCGACGAACATGTACATTCCCATCACAGGATGCACACAACCCTTTAACAAAGACACGTTTACCAGCAGCTCCCCGGGGCTTTTAAAGCCGCTCCAACTCCGGTCCAGCAAACTCGGCCACGCGTCTTCCAGGCACCGAGCTCACACAAGTCGGCGGAAAAGAAGCAGGCAGCATCGGGTCCCGGGCTCCATCAGGGCCGTCGTTGGGGTATCTGGGTCCGCTACGGGCAGCCCAGCTCCACACCTTCGTCCCGACTCGACCCGCCCGTTTTCTGGCTCTTTTGTGGGCTTGTGAATGCCGCTTCCGCTATGCGACCTGAATAACCACGCCGACTAACGCATAAAATTAATTATTAAAGTGCATTTGTTTCTAGGCACTTACCTGGGGGACGGCAGCGGCTCGCGTTTCAGCCCTGACACGGCGCCGGGAATGGGAACTATGTGGCTTGCTGGAGCCGGGGCCGAGCACCGCATAATGCGCGAGCCAGGTGGGAGACGTCATTTCCGGCTCTCTGCCAAATCGAGCCGAGCTCTTCCTAAATGGAATTGCTGCCAGTTTCCAAACGTACGTTTATTCGTATAAATAGATGATAATGCGGGATACCACGTTTAGGCAGGTTAGTTCTAAAGAATTACTTTACTTGTTCTACTTGTAACGCAATTAAGTTACTAAGTTATTAGTGTAATCGGCGATTAAACCTTACTGGTTATGAGTCCAAGCAAATGCATAAATACAATCCCACCAGAAACGTTCTGCTGCGAGGTTTTACATACAGACAGCATGGATATATATTGTTCGCTCACTATAATCAGAATTTAAAACGAGCAGCATGGTGAGATCTCACGTCCGTAAAAGGAGGAAGTCCTACATATCAGTGCTGGACGGCGAGTTGAACTATTGTAATTCTGCGCCTGTCCTGAACATCACTTCACCCCGCTTCAGGTCCAACAGAAGGGGCATTTCTGGTACTGGACACGTCTATTATAAAAACAGTGTTTCCAAGAATGTATTGCAGGTTGGCGCAGCTGCAGTTTTACTATAGAAAAAGAAAAAGGTGGGTGCCACTTTTGCGTGTGCTCCACCGGCTCAGTTGCCATTTCAGTGTGTCCTCTCCGGCTCAGCCCACATAATAATGTGACTTTAATCTCTCATTTGCTTAATTTTCAAAGTCTCTCGTATTTATTAATGGGATTGAAAATGCATGCGCTATAGCAGTGGTTCCCAAACTGGGGGGCGCAGAGGTATTGCGAAGGGGCGCACCAATGGGATAGCCTCAGGGGCATGTGCCACCCTAAAATAATCTCTTCACAGACTGGACGATTAAACA
>JAODJU010000062.1:16283277-16294932 GCA_026776725.1 Gnathonemus echidnorhynchus | reverse complement strand
TTAGTTAAGTTCTCCCCAAGCGAGCTTGATGGGCCGAATGGCCTCCTCTCGTTTGTATAGTTCTTATGTTCTTATTAAATGAACGGTACAAAACACAGGTGTGTCCAACACAGACCATGCAGGAATGTTACCTCACCTTACTCCTCTTCACATAGGAGTCTTCCTCGTACACATCCCGTGACAAGCCAAAGTCAGAAATCTTCATCTTGCGTCCCTCTGCCACCAGAACATTCCGTGCTGCCAAGTCTCGGTGGACAAGCTGTACAGGGGTAATATGCAGGGAGTAATGTTACAGACCTGCCAGGGGGGTCACACTGAGGGACAGAAGTCTCAGTTGGTGGAGTGAGATGAATACAAAGCAACCAAAGAAGGAAAAGGGCATCAGGCCAAAGCATCAGGGATGAGCAGTTTTAAGTAAAAGAGAGGTTAGAGGACATGAGGAGGTGATATGGGTAGCAGACCATGAGAAGCTGACCATGGGGAACAAACATGAGGAGCAGACTTGAGGAACAGACATGAGGAGGTAAGTTATGATAGGTTGGAGGTGGGGTAGGTAGGGTCATGAAGAAGGCTGGGGCTTCTTGTTCTAGAGCAAGTCCCCCCTGTCTCACAGCACCTTCATCTCGGCCAGGTATGCCATGCCTCTGGAGGTCTGCCAGGCGAAGGAAATGAGATCACCCATGGTGAGCGCCCGCTCGTCTGGGTTCTCCAGGTAGCTGGAGTTGCGATTGCCATCGCCACCCACATAGCTTGAGCCCACCTTGCGGCTCTCACGCAGGAAGTTCCTCAGAGAGCCATACTTGGCATACTCCACAATGAGGTAGAGTGGGCCTGGCATGAAAGAGCAGTCAGTCAACATGTCACACACACATGCACGTGAGCTCCTGTGGGACCAACTGAATGACCCAAGGTGGGGATCACTTTACATGAGTTTCTGTGATTTCCATGTTTATGTGCAACCCCAGGACGAATCCCCTCAGATACCTAAAACCCACTGGATTATAGACCAGTGAAGGTCTTAGAGTAGCAAGCTGCTTACTATACTAATTCACTCACACCTACATGATTTAGATTGAATGTGACATCACGCGTATGGGACCTCACCATCTTGGCTGCAGGCTCCGTACATTTTAATGACATGTGGGTGGTTGACCTGCTTCAGCAGGGTGAACTCTGACAGAAGGTCTCGAAGCTCACTTTGCGAGGCATTTTCTGTTTCAAGCAAGGTGGAACAATGGAAAAGTTTTCATCATTATGTTTTCAGGGTGATACATTCAATATCAAATCTCCGGAATATTCACAATCGTTTACAAACAAATTAGCAAAATGCACATCACACTGCTGGCACCATTGTGCCAGGAGAAAGGAGATGATATTTAACTGGATTATGTACTTTGTATGATTCATTTGATTGAAAACAATATTACAGTATGTACAAATACCAGCAGCATAAGGGAATGTCATAATGTTATTCCGGGCCTGGACTCTCCTACCTTTCAGCATCTTCACAGCCACTGTGGTGTATCCAGCTTTTCCCTTCAGCCGGAATGCCGTTCCCTTGACGACTTTACCAAACTCCCCTTCTCCCAGGGTTTTACCCAGAACTAAGTTCTTTCGTGGGAATTCCCACTTTGGATCTTCCTGTAACCATATTATATAGTCATTTAGTCAACATCTTAGCATACAAAGTTTGTATATTAGAAAAACCATTCGGTATTTAGGCATTTTCACAATTTTCTACTGGGTGTTTCTAAACATTGAAATACCTTCAATCTGTAATGTCAGGCAATGCTTATCAACTGTTCCAGGGCAGCAAATTGGTTGACTGATTGAGGGATCAAGCAGTGAGAAGTTGTGTGCATCTTACCGGTATCTTGAAGGTATCAATGGCCACCTGGTTTTCCATGGATTCCAGAGAAGGCCGTCGGACATTGTTGGCTGAGAAGCTGATGGGGTAGGCCTGGGCAGGCCGCCGGAAGGACATTTCGGCGGAGGGCTTTGGTGACTTCGGGGAGCTTTTATGGTAGCGGTTGATGAAGTAAGAGGACAGCAGCACGGAGATGATGAAGGAGAGGAGAAGCGCCGTGGCAATCACTGTCTTACAGACATCGTCACACATGGACTCTGCATGGAACCAAACAGAGGCTGAGGGTGAGAGCCCACAACACGTACAATACATGCTTACCTAAGACATGGCACATGCATGCCTAACACACGGCACAGGTTTATCTAACACATGGCATAGGTTTACTTTACACATAGCACATGCATACCTAACAGAAGGCACAGGCATTCCATATACACAGCACACATTTACCGAACACTTCACAAATCTACAAGGCAAGGCCCATAAGCATGCTTTAATGATGACTGATTAATATAATGTACTGTTTAATAGGTAATACATTTCTAGTAAGTAATATTTAATTAGTTTATTGAATGTAAATAAGATTTAATTAGTTCACTGGCAGTCAGTAACGTTTAATTAGTTCTCTTACCTTCTACATTGTCCATCTCACAAAAGCAGTTGTCTGCGCAGTAACAGGTTCCATGACCAGCCTTGATGCCATACAGCAGCCCACGTTCATGGCCTCCAACGATGGGCTTATCTGTGCTCCGTGATGAGTGAAGCACAGACAGGAGACCACCAGTATACACCATGCAAAACTTCACTGTCTGGTTGCGACCAAAAGGTCCACAGCACCAAAGCATCAGTTACAATAATAATAATAATCTGAATAATCATTAAACATGATTGTGCTGGTTTTCAAGTGCAACACATCCATTGCTCAGTTCTAAATGCAACTTAAATGCATCAGAACCTTGCAGATCAGGTACATCTGATCTCACCCGTGCAGTCCTGGGGGCATATTGCCAAGTCTTTGCTTTCGACGATGTCACAGTACCCATCCGGGCAGGTGCTGAGGTCCGGAGAGCAGGTGGAGTAGTTCATGGATATTACTGGGGTGTGAAAACATGCATATGAGAGGCAACAGTCTAACACCAGTGGATGCTGGACTGCATGTATTTTACAGGTTGATAGGGTCTCTGTGCACACCATGCTGTGTACATAAATGAATTCCCAACCCCCTTTTGGACCTTTGTCAATGCTTTGTCTCCACTGACACCTCCCGGTGGTTGCCCCCAAGCCACTGCAGGCTTCACATGGCCCCCGGCGTCGCTGCTTGGCACAGGACAGCGGACAGTCACGTTCCAGGCTCTCCTTTTCTCCTGGACGTCGACATGGAATAAACAAGGATGGTTAGAAGCATCAACAGCCAAACTGTGTCCACAACAAAAACCATAACATCAACTGGATAACAGTCTTGAGCGAGGCAAACACCAGTACATTTCCAGTAGAGACCCTCGTCCTGTCAGGTCTCACCAGCTCTGTATGAAACCTGAGTAAACAGAGATGTCACGTGGCAGGAGGTGACCCAGGGCAGCACACTAATCATGGGGCAGAAACCTGCCTTTATCGTAGAATTCCACCCGGAGCCTGACTTCAGCCTGCAGCTGGCTGAGCTGCTCCTTGGCCACCACCATGTACTGCAGGCTTTGGCACTGTGGCTGCCACAGTCCCTCCGTATGGTTGACGTACAGCACTCCCCAGATGTCTGTCAGACTCTGTGCAATGCTGACTATGGAATGGCATACTCTTTCCACAGACGAGACATTATCATCCGCCATGGTGAGCCGGTAAGTGATGTTGATCCCTTGGAATTTCAGGCAGTTGTCGATGCAGACTCTACCGATCTGGGGGAGAAGGTGACGATTTGAAACGTGAAATGCTAAGAGGTTCTGGGAGCTTCATGTGAAATCAGGACAATCAAAAGCCTCTCGCCTGTTTCCGTAATAATTCAGAACTCATACTATATTCTACACTATTGTCAAGTAGCATAGCCTGATTCAGGAATGTTATTCTGCTAAATTACATCAAACAGGGGGTGGATTTTAATGGTATGTGTGTTTAAAATATGTAAACAAAAACTGAATTTCTTGTGGTGCTCACAAAAATGCAAATATTCCATGATGTATTACCTGTGCATAAGGGGAAGATCTACGGGATACATGAAACTGATACGGGGGGTTGGTAAACCGGATGGATACTGGTAGGATGGTAACATTGAAGTGAAGCATCACAGTTCCCTCTGAACCAGGAAAGGTAGTGTCATTGACTAGATAATCCAACAGGAAGGAACGCTTCTCTGGTACTGGAATGTTCTTATTTAGAGCCAGGCCTGGAGATGGTATTGATGAAAACATGGGTTTGGTTTAAAAAGGAAATTTCTGCATTAACAAGGAAGGTATAGAGAGAACAACCTTCTGCAGATTAACCTTTATCCAAGCAAAGATATATATTTTTACAAGTGGCTGTAATGTTTACATAAAAGTGCATTACTGTAAATATGTGCTAAATAATCTGGTAAATTGAAATGTGACTGGCGAATTACTCACGGTATTTATGAATAGTCCCACGAACGTTGCCAAAGATTGCTTTTTCCTCAATGAAAGAATGCTCCACAGAAAACATTTCCTTAATCCAGGAGTCATTTGTCTTCATACTTCCAACAAATTTGTTGTGACTCTGGTCTTTGGGGTATATTGGTGTTGTGTCTTTATCATAAACCAATAAACTGCCAAACTGGGAGCCCTGAAAAAACATTTAATCGGTCCATCAGAGAAAATAACAGTACCTGAAATGCCAGGGGCGCATTGTAGAAAAACAGAAAATGATTTCTGTCCTTTAATGTCTGGGTTTGACGAGTCTGAGTGGGAATGTCAGCATCACACCATGTGACAGCAAGTGTGGCTCATCTGCAGCTCATTGCAGGTCTGTAATCAGGACAACCTCTTCATCAAAATGATGACAATAAACTGGGGTATGGTAATGTGATGAAATGACAGGTAGGTAAATCTTTTTGAAGAGTCATAATTAAAGGGACAGTGTGTAGTGCTGGTTTCCATTTGGCACAAAGTATAATCTGTGTGTCCCCAAAATATGCGCCTGGGAGGACAGGAGGACAGCACAAGGGACCAACTGACCTCCATGCGATTAAACTCAATCCGCACATCCTCTGTGTCTGTGCCATTCACATAGGGGGCACTGTCATCTTCGTCATACACATTCACCAGGATTGGCATGGACATCTCGTGCACCTTGGACTCTGTGGTCACTGTGCAGACTAACAGCAGCTCGTGCACCTCCTTCTCCTCGCGGTCCAGTGACCTGGTCACCACCAGCTCAGAAGTGTTCTCATTGATGAGAAATGGGGCGGAAATATCTATACCATAGAATGACAGCACACACTGAATCACAATTTTTTTTTTTTTACCTATTTCACTCTTTA
The DNA here is from genome assembly GCA_026776725.1 of Gnathonemus echidnorhynchus. Lineage (NCBI taxonomy): Eukaryota > Metazoa > Chordata > Actinopteri > Osteoglossiformes > Mormyridae > Gnathonemus > Gnathonemus echidnorhynchus. The sequence continues at coordinate 16,289,581 of JAODJU010000062.1, read as the reverse complement.
GAGTTTCATTCCTCTTAATCAGAGCAATACTTCAGCTGAACATTTTGTATTAAAGTGACTCAGTAAAGGTTTTGAAATTACTACACTATAATAAAACAACCAAAAATGAATAGAAACAGACCATAAACGACAGCTTCCTGTTACTTACATAAGGATTGTTCATCATTAAATAATCTCCTCTGGTTAGCTAGTCTCATTACAGCCACAGAGATAATGCATAATGGAATACCTGCTTCCAGGCTGTATGTGATGGTAAAATTAGGACAGAGATCTTGATAGGTCAGGCGCCTGAGCTGCCGGAAGGGCCCGGACCACCGGTTCTCCTTGATGTGGGGGCTGGCATCTTTCTCAGGGAAGCACATCTTTATCAGATTCTGATGGTCACAAGGGGGCGCTGTGTTGATGAAAGTGAGGATGATGTTCACAGTGGGGCTCCAGAAGCAGCTCAAGTTTTGTTGCGGCTCAAGGGTGACCGTTGCTTTCAGACTGAGCCGCTTCAGGGACACGGGGAGGCTGCTTGCTAATGAAACAATAGCAGAATCAGTAACATCGCCAGAGAGGCAACCAGAGGTGGGTAGTTCAGGTCCATAGAATAAAAGATGAGACCAAGATTTTGTTTCAACCACCCAATTGAGTACTCAGTGACCGTGACTCTTTATACTCAACTCTTTGGTTGAAACTTTTACTCTGTGGACCTGAATTACCCACCTCTGCAGGAAACATCAGGCAGGCAAATGTGTGAAAAGAGACGGTTTTAATCCTCAAATTGGAATCACAATTACTGACCAGTTGGTTGTCTCTAATAACGTTGAAGTTAAACATCTAGACTGATTTGCACATCACAGTAACTTATAAACTCTACAGGAGCTGCTTGCCACACCTGAGCTGCTAATGCCCCCGTCTGAGACCAGCATAATGTCTGTGTCTGACAAAGAGGACAAGTTCACATCCAACTCACATGGCATACTGAAGTCACTGGAGTCCAACGTCTTGTTTAGTGACAGGATGCCGGTTCTCTCATCCAGGTGGAACCAAGACTTGTAGTGATCTTTATTCATCGGGCTGTTAGGGCACAGGTAGAAGTGGGGCCTCTCGGTGTCGCTCTCGCGCAGGCCATGCAGCTGCAGCAGGGCGGAGCCAGCTGCCTGGCCCACATACACACTCTCAAAGTACTCTTTCTGTGGGAAGTACAGAGCGGAAGAACCTGCCGAGAGAAGTGTTTCGTCAACACAGCTTTGGGACGAGGATGCGTAAGGAACCTCTGAAGCACTCTTTCTCTGCCCCTCCTCCCTGTGAATCTATATGGTTACTGGAGCATTTGATGGTTCCTCACAGAAGATAAACCTGTAAAGTTCATGGACCCAGCTAGTAAGGTTTACACACGAACACAAGGGTCCGCTTCTCACATCAGAAGAAAAGTCAATAAGTGTCCTTTAAAGAAGTCGGCATCTAGGCCACATTCATTATAAAGTTAACTTGTCGCACTGGGTCATGCATGACAGATGACGTCGGCCTGCCTCCCTGAATCGATTACCAAAATGCTCAATAAAATGGTTTGTGTTTCCCCTTGAGTTCACCTTGGCAAGTTTAATTACCGACCATAATACAGCGCACAAATGAATCATTACCTGCTGAGGCCAGGGGCCGATCCATCACGCTGTTTTACTGGAAAGTGGAAATGTGTGCAGGCATACAGTAATGAGACCCTTATTGCCTCCCTCCTTGGGCCAGGGGGCAGCCATTTAGGGAACGCACTAATGTCATTACCAGAGAGCAAAACAAGATTTTCTATTTCTGTTGGTGCAGTTGTGGCTTGGGTCCTGTTTCAAACATTGATTGAATTTAGCTGTGCTTTGGATGACAAAAATCTATCCACCGTGTATGAAATATGACCACTGTTCACATGCTTTTCTCTGCTACACCCGCACTCAAAACCTCACTGTTTATTAAAAGATGCAAGAGGAACTGGCTAGCAGAGACTTTTGTTACCAGCAATATATTAAATTATGCTACAATGCCTTAAGGCTGTACAAGGATCTCATATATTTCTCATGAACATACTAAAAGACATTATGACTGTACATGGTTCTTCAACTAAACAGAAATAACTATTAATTCAGAAGATAAGTAAAAGTGATATATATGATTAAAAACAAAATCACATTTTAAAAATAAATTTACGCATAGGGCATCCCACTAATGAACTGTCTGCGAATCAGAATATTGTGATTAAGGTAAAAAGGGAGAAACAGTTTTCAGCTTTTCGGTTATAAACTGAATGCACAAAGACTCGCCAGGAGAGAGGGACACATCCTCCAACTGAGCCAGTCTACAAGTGGTCCACACACACTCAAACGGCTAAGCAGTGCTGTGCGCAGGTGCCTGAACAGGGGCGAGGCTTATGCTTAACTATTCAAGACAACAAATGTAATGTGGAAATATTTACTAAGTGGGTCCATGGAATTCTCTTAATTAACCAGGCTTGAACTAAATGACACAGAGCTACCATCAACTTCAGAACATGGAATATAGGGACCGTATATGAAGCAGGGAAAACAGCACAAGTGGTTGCAGAAATGAAGAACCTGTGAGCTGGGAGGAGCAGTACCTGGGTTGAACAAAGATGGTGCTCTCAGGCTTCCAGACTGAAAAGATATCCCTGCCTTGGTCCTGCATCAAGCCTGGGAAGCCCATTATCTTTAAAGTAAGTGCTGAATTTCAGTCTGCAGCCTGGAACTAAAGTCTGGTGGCCTTTGAACTAAAGACAGTCTTTGTGAAGAGCTGCTAAGTAAGCATCCAATGGAAACTCTGGCAGCTGGCCAATCAATATCAGTATTCCTCATTTTAACCTAGAAGCAGGACATTGATTTTTAACTGACTACAGCTCGGCATCTAATTAAAGGAGGCTAACGTGGTGTAGTATAGCATATAGCAGTTCTGGACTAGAAAAGTGAAAAAGGAATAAGTGTTTTTTGGGAAAAGATCGAGTGTTACGGTGACCTGCTGTAGTAAAAACACATGAAGGCTCATCCAGGCTCAAGCAGCCTTTAATCACTGCACTGATGTCTTGATTAAACAACTGCAGGAACATTTTTGTCTATCCTGATCGGGTGAATGAAGAAAACTGGACACCCAGCAACCATCAATGGTAAACTCAGTTTTATTTGGTTTTAACTTCATCGAAGGAGCACAGAACATATTTACTTTAGTGATGCAAGGCAACAGAGATATACCACAGACATAATAAACCTAGTATAGTTTGCTTTTTTATGTTTGTATATCTGTTTATGTTTGTATGTATGTTGTTTTTCAAACATACACCAATGCATTATAGTAAATCTTGTTTTGATCTTGTGACTTTCAGATGTACTGTAGGCAACACTGGAGCAGCCCCAACTGCACCATTAAGAATAAAGACACTCACAGAATTTCCAAGAATGCTGATCCATACCACAAGCAGCACAGACCACGGGACAAAATGGATTAGTCACCCGATATGAGAATTGTACTGATGTCATTTCAGATCGTCATTTTTCATTCAATTATGTCTCAAGCTCTTCTCTTGGTCATGAGGATGATGTGTAGCACAGCTGAAAGTGGTGAAGATAACTCGGGAGTTTCTGAATTTCCACTATCCCTACTGCTGGAAGGACCTGGCAGTGTGGCAGAGACAGCATGTGGGGGCTCACACCTTATTCAACACGCTACTCAACACCCTACTCAGCACTTTTCTCAATGTTGCTCAACACCTTACTTACATCCATTGTTTGGGTCCCTGTCTAGCCGTCCGGGCGGTTTTTCAAAAATCAGTGGTTTGTCCAGGTTTAGTGCTGCAACCCATATTGTAAGTTAAAGTGTAATACTGAGTGAAGGAAAAGGCACCAATTTTCAATATACAACAGTCACTTAGTATCATCACACAGTGTTCACCCATCCTCCCTTAAAGATAAGTTTAAAAATTAAACAACATACACACCCCTACGTGTCATGCAGCTCACGAGTAACATCAGGTTCCTGAAACTATTGGCACTTTGACACTTAATTTTTGTTTTCATGTGAACAGTGAATTGTATCAATTGCTTAAACTTTAGCTTAATGTTTTGTAACTTTTGCTGAAAAAGACTTGTATACATGTAAAATATGTCAATTGTGAGTAGACTGTAAAACAATAGTTAACCGTAAGGTTACCATATGTCCGGGTTTGCCTGAACACGAGTTTTCATTAACCAGGGTAGTTAGCGAAAACTCATTAATACTCATAAAAGACGTCCTACCTGATTGACCAGTGAACGTGATAATCAGTATTCGTGTGCTACCTGATTGGTTGGTGAATGCGAAAACTCATTAATATTCTGATCCCCGGACATGTCCTCTTTATGTCTCACCAAATATGGTAGCTAATTCTAAAAGTAAGTTACGGTCACCAGGGTAAATGTTTAACAAAGAAGATGTTACTGTTCTTCTATTTTTCATTCAGTGATTATTACCATTGATGATATATAATTTGGCATTTTATTTGTTTCTCATATTTTACTCATAACATGATATATTACCATAACAGATGAATTTAAAACAAATTCCTAACATGTCTACTTTAACAGTGCATTTCCTGTCTTAGGAGTTCAGGTACACAATCTCCTTTGTGGTAATTCCAGAGCCAAGGGACAGGCTGACAGAGTGATGTGGGGAGCTTAAAACCCAGCTCTGTACTGTAGGCTGCTGTGAAGGATCCGTCTCACACGTTATGGCTCAATGATCACTGGAAAATAACTTGTCAGGTCCTATGAAAAACTCAGATTTTAACCCCCTTGGGACACGATTGAAATCAATGTCTCCTTGTCTGTATACAAAAGCAAATTATACTGGATTATAATAAAGCATGTAGTGGTAAGGTGACCCCTACACTGCACGTACATTATGACTGTGGTAACGGATCATGGTGAATCTTGGTGTGCTGATATAGGGAAGAGGCCAAGAAACTGCAGCTGTGAGGTCACTTTTTTTTAATGAACTAATAGTTTGTCATTTTAATTACTACATCTCGTAGGGAGTGTCTGCACAGGCTACCAATGTTTTGCTGTGTGTTTGGGAAACAAAACATTTTCAAATTCAGTGTTTCTGAGGAACCACATTAATGTAACCAGGAGGTATTTAAGTAGAAACCAGAGCAATTAAGCCATGGAGCGGATTCAAATGAAACTTCAAACATTGACCTGGCTAGAACAGACAAAAAAGAAACCACAAACAGCTTAGAATGGGCCCAAATAAAACTATAAACACCTGGCTAGGGTTGCAACAGTATGAGATTTTCACATTATGACAACCGTCTCAGGAAATATCATGGTTTCACGGTAGTGCTGGGCGATAAAACGATCTTGATTTTTTATCGATAAAAAATGAGGACGATCACGATGATACACACAGATTATAAAACTCCATCAACCAAGTTTGCTCCGTTTTAGAGAATGCGCTGAGACAGACAACTCGATGGCCTATCGAGCATAGGTTTACTGAACGCCAGCACAACATCCAATCACCAACAACGTTGTAATTTTGCCCATCCTCCCTTAAAGAAGCAATGGGTGTGTTCGACTTGGGCTTAGGTCTGTCTGCAGCTGACGCGACGTGGAGCGCGGTCTGCCGGCGGCTGCAGGGGTGGAGTATAAACTGACTGCAGCCAAGTCGGAAAACTTCTACTCCTTGTAGTCTGCGAGACCTGACTGCAATAGCAGCACTGCCAGAAGGGTGTAGATAAATCTATACAAATATCACTTATGTCACGCCCACTAGGGCGGAGTCACCAGCTGCGATCAAGGAAGCAAGAATGGAGATCGCTACAAAACCAGATCATCACCAACAGGACAACGCGAAGTATTGTTGCCATTCTTGAATGAGCCGTGCCGAGCGCTTTATCCTTTCCCCGTCTCTCCATTCTCTTCCTCCGATTCATCACCCTGCTCGTGCTTACCCTGCCTGTTCCTGTTCCCTCCTCAGCCCAGCTCCTTCTCCTGAGAACCCGTCCCGATGACCTCCTGCCACCCGCCTCCTCCAAACCTCCTGTCTCCCATCTCGGTGTCTTCCCCCTGGCTTGACTACCCCGGCTTTTGACTTCCTGCTACGGATCCCGACCTCGACTCCGGCCCACCGAATCCAGTCCTGTTCGCCAGCCTCCCCTAGGGAGTATACCCTGCTTTGGAACGAGTCTCACAGAGACTCCGTTCCTATTTCCTCTGTCCTTCTGGTTCTTCCCGTCTCTAATAAAGACCGCTTAACCCCGCATTACTGGATCCTCGCCTCTTACCTG
>JAODJU010000062.1:16266786-16277593 GCA_026776725.1 Gnathonemus echidnorhynchus | reverse complement strand
TTTCAGACACAGTAATTAGATAAGTATTTTAAATACAACATTGATTAAGTAATTAGTAATTAGTTACTTTTTTAAAGTATTTTACCCAACACTGATCCTGACTGACTGAGGTCTCCCAGTCAGGAAGTCCTGGATACAGTTGCAGAGGGAAGCGTTCAGGCCCAGTAGTCTCAGCTTTCCTGTCAGATGCTGAGGTATGATTGTGTTGAATGCTGAACTGAAATCTATGAACAGCATTCTCACATAAGTGTCCTTTTTGTCCAGGTGGATGAGGGACAGGTGGAGGGTGCTGGTGATAGCATCATCTGGTGATTGGTTGTAACAATATGCAAACTACAGGGGTTCCAGTAAAGGCGGCAGCTGACGAGACACTCGAAGCAATTCATGATGACCGGTGAATGCGATGGGACGGTAATTGGTGAAGCAAGACACTGGAGACTTCTTTGGCATGGGGATGATGGTGGTGGTTTTGAAGCACGTTGGAATGACAATGGTGCTCAGAGACATATTGAAGATATCTGTGGGGGCATCTGCCAGCTGCTCTGCACATTCCTTGAGAACTAGACCAGGAATGTTCCGTGGGTTGACTCCAAGCAGAGTTCTCCTCACATCAGCCGAGGTCTGGCAGAACACCTGGTCATTGGGGGGAAGGGTGGTCTTCATTGCTGCTATGCACAGAAGTGATTCAGCACTTTTAGAAGGGAGGCCTCACTATCACAGGCAGGTAGAGATGTCCTGTAGTTGGTGATGGCCTGGATGCCCTGCCACATATGTCATACGTCCCCAGTGTATTGGAAGTGACTGTGGATTCTCTGAGCATGTGCACATTTTGCCACTCTGATGGCCGGGGAATGGTTGGCCCTTGCCGTTCTCAGGACCACTTGGTAGAGCCACTGAAGGTTGCAGCTTCCCTAAACATGTCCCAGTCAGTGTGCTCTAAACAGTCCTGAAGCACAGAGATGGCTCTTGGGAGCCAGGTTTTCATTTGCTTCAGAATGGGCTTAGCACATCTGATAAGCGATCTATATGCTGGGATCAACATAACAAAAATGTGGTCTGAGTAGCCGAGGTGGGCTATGAAAAGCAGGGTTCCCAAGGTCTATGAAATCAGTATACCACTGCAACCCTACACCTGGTCCGCCTAGAATGGGTCTGAATGAAATTGCAAACACCCAGCCTACCTAAAACGGGTCCAAATTAAACCATAAACAACCAGCCCGCCAAGAACAGGTCTGAATGAAACTGCAGACACCCAGCCTACCTAGAACAGATCCGAAGGAAACCATAACCACTGGCTCATGTAGAGTGGAACCTGAGATGCCCCGAATGGTGAAGAAGTAGGAAATTCATTAGTATTTCAGGAAGCCTTTCAGGCAGCTGACAGACAGACATGTCTAAGGACAAGTGACATCTGGGAAAACAGGTGACTGCAACTGTGTAATTAAAACCTCCCTGTTCAGGCTCAAGAGGAGCAATAATTAAAAAGGGAATAAAAGGGACTAAGGTGTTTTGTGAGGGCGGTAAAATCTCTCTTTACAGGACCCATTTATTTAAGAGAATACCTTCATGAAGGACCACCAGCATAATATCAAACATATATTCTTAAAATATTAACGTATAAATATTTAGTGGAGCACACAAGACATGAAATATAAATGGGGAGCCCAACTGTGTGGACGCTATGTGTGGTGCTGTGGGAGCTGCACTTGTGGACAAGGTGTGATTTATATTCTGGTGTCTCACGTGGGAGTGTTAAGAGAACAGACAGTCTAGAATCTATATTGCCATCGGCATTTAATTAGGCAAGCAAATGGCCTCAGTGTTGCTCCTTATTTCAGCCGACACATGTCATGTGTTGAGGGCCTTTGGCCTGATAGCACACAGGAGAGAGAAGCCAGTTCACTGTTCACCATTAATGCAGGTTAAAAAGCAACCTGTGAGTGACGATAAATGTGCATAGTGTGAGGAAACCAGTGAGATTGAGTCATTTCTAGTGGAAACACTTTAGGAAATAAGGGACTGCATTTTCAATTATGTTAAAGGATATTCTGTCGCAGCAAAAAGGGAATACGAGAAGATTTATGGGGTATTCGTAAGCAAGCAGATGGGAGACCTCAAAATGAAATGCATCAAACGGCTAAATTAAATACAAAACTAAAAACAGAGTGCCAGCTACTGCAGCAGATTTATTGCAGTGGTCCTGTTGGTTTCTGATAAATAAGTGGTCACACTAGAAAAAAACCCCCAAAGCATTAATGGCTGATGCGTTTCTTCTAAATAAGAGCTGTTGACTGAGGATGACATTGGTCAGGCTAAAGGTCTAGGTCAGAGGTCAGGGTCATGAGGTAACAGACAGGCCAGTGTGATCTGCTGCTCCAGCACATTGGCAAATGTGACATATCTGCATCTCTGTGCTGTTAATCTGATTACGGTCTCACAGCCACCAAAATATAAGGAAGGCCACATATATTATCACTTATTTCCAACACTATTAACAAGTTAACTAAAGATTAATTAAATATACAGCTATGGAGAAATCAGGAGACCACCCTACATTTTTAAACAAATCTGCATTTTTAAATCCGGGTTTAATCGTGGTTCTGCTGGCAGAAGGCTACATTAAGCAGCAGATTGCTTCCAGGTTCAGAATTTCTAAGACAGCAGTATACACGAATAAGGTGAAACAGGAGACACTTGGAATGACCAGAAACCAACCAGATAAAGGCTCGAAACAACTTTCTAATGCCAAAGATGACCGTTAACTTATCTGACAGTTTCTCATGAATGACATCAAGTCACCCTCAAAAGGAATGAGAAACATTAAGGTGCAGGTGTGAGGCGCACTGCTAGGACAATTCCTATCAGGCTTCTAGAAGCATGACTAAGGTCCCAAAAAGCAAGGAAGAAACCCTTCATTAATGAGAAACAGAGCTTCAGTTTGTAAAGAAAAAATATATTATTCACAGATGTCCACCCATAAATTGAGAAATGAGTGAAACAAAATAATCTGTGGTCTCTCAATTTTTTCCACAGCTGTATTTTTGCAAGCCAGACATAAAAACAGATTAACACAGTCTGAGGCAGGGGACAAATCACATTTCATTTTTCAGTATGGGACGATCCAGTAAGATACAGGAACAAGAACAACAACAACAATAATAATAATAATAATTATTATTATTATTATTATGTATTTTTTTCCATAGAAAATAATAATAATAATACAGTGGTACCTCAGTTCTCGAACTCATTAGAACTCGAATTTCTTAAAAGTCGAACCAACGAGTTCAAAAAAAAAAAAATTACCTAGAACTCAATCTTAATCTCAGAAGTCAAACCGTGAACGCTGATTTATGATAACTTGTATGCGCGGGAAAATGTGTCACACAGCACGTCTCTCAGTGGAAACAAAGGGTAACGCTTCAGTCTCAGCCTCGCATTTGCTATGATAGCATCTTTCATGTTTACACTAGCTGAATACATATATTTAGACAGTAAAAATACATTTAGACAATGACAGTAACAGTAATTATTATTATATAATAAAATACATTTAGAAATAAAGATTTCTTATTAATTATTTTTATATTAATAAACCACTAATACATTTAATTATAATAATATTGTCGTGCCAAGTGGGACGGAATGGAGACAAAGGTGCAGACGTCAGGGTATCAGGGAATACGGGGTTTAATTATAGGTAAGGCAGGCAAAACGCAGACGGACAATACAATGACCGGACTGGGGAAACAAACTGAAACGCGGACTAAATACAGAGGACTAATGACGTGAACCAGAAACAGCTGATCACACGGGGATTCCACACGGGGTTAACGAGGGGGCGTGGCACATGGAAGGAGCGGACGATCGGGTTAGGACACATTGTTCATTTTTTTTAAGTTTACACATTGTTTGGATGCATTTATTTTCTTACTTTAAAAATTACTGTTTTGATAAATTAGCTTAGATGTGTGTAGTACAGTATATGCTTTTCTTGTTTTGTCTGGTTCATTTTGTGTTTAAATGCTAAAAAAAACATATTTCCGTGTAATATTTTGGGGCCGGGAACCAATTAATTGGTTTTCCATTATTTCTTATGGGGAAAATTCGATCAGAACTCGAACTTTTTTAGGATTCGATCCGGAGTTCTGAACATATTAATTTCGAGTTCTGAGGTACCACTGTAGTAATAACAATAATAATAATAATTTTCTATGGGAAAAATTATTATTATTATTATTATTATTATTATTATTATTATTATTCTGAGCTGGTACAAATAGGTCATTGTGCCATGTAAATGTATGACAAACTGGATTATTCACTGTATTCTGTTTGGATCTAACTATTAATTCCACCTTTTTTCCATATACACAACATATTAATGCTAAATAAAATTTTCTTTTAGAGGACATAGTAAATAAACATTTTCCTTACATCTCACTCATGTTATCAGACACTTGTGCTTCCAGGACATCGCTGTTAATGGAGCAGAGAGACATGATTATGAGGTTTGAATGCAAACTGCAAGACCAATCTGCAAGTTGGCAGCACTAAAGCCAACATACAACACTGGTGCTATGCGACCGGAGACACAGCAGCCAGGCAGGGGCCACACTGACATGTGTGCTGGTCAGTTACACACACACACACACACACACACACACAAAATCATGTAATCATATCTTTTTGGGGACTGCTCATTCATTTCTATGGGAAAATGCTAATGGTAACTATGACAGCCTTAACCCCTACCCAGCCCTAACCATAACCATAAGTAACCAAACAAAATACAAGAGTTTTTGCATTTTTAGTTTTTTCATTGCAGTCACGGATTTTTATAAAATAGAGTTTTCCCATAGGTAAAGAAAACGGGTATTCATCACATTGTGAGGACAATTTGTCCCCATAAGGCAAGGTATACCTGGACCACAAACACACACAGACACACACACACACACACACACACACACACAGGTTTGTAAGTATCTTTGTGGGAACTCTCCATTCATTTCTATGGGGAAAACTCCAATCCCAAAACAATGACCTTAACCCTTATCCAGCCGTAACCCTAACCATAAGTAACCAAACAAAATAGGAAATTTTTACTTTTTTGAATGCGTTGATCTTTGTGGGGACCTGAAAATGATCCCCACAATGTCAAAATAACAGGTTTTTATCACATTGTGGGAGATATTTGGTCCCCACACTGTAACATAAACCTAATCCATACACACACACACACACACACACACACACACCGTCCGTAATGCGTGCGTGCGCGCGCACACACACACACGCACACACACACACATACACACACACACTGAGATACTTACTGGTCTATAGCATACACATACAGAACATGGCATTCTATCCCAAATCAGCATTAGTATTCAATGAGATAGGGTTTGTAGGAAACAGAAATAACTTGTCCAAGTTACTTCACATTCAACTTCACTGACCACTCTCTACATGTACCTTATAGTCTCCATTCACAAAGATTTGTAAGAACAGACTCTCCTTGATAACCAAGCTTGAACCTGGAATTTCAACTTCAATCAGGACACCAACAAAAAGCCTTCTGCAAACACATGATGATTGAGGAAAGAGTATCATTCTGTGCAGGGTCATGGCATGTTTACTTGGGTCACTTTAAAGGTGGTCAAGTTCCATTTCCAGCTGATATATGTGTGGCATTAAACGGAAACGGGATAACCCATTCCATCCCCATTACGTATTAGGGTTTGGGAAGTATTTCAAAGGGCTGTGTGTGTGTGTGTGTGTGTGTGTGTGAGAGAGAGAAGAGAGAGAGAGAGAGAAAGAGAGCGAGAGAGAGAGTCATGTTTGTTAATGGAGTACAGGCATAGCCGGGTAATGGTGCTCTAATTCAATTACATAAATTTTGCTGTTCAGAGAAAAAGGTCTTAGGAAACTTGACAAGTGGCTCTGTTGGGCCAAACAAACAGCCATAGTCCCATCCCACCGGAAATCTTTGCACAACCCCCAGAACTTTGAATCATACAACCACCTCCATGCAGACAAGTGTTGATTGTTGCCTTTTGTATTTTCTAAGTTCCCAATAAAAGTTATTTAAAAAACACTGATTGTCACCAGCATTGACTAGATTAGTGAATACACATTGTTACTATCAAACCAGAAATTCAGAGTTCCACGATTTAATAAGATGAGACTGAAGCACTCATTTGTGAATCAGTCAATCCTAAAACTAAATATTGAACTTAATTCAAGACTAAATGTATATTGAATTTGTTATTGCAATGATATGCTAAATGTATGTATTTGTGACTTGAAGTCTTTTTTGTGGTATCACAAATAGAGCTGCAGTAATGCAAGAAAAATTTCAGACTCATCATGTCTGACACTAAAGTATCGTATCATATGACATCATATCCTATGACATCATATCATATATCATATCATAGACACTGACATTCTGTGCGTGTGTCAGACTGTGTGGTACAATACAAATTATTATGTGAAATGTACAATGTATGATATGATTAAACTTTTCTTATAGGTTTGACCAGTAATAACAGGGTAGCTTTGTACATGGAAAGGTCAACCCTGAAGCTATGTCCATCCCCGTCCTCTCGCTTTTCAAGTATATCCGGGAAAAGGCTCAAAGCCAGGAAGTCAGGAAGCTTCATTGATCTTTTTTAATGCTAACTTCATGAATGGAAATTAGTGGATTTGTACTGATGTATAAATATCTTAGATCAGATGTGGCCAATCTTTTTCGCTGCAACTCCCTAATTAGATTACTAATGAGAGGACTGATTGAGGGCTGAAGAGTCCTCACACCTGGGTTTGAATAGCTGACCTACTGTACAGATTATCCCAAAAACCTGCATACACACCGGCCCTTTGCAGATAAGATTGGCCACCCCTGTCTTAGATAGTTGTTACTCTCCTCTAAATATAATTTTAATTGTGCAAAAAAAAAAACATACAGGCACCTATGGCACATCCTACCTATTGAAACGTCCTACAATTGGGTTCTGAGCCGGGGTTCTGGTTTACTATCCTTGTTTTGCATGTTGTATATCAAATTACGTGACATGAGTTCTGTATATAATGTGTCAGTATTTCTCACATATTTATGGCAGCACATCTTTGTAAAGTATTTTAGTCTACCGTGAAATCCTATCCAGGTGGGACATTCTGAATAAATGTTTTAGTCTATCGGGCTGTGCTACCCATATATTTTATAAAGTTGCGATGCTCTGCTAAAGTATTTCACTCTATCTAGATGTACTATTCATCTATTTTACGGAGGAAGGACGTTCTGATGAGGCGTTTCCGTCCATCGAAATGTGCTACCTATGTATTTTATAAAGGTAGGATATGCTCTGATAAATTATTTCAGTCTATCGAGATGTGATACCTGTGGTTTTAACACTGGTAATACAATCTGGTAAGCTATGCCAGACTATCGAGATGCGCTACTTATACATTAGTTTTTTACTCTAGTTACATTATTATTTTTAGGACTATCGCTTTCAGTTTCAGCTCATAAAAATGACGGTAGCATTTTTCGATAGGGTAACAGCAATAGATATATCTGTCGAAACACACTATAGTAGGACAAGTCGACAAGGTAAAACAAATCGTTAGAACACGGGATTTTTCTTGTCCCGAATGTGATTTTAAAGGCCGAACCCTGCTGCCTCAGTGTGATCACACCAATTTTAATGAGAGCAAACTTTTCAGCGCCAACGTTTTTAAACACAACAGCTATGGGCCCTCTAAGACGTGCCCCTTGCTATCCGGATAGAGACCCGAGAAGCGTAAGCAGTGGTAATAGGGGTGAGTGCCCACCCGTTTAACCGACGGCGATTTACCCTGCAAAGACAAACACTGGTGTTTGCTTAGCCTTGGCTGCACCTGGCCAGCACCTGTCCGAAGGCGTGATGCATTAAAGCGCCATGTCTATCCGTGCTGAAAGAAAGCCTTGGGGGATTGGCATACCACCTTTCAGCACGCCTTTCAACACTTCATCACAAAAGAAATAAGAAAAGCTGAGTCCTTCTGCTTCGTGCACTTTTTTAGATGCACCTTTTAAATTACCATTGTCAGGATACAGCAGCAGCTAAATACACTGACAATGACTCCAAAATACTTGTTTTAACCACGGCAATGGTATTTAAAAACGAATACTATATATTATTCCCTCAATCAAAACATTTTTGTCTGTGTATGGACAGGGTGAAGATCCCTGCATCATAGCCCCATACAGAATGAAAAAGATTGTGCCCAAAATACCACAATTTATATTATGTGTCCCTTATACTCAAGTGTAATTCACTTTTACAGTATGAGACGATTACCATAAGTGGCCCTTAAAGACTTCAAGCAAGGGCTTTAAAAAATCATGAATTAATCCTCATCATATTTTAGTACAATTAGTTTCTTATAATGAATAAATTAACCTTCCGTCTTCATGTAACCATTATCACTACGCTAAAACATTGCAACGTCAAAAAACCCATTTATGGTCGAACGGTGCAATTAGAGAATCAGTATTTTGCACCTTTTCCCGTAGCTGTGTGTACATATAGGCTCATTTAAAGGGCACAGTGTGTCGTGATTTTAATGCATGTTGAATCGCTATTCTCATTACAGCAGCTGCAGGTTGCGGACTTCCGAGCAATGAGTAAGCCTGTAAATATGGGCACTGCTGCAGCTGGACTGGTTTTTACTGCCAGATCATAATTATATTACCATACAGCGGTGTGTATTTCTCCAGCCATGTAGGTGATATCTTACTCAAGGATAAGCAGGCAACCCTGGGCTCAATGCTGGAGAATTGGTATTGTGGACTCCCACTCAGCTGGGACTTCATGACCCAACGGGGAGACTTCACGCCATCATCATCATTAGAATCACTCCCATCTTGTTTTTATAACCACACCCTGCAGTTATGTGAAAAAAGATGACCTCGCCAGATCTCAGTGTTTTACGTACAGGGTCTGCGTTTGAGAAAGCTTTAATTTCCTTAAATTTATTTACAAATAGGCCACTAGTGTCAGCATATGAGATCAATTATTTTTGTTGTCCACTGCAAAAAAACTTGCACTTTACGGGCTGATATGGCTTTTTAAATGTCAAGCGAGAGTTAATGAAATTTCCTATTCTCACCGGGGACAACGTGTGACAGTGAGATCGAAATCTGTCAATATCTCAATATCGGTTAATCAGGAATCGGGTACAAAACCTGTTTACACATCAATGTTCAAATTCAGCAATTCATGATATGTGCAGAAATACATATATATCCTTATAGCACGAATTTTACGAAAAGTTTCAGTAGACATCCCTTCTAAAGAACTCTTCAACTTATTTTTTCATCATTTAATTTAAATTTAATTGAGTACTGTTGTTCTTCCCTAATTTTCCCCAGCACGAAATTAATCGAAGAGAAACTTCAGCACCTTCACCGGGTGGCTCAGATGCATGCGGGACAGATACACAAAAGACGCACCGAAAAAATGCCATAATTCACCTTCACTGGGCGTGGGGAAGTTAAATTATTTTGCTTTATAACATTTGCAATATAAATCACATTTGAACTTGATAAAGTTCCGATTCCATGTGTCTCCACTTTAGTGACAAACGTGTGGAATCCCATAATTTAGGCTCGGTGCTTTGGCGAAAAGTCATTTCACTAATATCAAAGAAAAGATTCGCTAAAGGTGCACATTCTAATTAGCCATCCAAAGGAAACGCACCGGGCGGTCACGGAGGAGCACACAGGCTTACCTTCATATAACAGGAAAAGGAGCAGACAGAGGCGTTTCATCAGCTGGAACCCAAACGTCGAGCCCATGCTCGTACGCTCCCACTCCGACAAAAAGGCGCAGGAAGGAGTGGATCCGCGCGCGGGCAGACTTCGAGGGATGTGCGCTGATCGCTGTGCACTGAGGCGCTCCTCAGCCTGGACGTCCCAACGGCAGCCAGGCGGGCTGTGACTGCGACGCAGGGGGAGGTTCAGCCGGAGCTCTTGCGCTGCCGTATGTACTAGGCTCCAGTTGGTGGAGCTCCGCTGGTGGAGCTGTGTGTCTAGGAGAGGGGATCTGGAGCGCTACCAAAGCACCTCGCCTTTAGTCCGCTATTATCAAGCTCATTCCGATTATCTATCGTTTATTACCAACATCCTGGGCTGACAATAAGCAAAAACAGCGAGTCTTGCATGCTGCGTCCTCTTAATTAATCAGGGAAGAGAGAAAGTTAACCATGCTTGCTACACGTCACCTAAAAGCAATGCATGTATTTTTAATTCTTAGTTTTTATCGCTATTTATAAAGCTACGCGTGATCGATACCCCTTTTTAGCTTTTACAACTGGGATACATTTCAATTAGTTTTGTCGGATAGAGGATCAAATTGTCTTAAAACAGACATTTTTATCATAGCGCAATGCACAACGGTAGGAATATTATATACTGTCAACTTAATTTTCGTGGAGGAAAGATGTCAGGTAACATGTAAAGTCACTTTATAAGTAAAATGAGGACAATGCGGTCTTACGGCCGGTCTGGCATTTATCTGAAGGGACCGTAAACAGCACGCGGCCATCGGAGCCCATTTTCAAGGTTAACAGTATGACTGAAACAGATGCGCAACGGGGTCACATGAACAGCGATT
The DNA here is from genome assembly GCA_026776725.1 of Gnathonemus echidnorhynchus. Lineage (NCBI taxonomy): Eukaryota > Metazoa > Chordata > Actinopteri > Osteoglossiformes > Mormyridae > Gnathonemus > Gnathonemus echidnorhynchus. Next base: position 16,266,926 of record JAODJU010000062.1, on the reverse strand, counting down.
TAGAGGAAATCAAATGAAACAGGACGGAAACGAAAGTTTCTCATTACATTTATTTCAGCTTCAATCAATCAACTTTTACAAATAAATCATTACCTCTGTCAGCATACCCATACAAAACACCAAAAGAGAACTTAAAACAC
>JAODJU010000062.1:16236632-16248055 GCA_026776725.1 Gnathonemus echidnorhynchus | reverse complement strand
TTTATTATATAATAATGATTACTGTTACTATCATTGTCTAAATGTATTTTTACTGTCTAAATATATGTATTCAGCTAGTGTAAACATGCACAATATGCTATCACAGCGAATGCGAGGCTGAGACTGAAGTGTTACCCTTTGTTTCCGCTGAGAGATGTGCCGCAAAACTCATTTCCCCGCGCGTACAAGTTATCTTAGGTCGGCATTCACGGTTTGACTTCTGAGATTCAGATGGAGTTCAAGGCAATTTTTTTTCAAAGTGGTTGGTTCGACTCGAAGAAATTCGAGTTCTAATGAGTTCGAGAACTGAGGTACCACTGTATATATAAATTTACTGAATCATCATTTTTTGCATATATAATATATATAAACCATTTTGTTTTACAAAGTTAGGAAAGCATCTGGTCAGGTAAAGTTGGATTACTACCAACTTTGGTACTTTGTTTAAGGTTTAAGTTAAGCCTGATGTTGCCTTACGCATAAAAAAATGATCACATTCTCTTCCACACAATGAGGCAAAAGCCTACAGCTTATTAATTAAGCACTGGTATCGGATTGGTACTTTGGTATTCGTGCCAATACCCAAAGCCCAGCCATCCCTAATTATAATCACTCCAAAAATGGTAATTTTTCATTCAAAAGAATCCCTCATGGTAATTTAAGCTTAAATCTCCCTAAATATTGATTCAAGACATGTGCAATTTCAGTTCCATGGGTTACTCATATGACCAAATCAGCAGCAAGTTTCGTTAAAATCTGTGATAATGAGGTCCAAGCGTGTGATGATTTGACACAGAATTACCCTATGCCTCAGACACACTGGCAAAGTGCATTTAACACTGGTCACTATGGTCTGTGAGGCCTGGCCTGGGGGGGTTGTGTTTACCTTGCACGTGGGATTCTTGTAGAGGTGGTCACCCATCAGTAGTCTGTCAATGTAGCCGGCAGCCCCCCCGGTGCAATTAGGATACAGGCCATTGTCCCCGATGCCACCAGGACCCAGGTAGCCCCTGGAGAAGCACACAGACCCCTGACACAGTGTCATGCTCCCTAGAGAATGGGCCCAGCTCTGCTACACAGCAGCTAGATTCAGGTGAACTGTTCAAAAGTGTCATCACCTTGTGCATGGGTGCGAGGGACTCTACACATTACAAAGGATATGAAAGAGCTTCATGAAGAAAAGGATTTTAAGAGATTTTAAGACACTTTGGGAAAATGGAAGAGGAGAAGAGAGAAGGATGAGAGAAAGACAGGCAGAAGATAGATTCCCTGTCTCTGCTTTCCTCTTATAGCCCATGACAGAGCAAGATTAGCTAATTATCCCCTCCAAGGTACCCAGCCAGGATCCATAAATCACAAAGAATGGCTCTGGACCCTGGTCTCAGCCTTCCAATACCAACAGGAGGTGAGAGAGTATCAGGAACGCATACAGCAATATAGGGGTAACACACATAGTGTTGTGTTAACATATACAGCACATGGGGTTGATACAGACATACAGACATGCACAGAATGCTGATAATAATAAACTTTCTGCTTGTGACATATGGAAATATAATTTTAATTTGCTGATGGCAGAAAGATTTGAACATCTGGAGATGTGCTGGATCAGACAGCGGCAGAGGGAGAATGTGTGTGTGATTTGCATGATCTGCATAATATATGTGATCAGTGTGATATGTGTGATCTATTTGACCTGTATGTTATGTGTGAGCTGTGTGATCTATGTAATCTGTATATACGTATGGTCTGCATGATGTCTGTAATCTACAGGTACATGATCTGTGTGATATGTATAATCTGGGTGATCTGTGTGCTACATTATTTGTGATCTGTGTGATATGCATAATTTGTGTGATCTGCGCGATATGTGTGATCCGGGTGGGCCAGGACTCACGTGGGGCAGCCAGGAACAGGAAGGAGGAATGTGAGGCACAACCAGAGTGTCTCCATGAAGATGATGATGACCCACTCTGGCCAGTACAGGACCAGGTCTTGGATGGGATACCACCAGTGATGCTGTCACATACAGAAAACAGATGTCAAAATTACATTCATCTGTACTGGGCAGTGTGTTTTCATGGATGCAGCCTTTTGCTTTCAGGTTAATGGATTCAGATCTCTTGGATGTGATGACTGTGAAAGGGGCACAAGAACATGCAAGAGAAGATCTCCTGCTGTCCTGCAGGTATCCCATCTGCAGGACATCCTGTGTCCATGATGGCACAAAAGAAAAGGCCCTATCTCCCAGCACATTAACTTGACGCCCCTGCAGCTGTGTGGTAACCTCACTTTGACTTGTGATGCAGTAGTGATTTGTCTTACCGACTTTCAGACATATCTTTGCCACCCATCCCCTTCAGAGCAAGAAAGAGCAAATTCTAAGAGACCAAGTTATTTTTTACTCTTTATTTAAGATTGAGCAAAAGGAGCTGTAATTATCTCAGCGGGTGGACTTATAAAGATGGTGAGACCTTCTCCACCTACATCTAATCCACTAATCCACTAACTCTAACCCTAACCCTCTAACCCTAATCCTGTAACCCTAACCCTTCTTCACCTCTATGCACTCCTTAGAAAAAGGACCTCTGAAAGTCACACATTCAACCAAGACTCTCCCCCCTCCCAGGGGCCCTATCCTAGCAAACAGGCTGCCCACCTCACTGAGCGGGATTTCTCTCCTCAAGCAGGTCATGTGCAGCAGAGAGAGAACAGAGTAGCTGACAGCCAGGCGCTGAAGGACCCCCGGGATGCGGGCCCAGGACCAGGAGACTGCAACAGAGCCAAACCGGAAGACATCATGAAGTGTGTGGGCAGAGAAGTACCTTTTAGCGTACCTGAGAGCAAGACATCAGCACTGAGGCCGTAATTCACCACGTCCTCTTTTCATTCAGGACACAGTGGCTCCACATAGGCATCTCAAAAGCCCTTGGGATCCAAGGGTAGACTACAGCCCCAGCAGCATCCCAAGGCCCCGGCAAAATCCCTGAACCCTGGCAAAAGACTGATCACCATCCAGACATACAGTAAGTGAAAACCTCTTTAGTGCATGCAGCACTGTGAGGCAACACATACTCTATTGATCCAGAGGAAATCAGATCAAACGGGTAACTCACGGGAACCACGATAGGCCATGAAACATGATTTTTAATGAATCTTGCTTTGGCTAAAATGCCTCTTCCTGTTAGCAGACCTCTGTCTGCTACCCTGACTTCATAATCGATCATAAGTTAATGACAAAGCCATTCGTGCCAAGGTCTCAGCAAGGTAATTAATCATACATGCTATTACCTCTGCAATGGAAATTAAACAATATAAATTTTATATTATATTACTGGCATGTTAGGGCTTGCAGAAAAAAATTCTGAAAAAAATTTCCATCTGTCCATCCATCCATCCATGTATGTGTCTTGATCAGGCATTGAGTGTGGAGACTGTCTCTGATAGTATAGGGCACAAGGCTGGGGTACACAGTCACAGGGTGGAGATGGGAGTACACCTACAGAGGGGGAGATGGGAATACACCATCACAGGGGCACACCCTCAACCCAAGAGGTGTGAGGCAGCCAGACCACCTGCAGCTAAGCAGGTTTAGGCCAGGCCAGTATATGGACGAGAGACCAAATAGGACAGTTGGGTTGTTGCTGGAAGAGGGGAGTGATAGGGGCACACCCTCAACCCAGGGGGTGTGAGGCAGACAGACCACCTGCAGCAAAGCATGTTAAGGCCAGGCCAGTATATGGACGAGAGACCAAATAGGACAGTTGGGTTGTTGCTGGAAGAGGTATTAGTGTAGCCAACAAGTTAGCCCATTGTATGGTCTGTATGGATCTCAATGCCCCAGTGCAGTGATGGGAAGCACAAAACCAAGGTCATGACTCTCTGAAGTCATAAAAAATCCCTGGGCATCTTTCAAAAGAGTAGGGGTGGTACCCCCAATATCCTGGCTTAATAGCCCATAGTGGCCCTTTCCAAATCTGGCCTCCTAATCATCCCCTGAATATAATTAGCTACTATGGGATGAGTGTACTGGCACAGAATGGCTGCCACTGCATCATCCTGGTGGGTACTACATAGTGGTGGTAGTTCAAGTGGCTCCCTGTTGGTTCTGTAAAGTGCTTTAGGTGACTTGAAAAGCTCTATATAAATGTTCATTCATTCATCCCCTGAAAAATAATCAATATCAGAGCATCAAAAAACAAGCATATATGCACACTAAGCAGTGATAAGGTAAACATGTCATTTCTGCAGTATTAAATGTGAGAACTACAGCATGCATATTTTCATCAAAACATTTGCCCATCTGAGTTCAAATGTTCAAACATGGTCTTATATCTTTTGTGCCTAATACTGCATAAAAAGGCACTTTGCTGTTACCCCCCCACCCAAACAGAATGAGCAATTCCATTACAGCAGCTCACAGCTGCCACTCTGTAACTGTATCTGCTGTAAGTGTCCATTAAACTGGCCTTGCTTTTGATCTTTTTAAATGTTTCCCAATAAAATGTTTGCTCTTGAAAGTACAATATTTTTGTAAATGTGATTATGGAAACATGTCCAGGAAAGTGGGGCATGGAAGTGTGTGAATGACACTTCCCCTATATTCCTCATGGATAAATCCCTCTCTTGTTAGAGCATCGCAGACTGAAGCCTCCGGAGTGCCAGAAATGACAAACAGCATCCACAGGCTAACCACTTCACCTGCCTTTCCGTACCCATTCTCTATCTCTCTCTGTCTGTCTGGGGGCTGCTATTCTCTCTCTCTCTCTCTGCCCTTTTTATCCTCACACCGTGTCAACTTGGAAATGGACAGCAATTGTATCTCCAAAGCATCTTTCAGTGGTTTTTCACCAGTGGACTTGAAGTCTCTGAAGAACATCATTTGCACTCATGCCCTGCGTCCCTGACCAGAATCATCAGCAAGAGGATGAACAGAAAGAGGGAAAGACATTAATTTACACAAACTTCATGTTCCTCAAATGGTTCAGTGGAATGAATGTATTTTGAAATATTTGTCTGAAAAATAATAAAGCATTTTGTCATATTCAGGATGTACATATGATGAGGTTTGCCTGTTATACCCACACAGTCCATCCTTTGGGGTGTAGTTCAGGAAGCAGAAGCCAATGAGGATAAGTTTCAAACTTCTGTTAAATATCTTGCGGAGCATCTGCAGACGGGACATGCCTCTTTTCCACATGCTGTGGAACGTGAAGATGATCGAAGTCCCAATCATGAACACAAACCTGGTGACACACGACATGAATCAATTGCAGTCCATCTGAAGGCCACCAGGTGAGGTGTTAGCCAAGGAGACACAGATCATCTGCTGGGGTTTAACAGTGTAGTACACTAATATTGTTGTTCCAAAGAGTCCATCATAAAGCAGGCATTTATCATGAGAACCTTATTGTCAGCATTTCAATGATAAGGACCAGGGGCCTCATTTATCAAACTTTGCGTAAATTTAATTGTGAAAAAATACATACACATGAAAAGAAAAAAAATCTGTATGCACAAAAAATCTGATTGATCAGTTTACTTGCAGTTCCCTGCTTTAAAATGGGTGTTGCCTTTTTCCCAATCGAAAATGTTGTGTACATCTCTTTCTGAGTTTTTGAAAATATACAAATTTTTTCCTGTCAAGGTTTGTTTGATAAATCCAGGATTTTGCATAAAATGTTGCATGCCGTACATCAGGAGTCTCTCTGTATGTGTACTGATAAAGTTATGGTGAGGCTATATCTCACTTGATACACCACCTCCTGTCCACCTCAGCAATACCTTTATAATGCATTCATAGAACATTCAGTGTACCTTCATAATGCATTCATAATGCAGTCATAGAACATTCAGTGCACCTTCAAAATGTATTCATAGAACATTCACCAGCAGCATTTAAGTATTCCTGAACCTAACATACTTTAACAGCTTTAACATGCATGATGATCACACACATCACACAAACCACACATATCACACAGATTATACATATTATGCAGATCATACAGATTACACACATCACACAGACCACACGTATCACATAGATCTGGTGATATGAGATGGTGAGTCCAAGAAGAAACCAATGACATTTTAGTTTTAGAGTGATAATGATAAAGGGTGGAGGTCTGCTACCATTTACCATCTCATTTCAGGACACCAGGAGAAACCTGCAGCAGAGATAAATGCAGAGATCTGCAATCTACAACCAAATGTGATTCAACCTCCAGGAGCAAAAGACCTAAAAAACACTAGGCTGACATGTGCATGGTACTGAGCCAGGTCCGATTTGGAAGAAACAGAATGGTTTTGACTATACAGACATGGTGCTGCTTATCGGATCTGACATTTCAGCTACGCAGATGCGGTGCTGCTGATGGGATCTGCCAATTTGGCTATACAGATGTGGCTTTGCTAATGGGACCTACCACTTTAGCTATGCAGATGTGGTGTGGCTGATGGGATCTACCACTTTGGGTATACAGACGTGGTGTTGCTGATGGGATCTGCAGCCTCAATTATGCAGACATGGTGTTGCTGATGGGATCTGCTGCTTCAGTTACACAGACACTGTGCTGCTGATGGGATCCGTCATATTTCTTATGACATCTGCCACTTCGGCTATACAGGCACACTGTTGCTGATGGGATCTGCCATTTCAGCTACAGAGACGCTATGCCAAATCTATTTGCCGGCCATCCGCATGCAGTAACCTGTCATTAACATGTAACAGATTAGTGTAAGAAAACTGAAGTGGAAATCAAAGCTTGAGGTAACACCAAAGCTGGCCTGGTCAGCGGAGAGCAACTGTGTAAATGTGCGGGCCGCTCTACTGAACATGTATATAATGCCTTATCATCGCACATATCAAAGGTGAACGAGGGCTTGCATGTTTCACCTGCAGATGAGTGCAAAGTGTGTCTGATGTCACCCAGCATACATCCCTATTACTATAAACAGATGCATTACATGCATTCCAAGTAAAATTTTTCTTCTGAAAATCAACAGCAGTACCAATAGCAAGAAGAGGCTGTTTAAATTGGAGTTTTTTTACACCTATTCCTGTCAGCTAATTATACTTCTGTATTCTCCTTTACACTGTAAAAAAGTATAAAAAGTTATTTTACAGAGAATAACTCTAAATATTTACAGTATTTTCCTATTCTTTTAAGACTGCATACAAAACTGTAAAATGTAACCTAAATAAAAGCAATAAAAGCTTGGAGAATGAATGTCTTGGCCCAACTGTCCACTTAAGTCATGAAAGAGAAGAAACAGAAAAAAACTTCAACTGAGCGGCAGCTCTCAACAAATGCCTTGTTGATTTCAGAGGTCAGAGAAGAATGGCCAGACTGGTTCAAGCTGGTATAAAGGCAAAAGTAATTCAAAGAACCAGTGGTTACAACCAAGGAATGCAGAAGGGCGTCTCTAAATGCACAACACATTAAACCTTGAAGCACATGGGCTACAGCAGCAGAAGACCACACTGGGTGTCAGCTAAGAACAGGAAACTTCGGCTATAGCAGGCATGGACTCACCAAAACCGGACAATGGAAGATTAGAAAAAAAGTTGCCTGGTCAGATGAGTCTTAATTTATGCTGCGACATTCAGATGGTAGGGTCAGAATTTGACGTAAACATCACAAAAGTATGAATCCATCTTGCCTTATATCAACAATTCAGGCTGTTGTTGGTGGTGTATTGGTGTAGGAGACATTTTCTTGGCTCATTTGTTGCCCGTTAGTAGCAATTAAGCATACTTTAAATCCCACAGCCTACCTGTGGTATGGTTGCTGACCATGTCCAATCCTTTATGACCACATTGCACCCAGCTTCTAGCAGGATAATGTGCCATATCACAAAACTCATATCACCTTAGACCGATTTCTTGAACATGACAATAAGTTCACTGTACTCAAATGGCCTCCACAGTCATCATATTCAATAGAACGCCTATGGGATGTGGTGGAACGGGTGATTCACATCATGAAGGTGCAGCTGACAAATCTGCAGCAACTGTATGATGCTATTATGGCAATATGGACCATGAGAAATGTCTCAAGCTCCTTGTTGAATCTGTGCCACAAAGAATTAAGTCAGCTCTGAAGGCAAAAATGGGGTCCAATTCAGTGCTAGCAAGGTGTACCTGATAAAATGGCCATTGAGTATACATAAAATGCTTATAAATAAATAAAACAAATAAAAGAACAGAAGTGGACTCACCACGGCATGACTGTGTCAGCCACTGTAAGACCTGTATGTAAAAATGATAGGGATTATAAGCACATTACTGCACACAGGGGCAGACTTATTTAATCTGCAGTACTACACCAAAATGAAGGTGCATTAAATGTATACATCCCCTGCCTTCCACCACTCATTCTTCCAGCATCACACTAGCTATAATTATTTCTGTCGGCAACATACTTTTACAGTCCACTTAACTGTACACCTGTGTCCTTCTCTCTGCATACATGTGTCCTTCACAGCTGCCCTCTGACCCCCCAAAACATCGCCCAGTGGCAGATTGCCATGGATATCTGATTTGTCTAGTGGCCACTCTGTGATAGGACATCATAAAGACTTATAACATCGATTCACAGTACTCGTGTAGGAGGTGGGAAGGATCCTGTGTATTGGCCACTTTAGAAGCTAAATGCTACTTACTTATTTCACGTAATTAAGTCCTGTCATTGGAAACATTCATTGGCACAGTGAGCTTGGTGAGTTATGCCCATAACAGTAATATTCAAGACAATTTAGGTAAATAGGAATACAGACGCTCCTCTACTTACGAACTTTCAACTAACGCACTTTCAGATATACAAACGAAGAGGACTGAATGTCCAAATTGTGTTCCTTGGGTTCCCATTTCCTGTTCGCAACATTAATTTTTTTTCTGCGCGCCAGTTCTGCCTAGTATGATTTCTGGCCGCTACTCCTGCCGTGCTGCAATGTAGCGTGCGTACTCCCAGCATCCTAGTTCTTTGTACTTGCGTATACCCTTAAAATGATGTTGAATAACGACTTATGAACATTTCAAATTACGATCGGCTGTTCGGAACATATCTCAATCGTAAGTAGAGGAGCGTCTGTAGTTTAATTTCAAACAATGTTTGTTTGTGAGTGTGTATTGCAGGGTAACATTGTGTTACATTGATTCATGACTAAATAAACATAAATGAATGAATGAATGAATGAATGAATGAATGAATGAAAATCTAACATTGTACAAAATGTATTGATCTTCAGATCCATCCCCAGCTGCAGTTTACCGTCAGTTTATTACCTCTTTGTTGTAAATATCTTATGAAAAGCTAGGATCTGTTTTGTCCCCATAAATCTTTTACCTTATGTCATTTCAAAGTTTTTCAGCTGCAAACTTAATAAATGTTTTTAATCTAAGACTTTTTCTATACATTTGACATAAAATATTAGCCTGGATGTGATTTTGAGGCAGTGAATGATTTATAGACCAGGGCAGTGAGGCCCTGCACTAATATCAAGATACATCAGGGCTCTCTGCAATCAATACAGGTCTGCTGATGTGATCAGTGGCCTGTTATCAGTAAATTTAGCTTACCCTTAAATACTCCAGCACAAGCAGTTTGTAATGGCCTCTATTAAAATTTTAAAATGCCACCCTTGGCATTTTTCTTTTCTAACACTCAGTACCTGTATCGATTTGCTTGGAGGACCCTTGATATGGTTGGAAGGACAAGGAAATTGTGCCACATGCCTGCTTATTTGTTAAAGTTAATGCAGTCATTACTTATAGATGTAAGCTGGATGCTCAATAATTCACAATGGCATTAGAATAAATCATTAATGAACAAAATGCTCATTCTAAAGGTTTCTGAGTAAATTATGATCATATTAATTAAAATGCACTTAATTTCTTTAATTAGACTTTTATGAAGTAACATACTCTAGGCCTCAATGATGGCAAATCAGTTCTACCTTTAACAGTACTCCATTAGTGTAAAAGTGGAACTGGAGTTCATTTTACCCTATAACAAATCTCAGAGTTTTTATTATGGCTTACATCATGCCTGGATCTTTAGTTTGAGAGGATACATTGCAATAAGGCAGCATTCACATCTTAAGCATCAGGTATAGGCAAAACAGGTCAGAGCTGCACAACAGTGAAAACCAGCAAGTGAAAACTGCAGTTGGCGCTTGTTGTGTTAAATTATCTGCAGCCAATAGGAGGCAGTAAAGCCCTGACAGCAATGTAATGGTCTGCACACATCATACCACCTTCAGGGCCTAGTTTATGTGATTAGGGCTATTTTCTTCCCAAACTGTAAATGTGAAATAGACTCTCTCTAGTTTATCATGCACATGGACAGCATCTCTGATGGCATTTTAAGGAGGATTTCTTTGGTGTTTGTATCTTACCGTTCCAAGGGGCATGCTGAAAGAACCAGTAACCCCCTCCTCCATTGTTGGTAAAAAGTAAGATGGTCAGAGTGAGTCTGTAGCAGAAAAATACAAATTAGTCATTGTCCTCTAAAAATGGAATAAATCTACTCTGTATTTATTTATAAATTTCATGATTTGTTTGTACGCTTATTTATACGTATGCCATGTTTAGTCCTCCATATTCAGTGCACCTTACTAATACATTTATAATGCATTCATAGAACATTCATAAGCAGTATGTAAGTATACCTTAACATCGTAACATACCTTATTAGCTTTAATATACATTAATAACAAACATTATATGTTAATTACAAACATTATAATCATGTAATCATATAATGATTGTTATTAATGTATATTAATGTATATTAAATGTATCTGTTAATGTATATTTGGGTGTTATACTTAAAGGAATACTTGAATGCTACTGTATTTATGAATATTCTATGAATACATTCTGAAGGTGCACTGAATGTTCCTCAACTGCTTTATGAATACATTATGAAGGAGCACTGAATGTACCATGAATGCATTATAAAGGCATTATGAAGGTACATAAATGTAAAGTATTATCCTTTATGTGACTACTTCATAAGGAAGTTCATCAAACCATCTTTCACCAAGGACAAGTTTTTCTATCTCACACTTTCTGCCAGTATTCAGCTTGTAGCAACACTATGGCATTGCTGGAAAGCAATTACAATGCAATTACTATCGTGTCCCATTTTTCTGAGTTCAGCAATCCCAGAAATGACCATAAAACACCGGTCGACAAAGACCTGCATGAGCAATCGTAGCAATCACAGCAACATGGGTCAGCAAATCAAAGACCTGCATGAGCAATGCCAGAAATCACCATAACACTGGTCAGTTAATCCAAGAACTGCAGGAGCAATCCCAGAAATCACTGTAACACTGTAGTCTTCCTGCTAGTGTAGTAGAAGCTAAAACCCTGGGTTCCTTTAAATCAGAGCTAGATAAGATTTTAACAACTC
>JAODJU010000062.1:16210129-16224107 GCA_026776725.1 Gnathonemus echidnorhynchus | reverse complement strand
GTTAGTTCTATCTTTTAACACAGAACTTAAGAACGACGTAGCGTTAAGAAGGCTTCGGGAAACTCACCCCAGATCAATATCCCAGAAGTTTAACTGACTTGATGCTATACTCTGATTAAAAACTGTTCCTTTAATTTTTTTGAACAGTGTACATAGCTGGGAAAAGTGGCAGAATTGGCAGAAACTTCATTGTTCTGTCCCATTTCATTCAATAAAGACAGATGTAGCCATTTTAGGCAGAAACCAGTGTCTTCCTAGAAATGCCTTGAACTTCCTGCAAACCCTACAGGACACTGATCTCCAAAGATCACAGTGGACCATTACATATGTTTTTCAACTTCTCATTTAACCTTTGAAAGGTCATTAAACACCATAGATAATGGAAGCTCATCAGACACAGTGGGCTTTATTCACAATGAATGCACATCACTCTAAGATAATGGCTTCTTGGTCCTAAAAGGTTGATCTGCTGTACAGCACAATCTCTCACTAGTATAGCCACGTTATGAGAGCAAGAGCTTTCAAAGTGCCATTACCTCTTAACCCCCGTGGCTCTAATGTATTTTCCACAATCCCTATTCTTGCAACTTGCAAAACAAACAAAAAGCTTTGTTCAGCTGTTTCCAGGATTAAAATCTGCAAATCTAGTAAATACTGGCCACCCCCCTGGGAGATCAGCAAATCACTTGCAACATGGGTATAAAGACACATGACATCTTTGCTCTAAATTTGCTTTTGAATAATGTACTTATGAAAATGTTCAAATATCCTAAACATTGAAATCATTGGCCAACTGTGATAAATTTTTTACTAGCCATAAAACTAGAGCTAAGAGCAAAGAAACTGCAGATTGGACCACATGATCTAACAAAACCATTGTTATGCTACAACTTTAACTGCTTATATAGATTACAGTATATAGGCATTAGCAGAGCAGCTTAGCTAAGTACTGTACAGGAGGGGACCCTGTGTTGGCCACAGTACACAGTACAACTGCTCTCTTCCTCTGTGGGGAATCCACAGTGATACAGGTCTCACCCCCATACACTCTGCCGTGTGCTGGGAGCTTCACCCCAGGCTCCACACACTTTCCTTTAGCCAATTTGGATTGTGGTAACCACACTCTACACCCTCACTCTATGTCAGAGTGACAGAAGTCTCACTGCATCATCACTTCATGCAGGGTGCTTCCCAATTGGCCTCCCCTGAGAGGAATGACCTCTGACCACAGACGTCCCCAATCTTTATTGCAGACCAGGGCAGTCAGGGACTCTGTGCCTCTGCAGACTGCGATCAGTACGTCAGCATGATGGTGCTGTTCTAGGCATGCCCTTCATTAATCATACAAACCCTGTTATATGAGCTGCAATTTTGTGTTAAATCACAATTAACACAATTTCACAGTGAAATTGGGATATGTTTTAAATGCATAATACAGTGAGATTCTCCATTCATTCAGTAGAGGCTGGCGGTGTGAGCTTGGGATCCACCCCAGAGCACCAGGCAGCGGCCACCCTCACACAGCCACACAATGCAGGCAGTGTTAATTATTCCTTCATTGCATTATGCCATGCCCCCTTGGAGACCCCAGTTCATGTAAGGGCAGAAGCCACTAAACAATGGGTGATGGTGTCCGTAATGATATGTTATTGGGGACCTGTCACTGCCACCCAATTTTAAACGTGTGATGTTACACCGCCACCGGGCCTTTACCCAACATGCTCTGCAGCACCTCTTCATGGCATCGTCGCTTTTGTATACAGGCAAGACCCACTGTAAATCAGCACACCGCCAGCTAAGTCATCACTTAAATCAGGCTGCCTGAAAACCCAACATGTTAATTGGTGCATTACGGCTTTGGCAGACGGCACGCTGGACTGTTCCGGATGGATGGTCACCATGACTCCCCCGTTTATGAGCGCCAGCCTCAGCTATCGACTTGCAGCCCTCCCCCCCCACCCAGCAACGACCTTGACCTGGATCAGCATTTGGAGGATGGAGGAATTAAACATTTGATACTTAATACTTTTATGAAAATGTTTTAATGAAAGTGTATTATCCTTTTTATCATCCCTGTCAGAGCAGCAAAGGGTTAGGGTTGAGGTTACGGTCTGAGCAGTTAAGGGTTAGGGATATGGTCAGAGCAATAAATGGTTAATGTTAGGGTCAGAGCAATGAAGGGGTTTAAATCAATACTTTGATGAGCAAGTAGCAGAGCTCAGCATTTAAAACATAGTAACAGTAATTCAAAGTAATTCACACACTGCTATCTCTGCCATTCAATAGGGAAAGTCACTCACGGATATAACTGTTAATGGGTTCCTTGTCCACGGTTACAGAGCAGGTGATGTTTGGTTCCCTCCTTTGCTGCACCCACACTGCATAATGTCCTGCTTCTCCATACAACTCAGTCCAGCTGAGATAGACAAAATAATCTGTCATCAGGATAACAGCCACCAGTAATAGCTCAACCTCGCTGTAAAACTCCTTGATCCAATTTCATTTAACCCCCAATATTTAACCCAAAATGGCATCACGGATCTAAGTATTTATCAAGACAGCATTAGGATGAGATGGGTCCTTCCAAGGAACCCAACAGACTGAATCATGTTCTATGCCAGTGGTTCTCAACCTTTTTGCACTGCAACCCAATTTTTACCATGCAAGCTCAGTCACAACCCTTTATCAAGTATAGGTCTAAATGAACCCTATGATCAAGCATGCAGTGCACTCTGCAATTTATGCCAATCAATGCCTATCGCACAAATCTGGATGTCAGTAAATTTTAAATTGAGCATATGTGGTTTGCTTCTTGGACTGGTTGAGTGTTCAATTCAATTCAATTTTATTTGTATATCACATTTTCACATCATTACATTGTCTCAGAGAGCTTTACATTATCCCCGCCCAAAGCCCCCAGTGAGCAAGCCAGAGGCGACAGTGGGAAGGGAAAAACTCCCTAGAAGGAAGAAACCTTGGGAGGAACCAAACTCAAAGGGGGAGCTCATCCTCCAGGGGCCAGCAGAGGAAGTCAAATGAGCAAGCTTAGCACTAGTTTTGCACTAAGCAGTTGCAGACCCAAGACCCGTATACATTGGCTTAGGTTAATTCTAGGACTGGGAAGAGGAAAACTGATAATGGATGAGCATAGGAACTAACAAATGTTTTAAAATGCTTCCATTTCCAATTCTGCCTTGTGACCCTTTCAGAACTTGCTGTTACCCAAATTTGGGTCTCAACTCATGGGTTAAGAATCGCTGTTCTATGTCTTATTTCTTGCAATCTAACTCTGTGATTTAACAAGCTCAACAGTGACACCTAGAGGCTGTGTGAGAGCAGTACATCAGGCAGCCATATTGACTGAGCAGGGCAGACATATCATGCTATCACTTAAAGTGCTCTAAGGGCCTGATCAATAGTCGCCTGCTAAGGAACCTCAACATTGATATGAAGAAGTCATCCACCTCATCCAGGTAGAAGAAGCAGCACTCTCCTGAGAAATCAGATCCTGCTGAGCTGGTTAAGGAAGTGCTCCAAATGAAACCTCAAGCTCCAGTTTCATGTGCCTTGTACAGCTCCAGGAACACAACCTCCACATCACTATGGAAGCCTCATTCAATATCTAAAGGGAAGTGTTTCACCATCACAGAATGGCAGCTTTCTTTAACCCCTCAAATAAATCTTCAACAAGTTTTCAGTCTAGGACAAAACAATATTTAGAGTGGGGGAGGCTGGAGCTGCATTACCTGCAGACGAGTGCATTTTCCACACTCACAAACAGAGTCAGCGCATGACGGGTGCTGATGACTACCGATGAATTGCTGTTACCATCATCAATGATGACCAATGGCTGCTGGAGACACTAGGAGAGAATCACAGGTGATGAATTATACATTCATGTATGTGGTAACAATTGACTTAAGTAAAAGTACAAATAAACAAGCAAAAATGTACTCTAGTAAATGTTGAAGACCCATTGGCCTTTCTACTGCATGTAAATAAGTATAAAAGTAAAAGTACTTGAACTTGTAGTTCAGATACAACTCAATAACATGGCAAGTGACAAGTGTGTCTACTGTTATGTATATTTTGGTAATTACAAAATTCAGGCATGATAAAAAAGTCATGATAGTGTTCCGATGTAAACATTTAAAACATTAAATGCTAGTTTATAATTAGAGAAATATATTCCATTGTGTTAACTGAAATTATTAACCAGCTACAGTAATTAGTGCTGATAACAGGGTTTCCAACTGTCATGCATCTGCCATGACAGTCACATGTAGCCTAAAGTCAATGGTGCAGTATTTCACATTTAACATCTAATGGAGTCAAAAAATACAGAAAATGATTCATGAAATATTATTTTGTTATTTTTATCACTACTTGTAGCCTTGGAGGATGGGTAATATATGCAGAAAGGTGTTAGGAGAGTTGTGACGCCCTTTGTTGTGCAGCTCCTGGAACCACCCACTCCCCTGTAGACCAGTGGTGGTGGATGTATATTTATATACTGTAGCATGACATAGTCCTGCCTTTGTTTTAACAATTTTTTTTTAATCCACTGCGATGATGTTGAAGGGCAAAAGTATAAAACCCCAGATACAGTAAAACATATTGGCTGCTGACTGCAGCCACAGATATGGATCTTGGTGGAATCTGCCCTTGTGTGCTGGTCAGTGACTGGTTGAGAGACTTTGACCTTCCTGGTGGGATTCCTGTGTGAGAGGCCAATAAGGTTTACCTATGGGAATGAACCATGGATGGAATAGAAAATCTGGACTCAAGAAAAATATTTTAAGACATTTTCATACTAACCCTTGATATTCCAACCTATTGAAGAGAATCCTTCAGGATTCCATTGTAGTAACAAAGCTATAAGTACCACTATTATACTAAAGGCAAAGGATCAATTGGCATTTACCAATTAACTCAGGCAAGCAAAAGTACCCCAAAGGATAATTAACAACAAAAAATGGTAGAGGATAATGCCTTTGACATTCCATCCTCAACTGCAGTAGGTTTCTAAATATTAAACGCGGCTTTCCAAAAATTAAGCCTAATAAAAATCTAAATATTAATTGAGCAAAATGTTTTGATTTGTTCTTCTATCCCAAGTTGTGGTCTGAAAGCAATGAGACTGCCATCCATTATATCTGCTCTAGGGAAATGCTCTCCTATAGCCACTACGAGAGCTCTCACTTTCTCTCAGCCCTGCTAAATTATGCCAATGCGGTCCAGCAAACTTTATAATCTGTGACATTGAGCACTGCTTTGCTGGGAATGCTTTGCCTAGAAATTAACTTAAATGTGTATTATATATTACTGAGCTTATTTAAGAAAATCCTTGTATATTTTTGCACAAGCATTTTCTAAGTTTAACTCAGTGTGATGTAACTTACAGCTGTCAATAAAAAACATTGCATTTGTTACATGTTTAAGTAATTAAGAGTGCATTATTGTTGTGTATGTATCCCCTATCCCCTAGCTCTAACCCTAACTCTTGTCCGTTAAACAAGACACATAAATGGAATGCAACAAAATGTCATCTTACTAGGCTAAATGAATAGTCCCATCCCACCCTTGTTCAGTACACATTTAATCAGTACCTTATAGCAGTAATCAGAGACATAGGAGACTTTGAGTCCACTTGGCACCTGATTGTGAACTGTAAGAAGAGCCTCATCAACGCTCAGGGCAAGATCTGAACGTTCAATGGAGCGGTCATGGTCTACAACACAAACCCAAGATCAGAACGTTCAATAGCTTGGTCATGTTCTACAACACAAATCCAAGATCTGAACATTCAATAACATGGTCACTGTCTACAATATAAATTACTGTGATATGTAGCACTGGTGTTTTTGGTCTCAATCTTCAATTCAGTTCATTTAATACTCAAAAGCCCAATGATCTAGTAGATGAAACAATAACAGTACAAAGAAAGCGATTCTCAAGCCCCATAAAGGTCTTACATCGGCTACCAGCCTGGCCTGTATTGATGTCAGTAAGACCTCTGCTAGGTTTCATCCAGCAGAAGATGCTCTTGCAGATATCCTACCTGTGTTTGATGGTCCTCCTTCAGTCCCATTTGTAAGAACAAGGAGAACAAGCGGAACAAGGAATTTCACAACTTCAGGCTCCATTTGCAATTGAAATGGTGCTGAGGGGATAATACCTACTTAATAGCTGCACTAATGATCAAAGTTCAAAGGGCACCATTCTTCATCTCAGAGGCATGTGCTCTGTGTCACTTCACTAATATTTAACACACAGAATGGAATTTTACTCATTAGAGAGAATATTAATAACTGTGTATGATGTAAAACATTAGACAGTTAGGGAAAATGAGCCACTCCATTTGGCAGGAAAATTGCTACATATGATTATTACAGCCTCACCATCTGTCCCTCTTTCAGAACATTTCCAATTGTACTTTAATGTCAATGTAATGTGTAATCTCTAATACAGGTGGCCAAGATTTTCACTATAGTCTGCCCCCCCCCCCCCCCCAAGGAGCTGATTCATCAGCCGACAGGTGGAATTTACAATCATTTAAGTCCCTGTTATCTCAGAACTAATGACAGGATATAACTTGCTATTTTCAGAGACCTTTGTCGTTATATCTATGCAGAGTGTGCTTTTATCTGGGTAATAAAATGAAGTTAGGCAGGAACAAAGATGACACTAGCAGAATATTATCATATACAGCAATGGCTTAGTGTTGGATCAAAGGAAACCCTGCCTTTTTCTACCGATTCGTTGCTTCATTGTGCAATTAGTTGAAGTGCAATGAAGTCTGAGAACAGCTAAGCATGTTACTCTGAAAAGTCGCCTCACTCTCCTCCTAAGTGTGTGACTCTGACAGGTTGCCCCCCCATTTACAGCTTATCAGATTATCTGCCTCTTCTTTCTCACACAATATGCAGTATTAATTAATCATTACTGTCCCTTTCATTCATTAGTTCATCCTGTTTTTCCATTTCATTAACTAGTAATTTGCTTGTGCCTGTACTGACTTATAACACTGTAACAAACTACAGGGGATGACCAGATAAAAATTTTCATGGCTTTTTGCTTTGAACACTTGGCCAAGTAACATGTGGTATTATTTAATAAAAATTCAGACTGTGTTTACGGTTCACAGAACACAAGAATGAATCACCCTATGTTCTTAGTAAATGTCCTCACTGAAAAAACTGATGACTTTTTATAATTAAGTTTTGGTATTTAAGTTAAAGGATTGTCACAGAAAATTTTCAGCCCTCAGGATCCTAAGGTCTGAAATGAAGCTTTGGGCTTCTGCAACTGCCCTGAAGATTGCCTGTTCAACATATCTTTGTCACATGCATTTTTGCTCAGGCTTCTGCAGAGGCAGCCATGTGGGGCCTCATGATCAAATCCAGCTGCTGAACAGGCTGTCGGTGCTTTTGTGACTCAGGCAGGGGCAGAGGTATGAGCGGCTGAGCTGAGAATACACATAAACACAGATGTGCGATTCCAGGATGGTAAGTGCGTCTGCCTGTTCTCTTTTTCTTGTGAAACTTATGGTAAAATGTTCTCTGTTGACAGAGAGCTTTAGAGACAATGCCTGATGCACTTGTTGAAGATGTGGGGTGTTTCACTGCTCTTTTAACCTTAAGAATAAAACTCGGTTGTCAGTTTACAGTAATTCTCTGATTGCTTCACCTTCCAGTGTTACAGATTGTTTTACTGTGCTATAATGGCAGTTATGAATGTTTGACATGGTTATGATTCTGGTCCCAATCATCAACATCATAAGCAAATATGTTTATATGCATGACTGCATAATTCGAACCTGCGGTCATTCTGCTTTGCTACAGCAGCATCAGCCTCACGTGTTCAAGCTGAAAAGGCACTCAGCCTGGTTGCTATGGCTCCAAACATTATGCACGTCCATGGGCTCAATGGTGAATCAGACCATCTGGCTTTGCTGTGATGCGTGTTTGCTCTGTTCAGAGCACTTTCTACAGCTGTATAGTGGGCACGTCTATAATCATCATTTTTAATGTGCATCCTTATTCCTGCATATAGTATTTATCTTTCAGTCTTCCAAAAGATTGAGTCTGGAACCTTCAGTATAGATTATTTTTTAACCTGCAATAATAACAGGGGAGAGGTAGAGCTGGGGACTGCTTTAGGTTCATCACATTATACGAACAATAGCTGAAGGAAGCATCTCCAATAAAATCGGCAGTGCAGCATGTACTGTAATTGCTAACAGACACATACTACTACACCAATCAGAGCCCTTGCTTCAGAGACCTCCCCTTTGGATTGGATACAGAGTCCTGCTCACCAGAACACCCCAGGCTCTTAGTAAACAAAGAAGAGCTCAAATGCTGTTAAACTGGAGATGTAGCTGCTGAGCAGAGAAAGTGACAGGCAGATAGACGTGGCAACCAAAGAGTCAGCTTGCTGGTTATTTTATGAAGCTTTTCCACAAACAGCCCCCAGGAATCCTTGCTGTCGATTGGTATGATAATGTGACAATGCCAGTGGCCATCATGCTGACCTTTGTTGTTTGTCGTCCTTGTGAAATCTACCTGTGGCATTTTACCAATAAGCAATCACCACTTTGTGCAAGCCAATTGGTCTGGACAGTGAGGCTAAAGACCCATATGGTGTCACCACCGGACCACAGGTGACCTTATGGATGGTAGTGGAGAAATTTAATTTAATGGGATGTCTCAATACACAGCAGTTAGGATGTTTGGTATGAGGTGAAATGTGGTTCCCACCCTTAAATCCGAGCTCCATCCATAAGCGGTACTTGTGGACACTAGGCAAGTCAAGAAAGCAAGCCAAGTTTATTTATATAGCACAATTCAGACACAAGGCAAAGTGCTTTACAAAGGCAGAAGAGCACATTTAAATAAAATACATTAAAATCATACTTAAAAGACAAATTATTATTATTATTATTATTAATAATAATAATAATCATAATCATAATAATAAAATTACATTAAAAACCTAAAAGCCAAATGGTTAACTGAAAAGAAGTTATATTGTATGACTTAACTGATTTAATTTATTGAAAAAGTACAGCAAATGTTTTAAGCCCTGATTTAAATGTTTTAGCAGACCTCAGGTCTTCAGGGAGCTTGTTCCACAAACGGGGAGCATAGTAACTAAACGCTGCTTCACTTTGTTTTATCTTGGTTCTGGGGACACTTTCCCAGGTGATCTCAGGGGTCTGGATGCCTCATAATGTTCAAGTAAATCAGAAATGTATTTGGGTCCAAGACCATTTAGTACTTTGTACACAAGTAACAATATTTTTAAATCAATCCTATAATGCACAGGAAGCCAGTGGAATGATTTAAGGATGGTGTGATATGCTCCACTTTCTTGGTGTTAATGAGGACCCTGGCGGCAGCATTCTGGATGAGCTGCAGGTGTCTGACTGATTTTTTGCCAAAACCTGTGAAGACAATATTCTAGCCTCCTAAAAATAAATGCATGAACAAACTTTTCTGTATCTTGTTTATACAGAAATCCTTTATTTTTTGCTATGTTTTTAAGGTGGTAGTAGACTGATTTTGTAATTGTCTTTATGTAGCTGTTGAAATTAAGGCCCAAGTCCAGAACTACACCGAGATTTCTGGTTTGATTTGTAGGTTTTAGTCTTTTAGTTGACTTGGACCTTAATTTCAACAGCCACATAAAATCAGCCTACTGCCACCTTAAAAACTGCAAGAATTAAAGGATTTCTGTCTTAAGACAGAAAGCTATGAATATGGTATAAGTAGGGAGACTCCTGGCTGCCTCGGTGAGGTGTTGGCTCACTGAGGATGCAGCAGCTGCTCAGGAGTGTGTCGGCTCTGTCCCAGGCCGGAAAGATCCAGACGCTGACGGAGGAGGAGAGGGGCCATCTTCTCCCACTGCTGAGGAACGCGCAGTGGGTGGAGGTGGGGGGGAGAGATGCCATTTACAAAGAGTTCATCTTCAAAGACTTCAACCAGGTATGAAGAGCTAGTGGTAGCCAGAGCAGTACACATTTAATAATACACACATAAGGTGAGTCATTGCACCTGGTGCTTTCCAAGTTATTTTATTGTCTCTGTGGACCTATAATTAAACACTGTCTGTTCACAGATGGTCACAGGTTTATCTCATAGGAGCTGCATATAAGCTATAAGCTAATTGATTCAGTCATTAGATAACTAGCTCCTCCCCCAATTGAATGGCACATCATTGAGACTCAGGCCTCAGGCCCATCTCCCTCCCTCCCTTCCCCAGGCCTTTGGCTTCATGTCCAGGGTGGCCTTGCAGGCAGAGAAGATGGACCACCACCCTGAGTGGTTTAACGTCTATAACAAGGTAACATGGTGGGCATCAGATTGGCAGAAATATTTTGAAAAGAGCCCAGGAACCCGATCTCATCTGAAAATCAGCAAATTGGGGATTCCTTGGTTTAAAGAAGCACTGTGTTTGTACTGCAGTCTGAATAAGACAAACATAATGAATTAGTGTTTCCTCTGTTTAAAGTAGCACCTGATTGTGCTGCAGTCTGAATAAGACCCATCCATCCATTTTCTGAAACTGCTTGTCATATTCAGGGTCGTGGGGGGTCTGGAGCCTATCCTAGATGCTACAGACACAAGGCAGTGAATGTCTGAATAAGACAAACATTATAAATTACTTACTAAAAAATATAAAAGCTTTTGGACTACCATTCAAGCAAAAATTTGGTTTAGAGAACAGCCCAACTGGACCTTCTGGTAATATAAACGGAACGTGCTGGCTGGTCTCCTACCTGGTCTCCTACTGAAATACACTCCCTATTTTTGATACCATGTATCTGTTCCCACAGGTTCAGATCACTCTGAGCACACATGAATGTGGTGGCCTCTCGCAGAGGGACATCACGCTGGCCACCTTCATCGACCAGGCGTCCGTCGTCTGAGCCATCTGCTGTGCCCATTAATGAATTGTCTAATATTGTGGGCAATCCCAACTAGCAAGAAAATTTTCAAAAGCTCAAATCCCACTGGTTCCTACCCTGTCATGTTTAGGCTAAAAGATGCTGTCTGGTTAATTTCCTGGGCTATGATCATCAAGTCAAATGGTACCAACCATATAGGAAGGTACCTTCTAGGGTCAAAGGTTAAAGTTATTTTCATAAAACTAGCAAATGTTACTGCACTTTTCAGAAACAGTCAGTGGTAGGCAGGGCTTAGGCCTTGGCATGTAGGATGTTCCATTGCCTTCTCTGGAGACCCCATACTGGTGTCGACTGTGCTGCTTCACGCAAATGCCTCTTAAAATGTTATCTTAAATGCATCCCTGATGATGTGTGCAGTGCTTGTGGGAAATAAAACCAGACTCATATTATGCATCACCTTCATTCCTCATTCCATCTTCACTTGGGACCCCAAGCTAAGCTTCATTCTTTCTCTTTAGCCAATGGCCATGTGGAATTTCAGCATCACACCTCAAGCTGGACCATAGATAATAGATTGAGGGCCTATTCCTAGAAGGCTGATAAACAGAGCAGTGTGAAAGTGCTGGAAGGTTTTCTGCTCTTCATATGCCACCTGTCTTTGACCAAAGCAACATCAGTTTTCTTTCAATATATTCATGTTTTGTTACTCTTTCTCTAATTACAACAGCAGGCTATAGCAACCACAGCAGGTGCCCTGTTAGAATAAGCCACACTGACTTGAAGGACATGCTTGTAATTACATTTTTATTCTTCCCCACCAGGGACAACAATTTGTACAAAACTTGCTGGTTTATGTAAGCCACGCCTATTTACAGGACCTGGCCATTCAGGATTTGTTGCCAGACTCCTTGAGGCAAAACTATCTTGTTTGCTAAATGACTAAACACTGAAGGCATATGGGTGAATGCTACTTGGTCACTAAGAGACCACAGGAAGTACCTGATGTTTCATGTGCGGAGGTGACTGGAGAGTCTCTGTCAGTCACTCTGAGATCACAATGCCATTGGACGAGCTTGCCACCATCATCAAGGGAATTTCAAGTTGAGTTTCAAGTTAAAATTCAGTTAAGCTGTTTCAGGATTTTGAAAACATTTCTACTTCCATATGATTTAATCAAATATGTGGAAAAAGTCTTGTTGCGTTTTAACCGTTTAAAATTTTAAAATGGCAAAAAGTGTCATTAATGCATCTATTTCTTGGTCCCCTAATTTCAGTAACAATTAAAAAAAAATTAGTCAAAGAAAAACTTCTTTCCAACTGCCATATTGTGATACATTTTCAAAACAAAAAGTACATATTGAAATAGTAGGCATTATGTGTGTTATTCATCCTTGACATATAGTGGTTACACACAGGTTTCACATTCAAGAATTACAGAGTTGCACCATCACAAGCAATAATGCGGTGGGGGTGGGGGGCGCTATTCACCGTTATATGAGCCAGAATTAACACAGTATAGAGAATTATTTAGCAATTTATATAATCCAGACCTGGTAAGAAATTCCACCTACAATTTTAAAAAGATAATGACATCCAACCTGTGAGTTATTGTCTTAATATTTATCAGCCAATCAGAAGCCAAAGAAAATCTGCTATGAGTCGTCCGGTAGGACAGATTTAACGACACCGTGGTGTGTACATAGAGGTTGACAGAAATGCACTGCAAAAGTTACTTTTGCCCAAATAAACATCGCTTGTCCTGTGCCTAATTACAGACAGACAATCTTTCAACATAATTTGCTTCGCTGTTATTGCTTTTACATGTGGGGAAGCAAGTTTTCACTTTAATTTAACAATGAAAGAAATTTATGTAATTATAGTTTTGCAAATCCCAGTTCGATTAGCTTATAAAATTCATTCTTATATAATGTATTTTAATATTATGTATAACACTGTTAATGAAGTGATTAGTTAAAGGCCCTTAAAGGCCCTGCAAGTCGTTCAGGTTTCAGGCTCATTAAAGCCCTTCTGCTGCACCCCCCATACACTCCCAGACTTCAAATCCTAAGACAGAGGGACTGTTTTCCTGGTAGTGACTGTCCTCTTCATTCCTGAGTACTGATCAGCCCTAAAGCCATTTCGAAAGGCACTTTTGCAAAGACAGGACTCTAAAATGCAGCATTTTAAAATCAAATTCCAACACTTGTGTACCCTGACATTTAGAATGACGTACTGCATAAAAATTAACATTTTCACAAAGCCTCACCATCTGCTTCAAGATTCTTTTTCTGCTGAGCTCCTCTATCCTTGTGGAAGTTATTTTCCTCCAGTAAACAATATTGTAAATATTTTAAATTAATATCAATATATTACATTCAATTGGAATTGAAACTGGAAAGTAATTCATCCATTCATCTCTCAGAAAACTGGAATATTAAAGTAAAAAAAAAAATCTCTCTCATCTTCCCAAATCTTTAAAACACCGATATTGACTTAACTTCATAATAGCACATTTTATGGGCAATTTAGAAAATGATTTTGGAAAACCCAGTTCTTAGAACAAGCGCGTGGCATGACACCATGCTGTACATTTAAGGCGCTGATCAGTTTCTGCAGTGAACATGCCTACAGACCCTTGGCTCTCTTAGCTTAGCTTTGTAGTCTCATGTCTCATGAAACTTCAGAGACCTAAAATTATCCAAACTAGAAGAAAACAAGCAAAGCATTGAATAAGGCATTCAGCACAGTGATATTATCCATCGCTAAACAGGCAGAAATCTCCAGAGCCCTTGTTTCTTGTTGGGAGCTCAGAGGTTGGGAGCCCAAGACAAAATGGCTACTTGCTCTCAGCACACAGAGCTCGCTGACCCTGTTGCACACTCCTGATTACGTTATAGGCAAATAACTACAGAACCAGGAGTTAAAGAATATTATCTGTTTAGTCTATTTTACATGAAAAATGTGCTCAAAGATCAGTGTGGACGATAGTCTGGCCATCCCCCCCACCCCATGTTAAAAACCATAGTAAAGCAGGCCAAACCCCCCCCCCCCCCCCCTTCCCGGAGG
>JAODJU010000062.1:16177800-16189820 GCA_026776725.1 Gnathonemus echidnorhynchus | reverse complement strand
TGCCCCCCCCCCCCCCCCCCGCAATACCTCTGCGCCCCTCAGTTTGGGAACCACTGTGCTAAAGGAACAATTGCATCAGGTGATAACTGATGAATGTAGAGCAACTAAAAACACTCACTTGATACACTGTGATTTAACTGCATTTTTGAGACCCCACAATCTACATGTAGAAGACTCAATTTCAGAATTCCATGAATTTCTTCAAGAAAATGACACGTTTTGCGTGCCTGTGCTTCTTTGATCCATATCACGAGGGGGTTACAGTGGGAACCAACCTCCATATGACAATACGTACAGCAACAAGGCTAAACAAGCTAGCAGTTTGCTGCTACCACCTCCTGTTATTCTTCATTTTGAACATGTTAAACTTGGCACATTAATTTTATCCCAGAAGGAGGCAGCAGAGAGCTGCTTAAAAAGCGCAGCACTTCCAAAACTTACTGAATTACTTCAAATAAGGATGTATAAGGAAATAAGCAATTCATCAGTTAAGCCTTCAGGGACAAAAAGCTGGCCCTAGTTCAAATATTCTATAAAAAAAATCAAGTATGTTTACAGGAAAGAGTATAACAGGTACTTATCAGAAAGAGTTTACCATTAAAGAATAGAATGCAGCAAAAGTTGATGCAAAAGATAACTAAAGGGAAAGTAATAAGTAAAAAATAACCATATGTGCAGTGATTTCAGAGATGTTAGATCCTGTCTTAGCCCGAGCACGTGACATGGTAATGGCCAAGCCTAAAGCACACAGCTCCTTATGGGTATGTGTGCAAGCATTCCACCCTCCAGCCTCTGACCTCTGACCCACTCACAGAGGTGACTTCCTCATGTCAGCTCAGTCCTAAATGCACTTCTTGTTTACCTCCCCTCATTTCTTCATTTCCTTTCTGTGCCTGTCTCCCTGCTAGATTACCTTTGCCCTAAGCCAGTATAAATACATCTCTAGGTGTCTTCCCCCAAAAGTTGGGCCATCTCACCTGGAAACCATTTTTTTCACTTCCTGGCTTTTTTGTGTATTGTTTCCCACCCCACAACAGGAACTGTGACCTTTATATTAAATATGCATGGGAGACACAAAAAGCTTGTAGGTCAAACTACATACATAATTTCACACGAAACAACACCACCACACCAAACAATGGAGGATGAACAAGTCATTTTGTTAGATAAGTTAGTTACTAGGGGGATTGATCGTGTATTCCAAAAATGAGATGTATTTATATTTATTATTTATATTTTATTTATAAAGCACATGACATGTTTATAATTATACATTATTATAACATTATTAAAACTGGCCAGTAAATCAATCTTTAGTTTTCCACATAATAAAAAATTATGTAACGTTATTCCACTAGTAAGTGCTGGCAAATCTCACTGCCCACACTAGCCATATTAGACAAAAATATGTGGGTTATGGACTGAATTTTCTGATGTGGAAATATGGAGATACAGTGGTACCTCAGTTCTCGAACTCATTAGAACTTAAATTTCTTAAAAATCGAACCAACCAGTTCGAAAAAATGACCTAGAGCTCGATCTGAATCTCAGAAGTCAAACCATGAACACTGACCTAAGATAACTTGTACGTGCGAGGAAATGAGTCACACGGTACGTTTGTCAGCGGAAACAAAGGGTAAAGCTTCAGTCTCAGCCTTGCATTCGCTGTGATAGCATCCTGCACGTTTACACTAGCTGAATACATATATTTAGACAGTAAAAATACATTTAGACAACGATAGACAGTAACAGTGAATATTATTGTATAATAAAATAAATTTAAAAATAAAGATTTCTTATTCATTATTTTAATATTAATAATAAACCAATAATACATTTAATTATAATAATATTGTTGTGCCAAGCGGGAACGGAATGGTGACAAAGGCACAGATGTCAGGGTACTGGGGAATACGGGGTTTAATTACAGGTAAGGCAGGCAAAACGCAGACAGACAATACAAGGACCGGACTGGGGAAACAAACTGAAACACGGACGAAATACAGAAGGCTAATGAAAACAACCAGAAACAGCTGATCACACGGGGTTAACGAGGGGGCGTCGCACACAGAAGGAGAGGATGATCAGGGCAGGACACATTGTTTGGATACATTTATTTTCTTACTTTACAAATGACTTTTTTGATAAATATGCTTAGATGTGTTTAGTATAGTATATGCTCTTCTTGTTTTATCCAGTTCATTTTGTGTTTAACTGCTAAAAAAAAACAGATTTAGGTGTAATTTTTTGGTGCCGGGAACCAATTAATTGGTTTTCCATTATTTCTTATGGGGAAAACCAATCAGATCTCGAACTTTTTAGGATTCGATCCGGATTAATTCTGAACGGATTAAGTGCAAGTTCTGAGGTACCACTGTACAACCAAAATCGATTCATAAATTTAATGTAATTGGGATACGAAAATAACTCGATCTGCTCATTTTTTGCTCCACTCTTTTCCATTATCTTTTTCACCGCACTTCCACACAACATCCAAGCTAGCGCTGATGTTTGTGGTGAACCAGTCAGCAAAATTCATCATTATAAGCCCCACCCAGTTCTTTGAGAAGTACCCCAATGAAGGAACTAAAACAGGTTCAGGAACTACATCTTAGGAACTACAGTCGGGCAGAATTCCCACAGAGGTAAATTGACAGAAGTTCCTGGTTCCTGAAAAACATTCCTGCAGTGGGAAAGTACCTTTTGAGTTGTGAGCTCAACATTTAACACTTAACAATGGACATCAAGCTGGACCCAAAGAACTGAAAAGGTAGGATATAGGTTTGATCCATGTTGCTCACAAAACACTCAACTCCTTATCCTCCATCACTGATCTCTCTGATCCAAGTTGCTACCAAAACACCCAACTCCTCATCCTCCACCACGGATCTCTTTGATCCATGCTGCTCCCAAAACGCAACTTCTCATCCTCCATCCACTGGCCTCTATGTCCAAATGTTCAAATAGGACCAATCAAACTGTAAGTGTCTTAGTATGAATATTACACTCAGCATTGTTTACCAGTTCATCTGTCTTTAGCAGATCTGCTTTTTCACTGACTGGAAGAATTACACAAAAGATTGTTTAGCTTATGCACTGAATTGGCAGGTGAGAAAATATCAAAACTGCGTAACTGGGAACACAGACAAATGATTCATATGGAAGCAAGAACAGAAGAAAGAGAAGTGATGACAGCAGGATGGTGTGCAGAGCACCACCTTGGGGGCTGGTGGTGACTCTTACCTTTAGATGAGGAGGAGCTGGGGCTGCGCTTGTTCAGGGCATGTAGGCCCTGCAGGGGAATATCCCCACCCTCCAGGACGCTCTTGTAAACGTGGCGGTCTCCGGGCTCAGCAGCAGCCGTGGTGCCCTTGCCTGACTCATTTTGGGAGGGTCTATATGGTGAACTGGTGGGAGGAGATAGCAGCTGTCAGGAGTCAGGCAAAAATGACACAGACTGCGCTTTCTGACAGGTGCTGATCACTGGCACCACAAGGCAAGCAGCCAATCAGGGGCAGAGTAACATCTGTCTGCCCTACAGCAGGTGTGACATGTGACTGGATGGCTTGGCCTGAGTGAGGTGCTTCACCTGTCTCACTCCTGCTGTGAGGCCATGGGTGATGGCATCAGGCAGGACAGGATCAGGACAGTCTGCCCTGCAAGTGGGTGCAGCATTGCTAGGGACACGTCACAAAGAAACGAGGACTCCCGGGCCACAAATATGTGATAACACTAATAATGCTAATAATGCCAACAATTCTAAGGGGCTTTTAGTGCCGGGGACTGAGGCGTCACACCGCTAACAGGAAATAACACCTATCACCGAGGGCTTGAGATGGGGAGAGTCCATCTCACAAGGGGTCACACAGGGAATGTGATACAAGGAGTATGACAGCGCATGCTATGATAACCCAAAGCCCCACATTAGCAGGGTAAATATAACATGGGACATTCCTACACACCATTCAGCACGTCATGACCCTGTCACCTCAGTGTCCAGTTAACACAAATACTGAGAGTGAACACTCTGCGTCTCCACATGCACCAGCTTAGCACCAGTTAACTCAACACCCGCCCCCGCCCACTCCAACAGCCGTTAAAAAGCAGGAAACCTTGGTAGGCAGCCAGTCCCTCCCTCCAGCTAATAAAACACATTAAAGAGCCAGGAGCATAGAAACTGCATTCAGAAATGTACAACAGAAAAACAGAGTTTACCATGTGGGTATTCAAGGATATCACTAGAATTTCAGTATAACTAGCCACTGTTTTTACAGGCAAGTGTGAAATTGGACACATTAAACCTTTAAGTGTACCAAATCTGAATTTATTCAGTATTTTTCATATCTCTATCCATAGCACAAGAAGATTATTTACATCTCACTACAAAAGAGTGAAACAGCACAGAAATCCAAGTTATGAAACTAAATAAACACAGAATGAAGTGTCGGAAAGTGGCACAGCTCATTTTTCACTTTATACTGAGTTTTTAGGGTCTCACTAAAGGAGTGACGGTGGGTAAAACTGAACCGTAGCTTTAAGAATAATGACAGGATACTATAACAAAAAGGAGGCCATGAAGAGGCCAAAGCCCACATACTCAAGGTACTTAGATCCTCCACCAGCGTAATGCTGACACAGACACACATTGACGTACCTATCTAGATGGGGACCTTCCATTCATTTCTATGGGAAAACCTTAATCCCAATCACAACAACCTTAAGCCCTAACCTTAACTAAAGTAAGTTAGTTTTAGGTTTTACCACACTTAGGGGACATTTTGGTCCCCAAATGTGACCTACGCAAACCCCTCCCCACGCATACATACTGTCCTCCCTACACACATACACACACAATGCACTCCCCCAAGCATTCCTCACATTCTTTAGAGAAACATAAACAAAGCATTTGCTCAGAGCCATTACTCAACCCCCTGGCACCCAGCACCCTCTTCTTCCCCAGCCATGCGACACATTACAGGTCCCATCCGGAATGTGTTTGGCATTATGTGGAGGTGCGCTAGCTACCAGATTGCCCACTTTATCCTGGGGTGTTTGTTTGAAAGGCTAGCGCACGCAGAGCAGAGTTAGGCTAACGGGACTGCAGGCAGGAAGCTGGGGTCCCCATCGGGGGAATCTCATCAGAGTCTTTCACTATAAACTTAAACCCAGCATCAGTATAAGGGGAGATTCTGACACAGAGAATGAGACAGGGCAGGAAAACAGGAAGAAAGACAACCCAGACAGAAAGAAAAGAACAGCAGACTTACTATTGATGGAGGTCGGAGGGTGTTTCCAGGGGGCTGAATGAGGGGGCACTCTGCAACAAGCCAAACAAAGAAGTCATTGATAAATCCGCAGGGGTACTGTCTCTAGCAGAAAGAGCCCACGGATCATCTGTTGGGAAGGATCCTCCAGTCTTCTGAAGCGTAGGATTGTCTGTTCTTATACAGCAGCCACTGCATGGAGAAATAACGGTGTGTTTTGGCCCACACGTAACTTGAGGAAAAGCAAGCACGACAAGGAGGGGGAGTGTTTGTCAGTCAGGGGTGCCTGGAGGGGGAGGAGTCTCCTTGCCTCTGAGCCAATGGATGATGGCGACCCATGGGGACCCATTCTTTTGTCTGGGAGTAAGTCACACTCATGATCACAAAGGAAAGCATACAGGCGGCCAGCTGGTGAACCACACACACACACACAAACACGTACACGCATACACACGCGTGTACGAAAAGACACTCAGCCACATGCTCCCGGCTGCCTCCTGTAAAGCATGTATGACACTAACTTGTGTTAATGCCTGCTGGACAAAGTCCACATTTCAGGGAGTTTTTACTTGATAGCAGATGCTGAGGCAGCTTTGAGGGGACAGGAATCCAGGAGTGTATAACAAATAAGGAAGTAGGTGATTAGCACATTAATGAAGCCCATCGTCATGCAGAGGCTCTGCCTGCTCAGGGGGTGCTAAATTTAGGCCCTGTTACTATTCATTTTCTTCCTGCTTGCGTCACATGGGCCAAAAATAACAGGTGTGGCGGGGGGCTGTGAATGAGGGCCAAGCTATGTTTGCAAATAAATGTTGCACAATCACTGTGGCTCTTGGCGACACTGGGCCCCAGTGGCGCGCCGCTTATGTAGCCGCATTTTTTATGGGAGGGGTGGCTGGGGGTTGCTAGGGGAAGGGAAATCATTAATGACCTTTCAAAATGAACATCTCACTTAATGAAAAAGGATTAGTGAAGCTGCATTACACATGGGGCTCGATGCTGAACAGCCACAGTGTGAGAAAGTCTGTTTCCACTGCCTCATCTTCCAGGGATTGTCCAAGGGCCAGAACTAAAGCACAGAGCTGTTGTGCATGTTAAGTGGGTCGGAAGTGCTCAGGAATGGAAGGAGGGATATTCTATGCACAGGTTTGTCATGACAGAACAGTCGGATGATTCATATTTGCCACAGCTGTCAGAGAGTACGCATGTCAAGGCGTCACTTTCCGATTCTCTTCTGACTTTGAGGATTAAAGCTGCGAGACTGCATCCACACGCCAGTCGCTGAAAAAGGTCAGGAACGAGCCTCCAGTTACATCAGCTCACAGAGAGGAGATTCACCAGCAGCCTGATGCCTAATAGTGCTCTCTACTCAGCAGCCATGCCTGCTATCAGTTAATGTCAGCTATGGGGAGGGAATGGAGGCATCACAGTGTCAACTTTCCAAAGAGATTAATATAAACCTAAAAATAAAAAAGAAAGAAGTATGTGCTGTTAACCAAAATGAGCATGAATAAATATTAGACACTGTTCATTGCGCTACATCTAAGTGGTGAAGGCGACCCTTAGGCGGTCCACTGACCTTTTTCTGGGCTGTGGCTGTAATGTGGATATTTTTTATTAATAGAGCATTAAAATATGACAACGATTCCAATATTGATGCGATAACTATGTATACAGGCAGGTGCCACTGCCGCTATAAATAAGCAGACATAGCTGAGCTGTGCACCTTCTTTCCATATCAAAAATAGGCCAGGCGACCCACCGGCGCTCATGAAAGTGACCCTCTCCACCTACGTGGCTTGTAAACAGCACCTGTATATTGTTTCCACACTT
The DNA here is from genome assembly GCA_026776725.1 of Gnathonemus echidnorhynchus. Taxonomy (NCBI): domain Eukaryota; kingdom Metazoa; phylum Chordata; class Actinopteri; order Osteoglossiformes; family Mormyridae; genus Gnathonemus; species Gnathonemus echidnorhynchus. The sequence continues at coordinate 16,182,723 of JAODJU010000062.1, read as the reverse complement.
CGAGTTTTCACTGGATATGAACAGCCTGTGTTTCCTGGGTTGAAGGTCACTTTATTTAACCCAAATGATGTTTGGCAATGGCTTCCACAAACCAGCTTCAGAAACTTACCCAGAATTCCTGCTGCACCCCTAACTAATGGTCGATCTGGGTCCTGATCATTCACTCACTGATCATGAAGCTTATTTCAATGCTATACAGTTAGTCCTAATACAATGTGACTAATGCATTCCTGAAAAACCTCATGTTCACTAAACTTGTGTACTAAAATACACAGATCCAATGGGAAAAATAGGGTTAGGGAATGCAACTGTAAAATGCAGTAACTTATGCCAAACAAAATGAATTAAATAATAAAAACATTTTCTTTTTAGATTTTTATAATCTAAGACTTTAACAAGTGCAATACATGAAAGTGGCCTACAAAATATTTGATTTGTTTAGGAGTAGTGCTACACTGTGTTATACTCAGATTCCATTCCAAGGTCAACATAGTAATCATGAGGTCACATCTGTGTGTCTGTCTCTGCAAGAAGCCTGAGGTCTGTGTCACACTCAAGTCCTAATATCCACAAGATTATTAATCATGTGCTAACCCCCCTAAGCCCCTAACCCCTAACTCAAATCCCAATGGCCATGTTTACCACTAGACACCCAAAAAGCTAATGAAGGCCTTAATCCACAAATAAGCACAGCTCCACAACAAACCAAGGTGTAAAGTTTGCTCCAAAAGAGTTAATTCAAGCTCTCCTTTAAGGCACAGCACATATTATTTTTGCTTTATGAGAAAAATCAAACACATAAATGATAGGACAGACATATAGCAAAGAGAAGCATGAGATGATGTCCTAGTCTCAGAACAACCTGCAAGTTTAAAGTGATTAGGCTGCACAAAAAGACCATACAACTGAACACTGTGTTAAGGCAAATAGCCTGAAATAGGCACATTTTTAATGTTGAAACGGAAAATTAAAGTTTAGCTGTGCAACTTACCGGTTTTCCAAACTCCATCTCTGAAAAGAATTTATACCAAGGTTCATTCTCTAAATCTACATCTTCTGGACTTATATGCTGAGTCTACAAGGGCATGGTAACAAGGAGAAGAAGGACAAAGAGAGAACAAAGCTGAATTGAGCACAGAATAAGGACAAACACTCATGCATACAGTTACAATGAGTCTGCCTTTGACCAGAGTGAAACCTGAACACATCATGCTGAGAAAATGAGGGCTTCTCTGGGATAGGGAGCCTCAGTGAGATCACATCATTGTTACCTATGAATTTGGAGTAAATTATGGCACACTGATAGAGGCCTAATCATCTCTGAACAGGAGCACATTAAAATCATGAGGACAAACACGGCTGAGAGGTTACTGCTCTCTGAATTTTTCACTGGATGTTTAGATATTATTTCTTCAATCCAAATGTTTCTCCACCATTTTCCAGGTCTGTAGGACCAGTTGGCCCATTTCTTGTAGATCTCCCCTTCAAAGTATAACAGCATGTCAACTCAAGGGATAGGTATGTGCTATCACAGCACATCTGATGTGTATGCTGTTGGCGCCCCCTCCTGGCTAGTTACAGGCTTCGTCAATAACATCGTTATTTCCATTCCAGCCACAGAGCGGGGGGGGGGGGCAACATAGTGAAGTAAGATATGCTGTAATATCTGTACCTCCTCCAGAACAAATTTTTCAATTTAGGCTTCATAGTTTACTTAAAAGACATTCATAATGTTTGGTTGGTAAAACATACTACAGTGTTTCCCCGAAAATACGACAGGGTCTTATATTAATTTTTGCTCCAAAAGATGTGTTAGGGCTTATTTTCAGGGGATGTCTTATTTTCCCATGTACAACAAACTACAGAACATTTACCAGTATTCATGAACAAAAATCCAAATTTATTCAAATACAGACATCATGTCATCTTCTAACCGTATCTTTCCATGTAAACAATCTAACGGTACATTCATTCATGAACATAAATCTACTGAATAATAAATATTATTTCCTGTTTCCTGTTTACATATAATTGCATCTCATTCTAGTTACCGTACAATCCATGGGATAGTAACTAGGGCTTATTTTTGGAGTAGGATTTATATTACGAGCATCCTGAAAAATCATGCTAGGGCTTATTTTTGGGGTAGGTCTTATTTTCGGGAAACATGGTAACAAGAGATCAATGACAAGATGAAAGCGACCAAGAACAGCAAACACACGCATTCCCACAAGGCACTGTGACACTGCTAACACAAGCATTCCAATTAGCCTGACAGAGCAGCCAAACAAGTGATATTCAGGTATTTTTAGTGACAGCTTCAGTGTAAAATGAGCTAAGTTCCTCTCTGAATGGACCAAAAGCTTTAACAAGTGAATCTTTTGTGGATGATTGGCTAATGGAGCCCAGATCACCTCTGCTGATACACAACAGGCATAACATGGTGGAGGTATGGAGTTTATAAATTGATCAGATTTGGGAAACAAATGGCAACAAGTGAAAGAGAGGGACCATGTGAGTGGCAGCAAATTTCATCATTAAATATTTATCTCATATATTTAATTTTTGAATGTTTAGTTATTAAATAAAACTGAATATAAAAATGAAAGATTAAAAATATATAAAGTATATTTAACTGTGATGTGGCCCTCTAATAGTGCTTAGTGCTTAGGATAATGCAATCTATAAGACCATAAACTTTAATCTAGTGTGGAGCATGTATATCTAAAAAAGAATACAGAACACATCCATCCATCCATCCATCAATTTTCTGTCTTCTTTAAACAAAGCCCAAAATCGACATAACAGCAACCAAAATAAGAGGTATAAGGACTCTGCAAACCGTTAGCAAGTTGGAAAAGGTTTCCTTTCAGAATAGACTACAGTATATGTAACTTTCAGACAACGAAGCTGTATTTCTATACAACAGCACAACTGGCAGAGAGGCTAGAGCTGAGCAATATGGCCAAAAATGTTATCTTGATAAAATTTTTCATGTCAGCCAATACTGATAATTATCGCGATAAATGTCAAATTATTATGTTCTGCCCCCAGGGCAGTCTGTTTAATGTTTAATCATTTTAGCACTGCCCCTGGTAAAACGTGGTACTACATTTGTACAGGATGCAGGAAGTGATGCCATGTGTTAGGTGCAAGGAGGCTCCGATACAGTGCTTTTCAATCTGTTACAATTCATTGATTTGGCGCATCATGAGCATTGCCTGTAAGTACCTTTTTATTGTTTACAGATGTTTGTGTTTGTATTCAATTAATCTTAATTGCTGAGTGATATTTAACATTCTGTACCTTAACTTTTAGTGACAAATTGTTGCTTCCTGTATGTGCTGAACGTAATTTTGTAACTCTGACTTTACATGTGATGCCTTAGAGAATATATGTTAACGTTCTTTTTTCAACATTTTTGGCATTTCAGATTTACTCTTCCCTACCGTATCAACATCCTCTGCAAGAGTCAATATTAAACAGCCAGAAACCTGTCAAGGGTCTGGAGAACACGCCCTGTTCTCTGACTTAATGCTTCCCTGCATACCATCTGCCAACAAATCTTATTGGGACAGTCCAGAAGACAGTCCTACACAGTAAGACACATATTCAGAACAGAAATCCATCAGCACAGCCTTAAATGCGTCATCACTGCACCATATCAACAGGCCCAGTCAAGACCCCTGCCATGAAAGACTTTATTAAGTTCCTTGCATGTTGGGAGCTGGTAACTACAGGGCTCAGCCAGTTCGATGACCGATGTGAAAGCTTCAGGGCATGGCAGTCTTCCTTCTGCAATGCCATCAGAGGCAAGTTTGGCAAGCACATGTTCATGATTCTGAGGCAGCACTGATGAAAGCATGCTTGGTGCTATGGTTCACTTGAGGCAATAGAGAATGCTCTTTTCAACAAACTAGACATATTTCCCAGAATCTCTAGTAAAGACAATGCAAAACTGGGAGACCTCCTCATGGAGTGCTTCAACCCCATAGTGGAAAAAGTCTCACATGCCCTACTGGAGAAGTGGTTGTATCAAGGCCCCAGTTCAAAGATGAGCATAATATCCTCTTTTCCCCTTTCTCCTTCTTTGCCAATTTTGTCTCTCCTGAGGCGCATGCCAGAAATGACCTCAGCTTTGCTCTTCCCAGCAACAGTAACCCCCTCAGAGATAAATCAGCCTACCAGACCGGGAGAGTCCCAGTATCAGTCTACATGTTGGACATCTCCCCAGACATGGAATGTGACAGGAATGTGTCTCCGTTGAAAATCCAGGTTGCAAGTTGAAAATCCAGAAAAGAACTGTCCTCTTCAGCACAAACCACACCCCTTAAGAAAATGTTGTGGATTCAGAGTGAAATTGCTGGATGAGAGAAAGGCTTTCCTTAGAAAAAATGGGATATGTTACAAGGTGCTGTGCCTCAGTTTTCCATTTAGCAAAGGACTGCAAGGTCTCTGAAATGCAGCGAGTGGGAGAGCAATTGCCATATCGCAGCCATGTGTCCTGGTGCATCACCCCTAAAGCCTGGACTCAAAGCTCTAACTTTGATACCAGAACACGGCACAGAGGGAGAAGATCCTACATCTCCACCTACTGTCACCTCACACTGCACAGAAATTTATCGCAAAGGGCAGTCACCAATGTCCTGCTCCAAAATATGTTTGGTCTGTGTGTTCCCCAAGGGACAGCGTGACAAGGCAATTAACATGTACACCATACTCAATGAACAGAGTAATCATTCATTGGCAAGGTCAGAATTCTTCAAGTTATTTGATGTTAATATTCACTCCTCACCTTACTCACTAAGAACTCGTCAACATGTCTGGCAGGAAGGCAGAAGAACTCTCAGCAAAGTCTAAGCCCAATTCCTAAGTGCTGACGGAGCCAGCATTTAAGTGTCGTGAAATGAGGACTACAAATAA
>JAODJU010000062.1:16162166-16172896 GCA_026776725.1 Gnathonemus echidnorhynchus | reverse complement strand
AAATAATTTATTTGCCATGAATTAAGTTTATGATATTTGAAGAAATGTGTGATCATGCCTCAGTCAGTGAAAGTGTGTTTCCTACCCCTAGACCCCAGAGGGTTAATGAAAGTATACTTTGGCGAGTTCGAGCAATTCTGTCCCATTATACCCTTTTACCTGTCTGTACCTCTGCCTCCCTGTTGTCCCGACCCTGTTCTGCTTTCCCAATGATGAACCTAGCCTAGCCCTCTGAGTATCGATAAAGATCGTCTAAACACCCGTCTGTCCCTGGATCCTGAGGCCTGCCCTGTACACTGGATTACTGACAGAGCTTTCCCAACTGCTGCCTGTACCTTGACCACGATTCCGGAACTACATTTTTGATTTCGTTTTCTTCTGGATTACAAGCAGGGTATTAAAATCTTTTCACCTGCCTGATCTCTTATTCCCGCGACCCCAACCATGACACTTTCTGCATGGAAGTCATTCTTGAGAGCTGTTCCCTTCAACATCCATGTGGCCTGATCCTACAAGTCTACTGACCATGCCAAAAAGTATAGGTGATGGCATCAATGCATAAAACCTCGCAGCCCTGATGATCTTTCCCAAGCCACAGATGTCATCATAGGCACATCTCCACCCTGTTGGTACAGCACCACCAAGGCCGCCTCGTTACCTAAGGAGCAATCAGATCCTCTAGTCTGTGGATCACTGGATGCAAAAGGCTTGTCAGCTCAGTCATACACAAGTGTATCACCTGTTTGAAACTTCATGAGAAAATGGAGATGCAGATTATGGCAGACTTGACACCCGAACACCTCAGTACATACCCTCCATTTTCATACATTGGATTGGATGTCTTTGGGCCTTGGAAGATCACTGCATGGTGCACAAGACATGGGCACACTGAAAGCAAGCACTGGGCAATTCTGTTTACCTGCATGATCACTAGAGCCGTGCATATCGAGGTAATCGAGTCCAAGGATACTTCATGCATTAATGCTCTGTGGTGATTCTTTGCAATCCATGGACCTGCGAAGCAACTGAGATCTAACTGCGGGATGAACTTTGTTGACGCCAGCAATAAGCTTAGGTTGAAAGTAGCAAGATAAATCGAGGATCCGAAGATAATTGTGCAAGCAAGCAAGAGGCCCTTGGGAGAGAATTCTCGATTCCATGCTGTTATAGACTCATATCCACCTTCCCCATGAAGTTCTATCCATGGCAGAAGTTTCTCCTATCATCAACGCCAGACCTCTCATTCTGGTTTCTACCGACTCCAATGCTCCCTTCAACTTGACACCCACAATGTTACTCATGCAGAAGGTTGGTGTTCCCCCTCCACCAGGAGGCCTTTCTGGCAAGGACCACCACCACAGACAATGGAGACAGGTACTATCACTTGCGCGCACATTTTGGACCCAATGGAAATGCAAATAACTACCAACACTCCAGAGTTGTCGCGAGTGGACTGAGGATCACCATCACCTGCAGGAAGGTGATGTAGTGCTGCTGAAAGACAGTCAAGCAGGACGGAATGTGTGGCCCATGGCACTGGTAACTTCTAACTTTCAGAGCCAAGATGGGATGCCAGGGAAGTCTGAGGACATTCATAAGAGCAATCTCGGAAGTTGTTCTTCTTCTACTGGTAGAGGACTGATAGTCAGCTTATTATAAGTCAGTGTGTGATATTAGAATGTTTGATAGTGGGGTCACCGACACCAGGTGAGGAGTGTCTGCCCCTGAGGCAGTCAGTTTAATGTTTAATCATTTTAGCATGGCCCATGGTAAAAGGTGGTACTGCAATTGTACAGGAAGCAGGAAGTGGTGCCATGTGTTAGGTGCAAGGAGGTTCCAATACAGCACTTTTCATGGGAATTACCTGTAAGCACCTTTTTATTATTTACAGATTTATCTTTTAGTATTTAGTAAGTATTTAAGGACATTTACTGTGAATGGGATGTTTGTATCTTAATTGCTGATATTAACTGGCTGACATGTACTGTACCTTAACTTTTCTGACAAATTGTCATTTTCTGTATGTTCTGAGCATAATTGTGTAACTTACACAATGCCTTAGAGAATATGCTTACAGATCTCATGCTCTAGTTTCAACACTTCTGGCATTTCAGTTTTACTCTTCTCTACCATATCAAGATGCTCTGCAACACGTAGCAAGAAAGCTACATCCTGACTCTCTTGTTAATTTCTGAGGGAGTTTGGCTGGCTGTCTACTTCTGGTTATTTAACACCATTATTTAACAGTCCCTGCAGAGAAATGCTGCTGGATCGCTGGATTACTCTTATTGAACTGGATGTTTTGGACTTACCTGCCCTCCCAGTGAGTTTCTCTGTTGTGTTTATGGTTGTGTCTGTTGTCTGCCTACCTGACCTATTGCATTCTGTTATTTGTTCAATAAATCCCCCATTTTCATGACCTTATTTATGCTTGTGCTCCACTGCCGGTCCTGACAAGTAGTCACAGAGAAAGTGATTTCATTTAATTTTGCTGCAAAACATGTCGCTAGCAACATGTTGGGCCGTAAATTATACAGTATCAAACTTTAATTGAGCATCTGTTAGATCTATATTGAGGGGAATTTATATCATGATAATTATTGTTATTGTTTTATCATTTAGCCCTAAGACAGATGCAATCTCAATTGAGACTAATAGAAAGAGGGGAAAACAGGGGAAAAGCACAGACAACATTAAACATAACAGCAACTCAAAATAGTCTGAAATATGTTACAGCAGAAAAGAGAGTGCAAAAGGGGTTTATAAAGAGAGACAGAGGCAGTCTGTTGTTCTGTGTCAGTTCTATAGAACAGCAAAAGCTCCGCAGCACGATGCCAAAGAGGGGAGGAGTCTCGAAGAGATATACCATTAGTGCCTGGAAAGACGATGGGTGAATTGAGGAAAAAAGATGAGAAAACTGCCAAAAAATAATCAGTTTACTGAGGCAGACTAAACCATAAACAGAATAACACAGACCACATAATAAAATGATGCTGACTATTCCATAAACATAGTAACAGAGACCACTGATGCAGACTTTCCTATAAAGTAACACAGACCACATAATAAAACTGATGCAGACTACACCATAAACCAAGTAATACAGAACACATAACAAACTGATGCAGATTACACAACAAACTGAATGACACAGACCAAATAATAAACTGATGCAGACTACACCATGAACTGAGTAACACAGACCACCTAATAAACGGATTCAGACTACACTATAAACTACGTAACACAGACCATACAATAAACTGCCAAAGAAGGGAGGAGTCTCAAAGAGATATACCATTAGTGCCTGGAAAGACGATGGCTGAATGGAGGAAAAAAGATGAGAAAACTACCAGAAAATAATCAGTTTACTGAGGCAGACTAAACCATAAACAGAATAACACAGACCACATAATAAACTGATGCTGACTATTCCATAAACATAGTAACAGAGACCACTGATGCAGACTTTCCTACAAAGTAACACAGACCACATAATAAAACTGATGCAGACTACACCATAAACCAAGTAATACAGAACACATAACAAACTGATGCAGATTACACCACAAACTGAATGACACAGACCAAATAATAAACTGATGCAGACTACACCATAAACTGAGTAACACAGACCACCTAATAAACTGATTCAGACTACACTATAAACTACGTAACACAGACCATACAATAAACTGCCAAAGAAGGGAGGTGTCTCAAAGTGATATACCATTAGTGCCTGGAAAGACAATGGGTGAATGGAGGAAAAAAGATGAGAAAACTACCAGAAAATAATCAGTTTACTGAGGCAGACTAAACCATAAACAGAATAACACAGACCACATAATAAACTGATGCTGACTATTCCATAAACATAGTCACAGAGACCACTGATGCAGACTGTCCTATAAAGTAATATAGACCACATAATAAAACTGATGCAGACTACACCATAAACCAAGTAATACAGAACACATAACAAACTGATGCAGATTACACCACAAACTGAATTACATAGACCAAATAATAAACTGATTCAGACTACACCATAAACTATGTAACACAGACCATACAATAAACAGACACAGAATTTGCCATGAACTGTGTAACGGGCAATTTAATAAACACAGGCTATACCATAAACTAATGCAATGTACATATTGTAATAAGCTGATTAACGCATACTTTTTGTTAAACTAACACCGATTATATTGCAAAAAATGAAATGCAGATTACATGTTAAACTGAGCAGTACAGCCTATATAATAAACTGATAAACTGAGTAACAGGTAACACAGACCACATGATAACCAGCAGTAACCCGAATAGAGGGTAAGCTGATTAAGCGGCTTCCCTGACCTCGACAAAGGCGGTCAGACGTGAACAGGGAAGAACTCGAAAGACAGATACATGGACCGGACATAAGCAGCAAAAATCATCACAGTACCGTTCTCTCCTGTTTCAACACTGATGACTTCCCTGGCTCATATTCAAATATGCTCCTGGGCTCCGCACGGTATTTCCTGGTGTCTACCTTCTTGTCGGGGGGCTCCCAGTCATTCCTGAGGAGGAGGGGAGAACGAATCACAATAGAGGACAGTCTCCATGGCAACACTCTTGGCAGATTTTTGGTAAAACCTCAACCAGTTAGTCTCTAGTACACTGACTCTGCTTCTCCTGTTATATTGTCAATCCCTATTTAACTACATCTGAGCTATGTCCCATTAGCTTGATTCTTCCCGTACAAAATGGTTTGTGGTGTTTACATCCCCAAATGCTAATTGGAATCTTCAATGAATTTATTTTAACTGAATTGTGCTTTCATTGCACAATCCTCTAATGTAGTGCTTGGTGTTGTACCCATGAATAGTCAACAGTCAACCTACTGTGGTATCATGGACAAGCATGAAGACAACATTCAAAATAACAGGACATGGAAACAAGCATAACTTATTTAGTGGATTTTGTGAAACAAAGATTTCCAGGGTCTCTGGTTATTGCTGCAACTCCTTAAAGGGATCTAAGCCTTAATAGGATCTCCAGTAACTGCCTGAAACAGACCCTAAGCATTCTACTAAAGTGTTCATGTCCTTGGGCTTCTGAATCTAGAGTTGGATGTCTTGAGACCACTTTTACGTGGTCTTGGTCTTGTCACAGTTTCAACGGTCTTTGGTCTTGGTCTTATGTTGGTCTTGGATCCCTCAGTATTGTCTTGGTCTCGCTGTCTTGGTCTTGCTGTCTCAGATCAACATAGTGGTCAGGAGATTTGGAGTGAAAAGTATCCATGACACACAACGTTCGATAATGCAACATTATTATTATTTCGCCTTTTGTGCCCTTCAAATGCAACCAATCAATGACATACATGCATTTTGTTGTGATTCAGACATTGGCACTCATCCAATCAAAATACGTGCTATACGCACAAAATAAATGTTGTTAGTTAAATGTGTAATCACATGCCACTGCAGACATCAAGATGTCAGAATCTTTTAAGCACTTGTCTTTATTCTTATTAATGCCCAATTTGATATGCAGTTTGTATTGGTATATAGTACAGTGGTACCTCGGTTCTCAAACTCTTAAAACTCGAATTTCTTAAAAGTCGAACCAACCAGTTTGGAAAAAAATGACCTAGAACTCGATCTGAATCTCAGAAGTTGAACCATGAACACCGACCTAAGATAACTTGTACGCGCGGGGAAATGAATCTCTCACGTCTCTCAGCGGAAACAAAGGGTAATGCTTCAGTCTCAGCCTCGCATTCGCTGTGATACCGTCCTGCATGTTTACACTAGCTGAATACATATATTTAGACAATAAAAATACATTTAGACAATGATAGACAGTAACAGTAATTATTATATAATAAAATACATTTTAAAATAAAGATTTCTTATTAATTATTTTAATATTGATAATAAACCATTAATACATTTAATTATAATAATATTGTACCAAGCCGGGACGGAACGGAGACAAAGGTGCAGATGTCAGGGTATCGGGGAATATGGGGTTTAATTACAGGTAAGGCAGGCAAAATGCTGACGGACAATATAATGACCGGACTGGGGAAACAAACTGAAACGTGGGCAAAATACAGAGGACTAATGACAACAACCAAAAACAGCTGATCACGCGGGGATCCCATACGGTGTTAACGAGGGGGTGTGGCGCACGGATGGAGCGGACGATTGGGGCAGGACACATTGCTTTTTTTAACTTTACACATTATTTGGATACATTTAATTTCTTACTTTACAAATTACCGTTTTGATAAATGTGCTTAGATGTGTTTAGTACAGTATATGCTCTTCTTGTTTTATCCAGTTCATTTTGTGTTTAGATGCTAAAAAATATTTAGATGTAATTTTTTGGGGCCGGGAACCATATTGCAATTAATTGGTTTTCCATTATTTCTTATGGGGAAAATTCGATCAGAACTCAAACTTTTTAGAGTTCGATCCGGAGTTCTGAACAGATTAAGTTCGAGTTCTGAGGTACCACTGTATTTGTAGTTTGCATTTGATTCATGTGACTTGTGCACATGTCTTTATATTGTTCGATTATAGTATTTTACTTAAAATGGTGTTGTTTGACTAAATAAATGTGACCATTAACTTTTAAATAACATCTGCATATCACATTGTGTTGACTTAACAGGCCTAATCCATTTCAGGGAAGTTGATATACAGTGTCATTTGGCTAGTACTACTACAATGGGACATGATGCAATTTCAAGTTTATAATTGTGTATCTTCAATTTGATGTTACAATTTCATCTACAAATTAAGTATAATTGAAATCGGTTACATATTTCCCATTCTTTAGACAGTTGTTGGAGGTGTTAGCAGTTTTGTCAGATGACTTTGGGACCGGTCAGTAACTGTCATGTCAGTCCTCAACAGCACACAAGAGTTAAGGGAAGTCTTTTTTTCGGTCTCGGTCTCGTCTCAACTTTCTCTTGGTCTTGACTTGGTCTGTCTTGGTCTTAGTCTTGGTCTTGGTCTCGATACCCTCTGGTCTTGGTAGTGACTTGGTCTTGGTTTAGGCGGTCTTGACTACAAGTCTATCTGAATCTACCTTCTGCTTCTTCAGAGGTTTTCCAGACTAAGCCCATGACGGTATACTGACACAGCAAACAATAACTACACAACCAGTTAGATTAAGCCATTGAGAGGGTACCAGCCTCACAGTACTACACAAAGAATATTACTAATGGAAAGATTGTCTGATACCTTAATGAGACAGAAAGTCATTAATTAGTATGATGGATATTGCTGAAACAGTAATATGGTATATTATGGTATATTTCAGAAGCTGAAACTGTCCAGTTATGCTATATTCCAAATTTCCTGAGTCTCTCTTGGTTGAACACTGGGTCCACAGCAAGACTGAAAGGTAAGCCAGAGGCTCACAGGTGCCTGTAGAGACATCATCATAATAATCACATGATGCAGCTGAAGGCCACCATGCTGCTCATCAGAGACCACCATGGATCACCAACATGACTAATCTCCCTCAAAATGAGCCATCTGGGCAGGATAGTCCCCATTGTGAAGACATTGGTATATTTGTCTCCATGTAGAACATATTCTGTATGTGCATATGCTAGATATGTCTATGTATGTATTTATGTATGTAATTTATCCAATGTGATGTCTTGTCTTTTATCTGAACCATGAGTCTCTAATAAAGTTTTGAGTGACTGACTGACTGATGACCAGCAGCCGTCTGCCTTGCATCTTAGCTATGTGGAAAATTTACAAAAGTCGTATGAGATGATTAATTCAATGGGTTTCTACTGAAGGATCATCCTCCTACACTGGATAATTACAGGAGTTGGAATCACCCACACCCTTGGACCGACCTTTCAGTGGAGGCTCGAAGTGAGGACGACCGGGCCGGTACTGGCAGTTTGGCCAGTCTGCCATTTTGAGAGTCTATGTGGTTGTTCTGGGATCCTCTTGAAGGATGATCGCCTTTTGCTGCAAAGCCCCGAACCACAGAAACGTCAGTGGTGCAGATGAGGCCACAGTTCACTGCACGCATTGACACATTTGACATCCGTAACACTACTGTGGCCAAAAAGATCCCTCCTGATTCCTGAAGTGAAAATCTACAGCTCTGGAAAAACTAAGAGACCATTCTATATTTAAAAAAAAATCTTAATTCTTAAATCCTGGTTTAATCCTTTGTCTGCTGGCAGAAGGTTACACTGCGAGGCACAAGAACAAGGTGAAGCAGGAGACACTGGCAATAACCAAAAACCAGCCAGGTAGAGGGCAGAAGCAACTTTCTAATGCCAAAGATGACTGTCAACTTGTCTGGTGGTGCCTTATAAATTGGAAGATGACCTAAAGTGACCTTCAAAAAGTGGTGTGAAGTGCACCATCCACGATTCTTTTCAAAGGTAAAGTGCAGGTTAATTTGTTTTATGTATTTTTACTTTATATTTTGTATTAATCATTTTTATATGAATATTTTTGGGTTGTGGAACAAATCATCTGAGTTTCCATTATTTCTAATGGGAAAATTCGCTTTGATATACGAGTGCTTTGGATTACAAGCATGTTTCCCGAAAGAATTATGCTCGCAATCCGAGGTTTTACTGTAATGCATTAATAAATAACATCATAAACATCTCCTATGGGTCATATGGGTCTCGCAAGAATTGCCTAGTAACCGCTTCAATTGAATATGCCAAACTTGCTAACTTGTCGATTGCCGAGTGTAGGGAGGATAGGGATGATGCTCTTGGTTTACTTTGGGGCATGCTTTGAGTCCTTTTTTTGAACAGAGAGCACCATGTAGTGTGGTCAGAAAATACAGCAAATGGTTCAGGAAGCATGGTTTTGGCCACCACTAGTCACGAGTAGAGAGTCACAGCCACCATGTGTCCGGGCATGCATACAGCACAAATACAACGGATTACTGTATGCGGGGGACACTGAAGGCGAAATGGCTACAGACAGTCTATCATTTACGAAAATTAACCATGGCTTTACTATGATTAAATAACCATGGTACAATGGTTTGCCATTTTTCATGGTTTTTTGGGTAACTATGGAAACCATGACTATGGTTTTATCATGGTTTCGCTACAGTTAAACCCTAGTATAATCTTGGTCATAAACCATGGTTTTTGTTTTACCATGGTCTTTACCATGGTTTTTGTTTTACCATGGTCTTTGTTTTACCATGGTCTTTCCAAACCATGGTAGTACTATGGGTAGTAGCAAAGTACCATGATGTACCATAGTAAAACTATGGTTACTGCATAAAAACCATAGGAAACCATAGTGAATTTTCATAAGGGATAAAAGCAAATGTAAGTGAATTAAAAGTCATTGCAATGTTTTTATACAATTTATCAAATATTTTTTGATTTTTAGAATTTAAGACCTGTTCAGTGCGCGGATGTACAAAAACTTGTTTTTGATTTGAAAACTGATTTGACCAATGCGCTGAAAAGAACAGGTTCAAAAGAACAATTTGTTTGTGAATCGGACATAACTATCATCCACTGGGAAATCTGATTTTGTGTGCAAATAGTATTTCTCATTATCACCATACCATGCTTTTCTCTCCAACTGAAAATTGCGCAAATACAAATGCAATTACACATTATACTGGACTTGGGTAGTAATACAGTATATCAGTTGTATTAGAACAGATTGATAGTGTGATATCACACATTGTAGCAGGACTGACTTGATTGTAATATACAGTGGTACCTCAGTTCTCGAACTCATTAGAACTCAAATTTCTTAAAAGTCAAACCAACTGTCATGCCCAGCTCCGTACGATCCTCGTGTGTGCCACGCCCCCTCATTACCTCATGTTCATTCCTGATCGTGATCACCTGTGTCCTGTTCCTTTTGACTAGTCTTGTGTATATTAGTCCATGTCTCCCCCTGTTTCCCAGATCCGTCATTGTATTGTTATGCTATTGTTAGTGGATGTAATAGCCTACCTGTCTGCCCTCTTGTCGTCATTAAACCCCGTTTTCACCGTCCATCCGGCTCCCTTCGCCTGCTTACCCACTCGCCTGATCCACGCAACGTGACAGAATGACGGATCTCCCACAAAGCACGAAGCGGCAGTCCGAGCACCACCGGCTCGGGCTGCTGCAGGAGTTCGTGTACTGGCGCGCCCAGCCAGAAGTCAAGGAGGACCCTGTTGCCCTGGACCTTGCTAACCGGGGCACGGACCTCCTCGAGAAGGAGCGCCTGTCAGGTCAGGACTATCCTCTTACGAGGACGAGAGAAGTCCTAAAACGCCTGAGAAAGAGGATTTCGGAGCGACGGGACGAGCGCGTTGCCCAGAGCCTGGGCAACGTCTTCGAGCCGGCTCCGCCCTCTACCCCCAGCGGCAGGGAAGAAAGGCAAAAGCAGCACCAAGCGCAGCACGAGGAAGAGACCGCGCTCTTCCTGGGAACCTGCTCCCTAAGTCCCGCCTGGGAAGACACCGCTGCTGCCTGCCCGATCGGCTTCTACAACGAGAAGCCGCCTCCCTTAGAGGCTTATCCCTACCGGCCGGCGCGCCTGGGCCAGGGAGAGATACGCAACGTGAGGGACGCGATTACCCGAATCCCCGCGGCTCTTAAAGGGGCAACGTCCTCTTTGAGGACGTGGGCTCAGGCAGCCCTAAGGGACGTTCCGGACCTGCCCAGTGTCCCAGACCTGCCTGTCCCGGAGCTACCCGCGGCCCCGCCTGCTGCTGCTGCC
>JAODJU010000062.1:16023276-16035851 GCA_026776725.1 Gnathonemus echidnorhynchus | reverse complement strand
ATCATTTGTGGTGGAAGGGGGAAAGAACTAAGCTACACAGGGCTGCGGCCCTCCAGGACTGGAGTTTGAGACCCCTGAACTAGTGTTTGGAGTCTCAGAGCCTCTAAAAGATGCAGTCCTTTGCTGATGCTGTACCTGGACAGTGTTCAGTCAGGAACTGAGAGATATATTATGGTAATGATGGGAAATGTGGCTTTGGGACCCATGGTTTTGGGATTGGGATTGTTGTGTGCTCCCAGTCTTGGACTAGTTTAACCCAGCAGGAGCCACTAAAATAGCCAGTAGGAAGTGGGCCACACCAGTTGGTAACTGACAATATCACACATGAATATATCTTTAACCTGCCTTAATTTCTAAAGGAGCTAAAGTGTTTTATACATTTAATATCTGAAATGACTTTTAATTTCAACTGTAATGGAGATCACAAGAGCCTTGAGCTTGTTAATTGTAATGACCGTATTCTGCTGGGTTAGACAGAGGGCCTGTTGCGAAATTCGAGGAGCTTGTAACACTGGGCGTATGGATGTAGGAAGAAGCTTTTCAAGGTAAAAAGAGGAAGAGAGGTTAGGGTTAGTACCCTCCCCCCACCCCCATGATCTTTTGGGAAAAAATGAGTCGACTCAAATGGCCAGTGCATAAACATCACAGGCAGAGTTTTCCATGCTCTTTGGCTGGCTAAGTGTTATACGAGTTTCAAATACACTTCTCATAACTGGAGCAGACTTCAGGCCTCCTCCATGGCTTGTTTCCAGGCAACCAGCAGGGGAGCTAAGGAATGAGCATGGTGGCGGAGAAACTCAATTAAAATAACGGCTTTGTAGGCAGCCCATCAGTTATTCACACCTGTGTCATTTTACCCAAGTAAATCATTATATAGTAATGAACTCTAATTTGTTCCCGCAAACTATTTTTTCCAACAAATAAAAATACAATCTGAAGTTTTCGTCCATCATTGGTAATTATAAGAGACCTCTAAATATATCATGCACCATGCACATGCAGGGGTAAAAAGAATGGGAAGAATTTGAGTTGCTGAGGTAACAGACTAAAATTAATATGTTGGTGATTTGTCTGCTATGGTACACTGGACCCTGCATGAAGCGGAAAACGAAAATGAAATGTCCTGCAAACAATTTAACAACCGTATCATTGGGTTATAGCCACTATCAAGCTGTCACTGTTAGCTAGGGCTCTGATGTGTGATTTGTCAATATGTAGACATTCATTTCCAGGTGAGACATCTTCTTCCATATTGACTAAATGGGTTTTATATTTTTATATACTTTAGTCAAAATTCAACATGACATTCAACCTCTTGCCTCAAACTATTAAATTAATGAAGATTATAATTTTGTGTCATGCAAAAGGTAATTTATTAAGTGTTTTTGGTATATAGAGTATTTGAAACATTTTAGCATTTTTGTGGTTTGGAAGATAGTAAAACAAACACTACCAATTTAACGAGGGATTCTTCTATGGCAAGATTAAGGCAGATTTCTTTTGGAGTCAGTGGCAGGTATCAGGATAGCATGGTGGCTCAGTAGTCATACACCTACCGGCTCAGAGGCTCAAATCCTGGTATTTACCTGTTCTCTCCATTTGTGTGGGTTTCCTTCTTCAGTGGAAACCAACAAATTAGGTGGCTTTATGTCTCTAAATTGCAGGTAGTGTGTGAGGTCAGTGATAAACTGGCACCCCGTACTAATCTCCTGAGTCTGAATAGGCTCCATGCTCACTGTGACCCTGTACTAGATAAGCTGTTATGGAAAAGGGATGCACTTGACCTTTCCGTCACACAAATGTCCTGCCAGAAACTGCGCAGAACCTTTTTGCACAATATTCTAGATGGAAGGTAACATATCACTGGGACCAGGATACCCCGTCCTTTGTTCACTCACTAATGGGTTTATGACAACAATGTGACTCATCTTACTCTAAGAGGATTTAATGTCTCCCACCTCATTACACCACTCCCCCCCCACACACACACATCCAAATCAACATCTGTGAGCTTGAGGTTCACCTTTAATCAGCTCACTAGAATGGTTTCCTTATTCAAAGACCCAGATGTTTCTAAATAAGCATCCAAGGTCGGTTTACTTCTAGAAAAAAATTAAGCGCCACCTCACGGTCATTAAAAAGTGGGACAGTCAGCCTTCTTCCCAAATCATGCATTTTTGACATATAATTTTATTGTTATTTTTGTTCAAGCAGATCTCTGCCAGAACAAAACCAGCTGCTTAGCTTTTACACACAGTTCTCCTCCTTTAGATAAACAACTCATCGCTTAGCCCTAACCCCATGTGTCTCAGAAGGGATGATTAACAGTTATGCTTGTGTTCATCCCTCAGCATCCCAGCTGGCCCTCTTTCTCCTACCCAAGAAAACAGCCTCCCTTTTCTGCAGCTGGACCATTTACACACTTCTGGGGCACTGTGTGACAGAGCTGCGTATGCCGAACACCCTATGTGGCCAAGCACAGTCTCATTGCCATGCATTATCATCATTTCTTAAAATCTGGCTGGCGTGTAGGCATATAAGGAGGCAGATATTATAATTTAAAAATGGCCTTAATATAAATTGTCTTCCCAGCTCCTCGGGAGATGGTGGGCGGCTTACATCAGAGGGGCGTTAATTATTCCCACTGCCCATTGCTGTGTCTGCTGGAGTAACAGGCTCTGAACACTTACCAGTTGGAGGAGCGGCGATGATCCACCCACACAGCTGAGGAAGGTTTTTGCACACACGTGCGACTCCCTTATCCCGGGGGGGGGGTCACACAGACTTCTGGGAGGCCCTGTCTCCGCCAGGAGATGAGGTTCTGCATCCAGGTGCTTCGTAGAGCCGTGGAGACCAAGGATCCTGAAGTGCATTATGCAAGGGGTTACACATCCCTGGGGGGGTTATTCGTCCCTGGGTTTTTACTACCCCCTTGGGGTTTTATGTGCCCCTGAACCACTTCTCCACCGTTTCCAGCACCCACTTAACTCTCCCCAGCATTTCTAATTTTTTTCTTCCCCTCTTCAGAAAGTGGTTCAAAGTAAAGCTCTTTGCAAGAAAATTTATTTCTTTCTTTTTGAAGCCCTGATCCAAAGTTGTAGACAGTTCCCTGAAGTTGCTGAGCTATTTTTTGCTGTTGGTATTTTTAATTGTCTTTTTCATTATAATAGAAGTTTAGTGATTAGTACTGTTATCTCACAGTGACAGGACTGGGGGTTCAAATTCCATATGTGTTGCACTGGCATCCTTACACAGTCCAAGCACATGCAGTTAGGCAAATCAGCATCATTAAATTGTTCATAGTGCGTGAATATGAGGGTGTGTGCACTGTGATGGAGTGACATCTCATCCTGTGTCTTCTTGTGCCCTGTACACTAAGCCTAAATAAGAAAACTTGTGGATGGATGATGGATGTCACTTGCATTACCATGCATCAACTGTAGAGGGCAGTCAAAGCCCCCAAGACAGTATGGGAGCTTCCCACGACTTTCCCATACTAGATGGAGAAGGAATCTCTATGGTGATGACAGAGACTTAACACTGCCAGATAGTGGTGATTTGCGATGTGTTTTTGCAGTAAAGGAAGTCAGTATCTGGGTGTGGCACAGGTGCTGAGCTTTGAGGAACCCATCAGATTCCCTAATGGGATCCAGGCTTTTCATCATTCAGATTTTATTTGGACGGTGGTTTGTGGCTGTGATGGACATTTCTACCACAGACTTTGTGTGTTCGCCTGCTTTTACGTATTTTGGTGTTGTGGTCAATGTTGCAGTGGCTCAGCAGGCAGCCCCAAAGTTGAAATCTGAGAGTTCAGACCAGACTCCAGAGCTGTTTACACAGATTCACACGTTCTCCTGGGGATTAGATGAGTTTCTATAAAACTTATGGTGGTCCGGAGGAGTATGGTGCACATGTGCTCCATACTGAAGATCCCCATTGTTACTGAGGCCATCAAAAACCAGCTGAGAAATGATATGGTGGGCCAATGATGACGGCCATTAATGATAGTATGATCAGCTGAACAGTCTCTATCGAGCTGTGTCCTGATGGTTACTAGAAGCTGGGGACACAAGTATAAGTGTGGCGAATCATGGAGCAGTTATGAAAATGTCCTTCTCTTTGATCACGAGGCACTATGAGACAAGGTTGGTGTTAGGCTGTGTGCATCCTTTCACCCTCCATCTTGAAGAAATTACTCAGGTGTGGAGAGATGCCAGGCTTGGAGTGAGCTGAGAAGATGAAGCAGCTGATGTCCTCAGCATGGTTTCAAGCAGGCTGGGCTTTTTGTTTTAACTTGGAAATGCGTCCAACTGGGAACACTCGGGTAACTGGGAGGATTTTTTCTTGGGGGAATCAGCCGCCCAGGTATAGCCTGGTCCCATGGGCATTGCTGGAAAATGCATCTCCAAAGGATGGAATATAGTGCTGAGAGACAAGTAATTGTACCCTTAAAGGTACAAATTGGTACTTTTTTCTGACAGTGTGTCTTTGGACCATGGGAGGAAACTAGAGTACCCAGAGGAGTGCCATACAACATGGGGAGAACATGCAAACTCTACAGATATAACTCCACATCATTATGGGCACCATCATTTTAAATGGATTCTAGTGAAGGAGAAAATGATGTCTCATGAAACATGACTCCGCCAGATGGTGCTCTTGGTTTGCTTTGGGGCATGCTTTGTGCCCTTTTTTGGACAGAGAGCACCATCTAATGCAGTCAGAAAATACAGCAAATGGTTCATGAAGTGTGATTTTGTCAATCACTAATGGATTCATATTATTATACAGGGGTGTGACAATGAAACTGAAACCTGGTTTTAGACTGTAATAATTTATTTGTATGGTGTACAGCATCAATTTGTCTTGGATGTGACAGATACAAGTCCTGCACAGTGGCCAGGGGGATTTTGAGGCATTCCTCTTGCTGAACAGTGGCCAGGTCACTACGTGATGCTGGTGGAGGAAAATGTTTCCTGACTCACTCCTCTAAAGCACCCCAAAGTAGCTCAGTAATATTCAGATCTGGTGACTGCACAGGCCATGGAAGATGTTCAACTTCACTTTCATGCTCATAAAACCACTCTGTCTTGCTGTGTGTACTGGTGCATTATCATTCTGATCAATGGAGCCACCTTCAGGTTAATCTCTCGTGCTGAAGCAGTTTGAATCTCTTGGTGAACATGGTCCTCCAGAATGATTCTATAGTCCTTGGCAGTGACGAGCCCATCTAGAACAAGTAGTTGGTCTAGCAAATGTCATGATATTGCGGCTCAAATTATCTGATACATTCTGGGTACACAATAGTCTGGGTGGTAAGCCTCTTTCGGGTTTCTCCACACTGTAACTATCCCGGATGTGGAAAAAGATAGTGAGGGTACACTCATCGGAGAACAAAACAAGCCCAAGATTTGTACTGCTGGCACCATTGAAACTGACATTTGGCTTTAGCACAAGTGACCAAAGGTTTGGCTATAGCAGCCCGACCATGAATATTGACCATGTGGAGCTCCCAACAAACAGCTTTGGTAGGAACAGAGTCAAGGTGTGCATTTATTCTGCAGTAAGTTGAGCAGTTGTGGTGCTGTGTTTTTTGGATACAATCTGGGTTAGTACCCAGACATCTCTTTCAGACAGCTTCCTCCTGCGTCCACAGCTGCTCCTGTTAGATGTGGTCCATCCTTCGTGGTGGCATGCTGACATTATCCTGGATACTGTGCAGGGCTGGGTAATTCAGGTCCAGAGAGTAAAAGTCCAGACCAAGATTTTGTTTCAACCAACCAGTTGAGCAAAAACAGTCACAGAGTACTCAACTCATTGGTTGAAACAAAAACCAGGTCTGGACTTTTACTCTCTGGACCTGAATTACCCAACTCTGATACTGTGGCTCTCTATACAGCACAATAACTTGCTGTGCTGGTCACAGATGCACCAACGAGACGCATACCAACAGATCGTCCTCTCTTGAACTCTGATATGTCTCCCATTATGTTGATTGAATTGCAATATTTTTTGCACAGCTGTGCTATTTCTCTGATAAATCAACCTTCACACTTTGCTCATACTGATGGAACATGCAATCAATGAATATTGGCCACCAGGCCACAGTATTTAGTATAAAACACTATTTTGGCCATTTTTTCAATTTCATTGTCCAACAACTGTTAATTCATATAATCTACCTAGCCTGATGCCTGACTATTTGTAGCTTGATCCTTTGTTTCATACAGCCCCAAACTGTTTAACTGGTGATGTGTGGTTCTATAGTTACCTGTAGAATAGAACTGACTTCTGAGTTTGTTTGAAAAATCAACTCTTCCTAATATGTAAATTATTTAGCAATGAAAACAGTTAGTCAACTAATTTTAACCCAGACCTAAATTGCAGTAAATGCTATATTAGAATATAATTGCAATGTTCAAAGATGCTCACAAAATGACCAAGAACTTGGCTCAAAAAAGTTTCTCCATTTTCTATTTGGAGAGACAAATTTTTTAAATAAAAGGATTTTTGATAATAATGTTTGTCTTGGATTTAAATACATGGTTGAGGTGGTAATCAGTAATAACTAGGCTGCAATGAAGGTATGAATGTATATGTAAACTGACCATTCATATTATGTGTTTAGCCAAATCTCCATGACAGCAGCATGAATTGTCCAGGGGAGAAACTCATGTAAACACTGGAAATAGTATAATGCTGTTGAAGCTATGCTGTCATCGATGGCTAAAACCTGAGGTGTTTTATTTTATGCTTGGAAGCTGCTCAGGTAAATTCAAGAGTGGAAATTTCCTTTTGTGTTTGACTGTGGATGCACATGTCACTGCCCTGCAGTGGACATGAGAACTGTCCAGGCTGTACTCAGCTCTGCAGCCTGCCCTCTCCTGGACGTGCTCGGGATTGCGGCTGCCATAACTGAAACCAGATGTGTCAAATGTATGTGTAGACCAGTGATTACATTTATGGGCGCATGAACCACGATCCCACAAATAGCTCTGACTGCATTTCGTACAGCACGTGTCACAAAGAGAGCCTAAAGCCATGGTCTAATGCGTCACAGAAGGTAAACACTCTGGTTCTGGCTTCTCAACGCATGATAGCACCCCTTAATCTTTAAACATTCACCTCAGTAGCTGGATAAGTTCTGCAGCTCAGTTTGTGTTAGGAAACACCTGCAGGAGACAGAGCACAAAGGCCTCCTAGAATAAATGGGGAATTTCCAGAAGATTGTAATTTCATATTTCTGAGCCTTCAATACAGATGACCTTGCTGATGATAACAGTTTTACACAACCTCATTTCATTCAACAGACGTCTCGTAAAATAGGCTGCCAAACAGCCATGCTGTAAAACCAACTGGTGAGGTACAGTATTTGACTGTCCATGATTGGTTCAATCCGTAAATTATTAACTGACATGAGTGGCTGAGGGCAGGAATCGGATTCTGGCAGCAGAGCCTCGAGCCAATACGGTTATAGCTGGTGCTGATGTCACCCTCTGCAGTCAGATGAAAGGAATTTCCTGTGAGGTTATAATGATTGTTAAGGTAGCTGTCTGAGTTAGCTGGGTTAAAGTGTACCTGTATTAACTATGTCATGAGTAAGCTGCGCTATAGCTTTGTAACCTTGTAAACTGTCTTGTTACACAACTGAGTAAAACGTGTCGAAAATAATTGCTAAAGACCAGGCGGAAAAAATGTGGAAAATCAAGAATGTAAGCTGTTTAAGTCAATTTGGCGGGGAAGGTGCTATCTTAATAATGTAATGTATAAATAACAGAATGTTTATAAATATTTACTGACAGACTGGCATCTCATCCTTGCCTTGTTCCCAGTGCTTTCTGGGATCGGCTTCAAACTGTCTGTGACCCTGTGCTAGATAAGCTGGATGGATGGATGGATGGATGGATAGATGGATAGATGTAAATGTGCATGAGAATACTGTTGCTGGGTAGAATAGGGTGACATTCTTCACCATAAAACAGAAAAGCAGTCCTTATTTTCACTCGGCACCGTAAACAACCTGCATATTAAAAGCTTGCATTTTAAAACCCCTCCTTAATTTTAATCTTGAATATATTTTAATGTCTATATTGAATCCTGAATAATCACTTCAGCACTGACATTTTCCACCATAAAATTATACCAGTCATTTATCTCCGGTCACGATAGTAAAACGCTCGATTGAGGACAGATGATACCTGTGGGGAATCGGATAATTCGCCACCTGTTTGACTGAGAGAGCCACTTCTGTCTCCTTGGAGATGGTGTGCCCTGCTCCCCACTCCCCAGCTTTGCATGCCACTGACTGCGTGCTGCACCAGCCTGAAACCGGATCCCCCGAGCATGTTTTTGGAGATATGCCTTGTGACAGGTGAAATGTGTAGAGACCCTGTTTCTGAGTATCGCTTATTCAGCAAAAAAACAAACCTCTTGTGCCAGATAGAAAAGCATCAGGTCAAATATTGCAGTCAACTGACTGAAGCAGAAATATTTCCTGCTCCAGTGAAAGCTTGCACTGTGGGATTTCTCATGGCGAATGTACAGTCATGGTCTTAACCACTGAGACTCAGGTTAGAGAATCTCAGTGTAGCTTATGAAAGTATTCAAAGTGTAAACAAATGAAAATAGCTTTTTGGTTGTTTTGGAATTGGAATTAATATAAATGCAGTTGTACTAAAGAAATAATCAATATTGATTTTATGATATTTGGAAAAAAAGTAGGGTGGCACAGTGCTGCAGTGGTTAGCACTGTTGCCTCGCACCTTTGGGATCTGGATTTGAGTCTCTGCCGTGGTACTCTGCCTCTGGGTACTCTGGTTTCCCCTTACACTCCAAAAACATGCTGATGTTAATTGGAGTTACCAAATTGCCCATAAGTGTGCTTGTGTAAGTGAATGGTGAGTGAGTATGCCCCGCAATGGGTTGGTACCCCATCCTGGGTTGTTCTCTGCCTTGCGCCTGTAGCCTCCAGGATAGGCTATGGACCCCCCAAGACCCTGAATAAGATAAGTGGTTACAGGAGATGGAAACAGTGTATAAAGGCAAAATAGTATGCCTTTGCTAGAAAATTCCTACTCATTTATGCTTATAAAATTAATACATTATTTGAGTTGTCAATCA
This sequence comes from Gnathonemus echidnorhynchus, assembly GCA_026776725.1. Lineage (NCBI taxonomy): Eukaryota > Metazoa > Chordata > Actinopteri > Osteoglossiformes > Mormyridae > Gnathonemus > Gnathonemus echidnorhynchus. Next base: position 16,026,731 of record JAODJU010000062.1, on the reverse strand, counting down.
AATCTTCCTCTGATCCAGTTTGTTTGGTTGGTTGGGTGGGTAATGTTTAAACCTCCCTTAAATATTTTTTAACTCTAACTACCCCCCTTTAGTAAATGGATGACAATTTTATGAATTGCAATTCATGAAACATTTCTGCAGACCCCTTGCAAAAATGTATGAATGTACCTGCCATCATAGTGGGTCATATTATACAGCAGCTGAAAAAATTGAGACCACACTATATTTTTAAACAAATCTGCATTTTTAAATCCTGGTTTAGTTCTGCTGGCAGAAGGTTATGCTGTGCAGCAGGTTGCTTCCAGGCTCAAAATTTCTAAGACAGCAGTACACAAGAATTATGTGAAGCAGAAGAGACTGGGAATGACCAGAAACCAGCCAGGTAAAAGGTGGAAGCAACATTCCAATGCCATAGACAGGGGCATTTCTAGCTATTGAAACAAATCAGGGACTAAGTCAAGTTTACTCAGGGCTTAACTTTTTTTTTGAAGGAAGACTGGCATCGGTAAAATAGTTGGGGGTATAGCCCCAAGTGATTGGACCTAATGACACCCATGGCCAGAGATTTATCCGACAGTTCCTCATGAATCGTAGGACGACATCAAGTAACCTTCGAAACGAATGGAAAACATTAAGTGCAGGTATGAAGTGCACTGCTAGGACAGTTTGTATCAGGCTCCTAGAAGCAGGACTAAAGCAAGGAAGAAGCTCTTCATTAATGAGAAATAGAGAAGAACCAAGCTGTAGTTTGCAAAAAAATGTTCACAGATGCATACCTAAAAATTGACAAATTAGTGAAATAAAAAATTGTGCTGTGGTCTCTTAATTTTTTTCCATAGCTGTATATAGTCAGAGCAAGTGTCAGATATAGTGTCACACAGTTAATGTGTGAATGGCACAGTGCGTAAGTCAGAGCCACAGTGTGTCATCTAGAGGGTCAGCATGTCATAGTGTCACACAGAATGACAATTACAGCTTCATCGTGTAACAATTACATTGAAAGTATGTCGCTGACTTATAAATATGACAGTTGAAGCTTCACAATGACAGATCATGTCTTAACCACAGTTACTTGGTAGTTCTGTATCCTGGTACAGTGACAACTAGAGTCACAGAACATCCCAGTTACAGCTAGACAGTATAAATTTTGCAGTGTGTTACACAGGTAGTCAGTGGTCAATTTGAGAGAATATTTTAAGGGGGTTGGTGGGGGGTCAAATATTTGTCAGGGAGGGGATCTCCCACTATAAAATTGGACAAGTGGATGAGAAAAGGGGTGATTATGCTGTCTGGATTAAATTGCATTTGAGAGTAGAGTTCACCAGTTGAATACCACTGAAATAGCTGTAGATTTACCTTTACCTGTGTGAATTTATACAGAACAATTAAGGGGGATGTTGAGGCGGTATGGTATATTTTCAAAGAGGGTGTTTTTTGACTTTTTTTTACCATGGGGGCGATGGCATCCACATGCATCCCATTACAACTCATGCTCAAGTAATAGTTCACTTTCTGTGCAGATCAGAGCTTTGACTTGAAGAGAGGGATTTTCTTCAAAGAACCAGGTCCTTTGTTTAAAGTGCTTAGTCATCTCCTCAGTTTCATCTTCAAGTAAAGGCTGCGTGCATATATTGAGATCACGTTTTACTCTCCATTTAATGTAGTTTTATCTATCCACTGAGGTCATCCTGGAGGTGTTCTTTACAGCAAAGCAGGGAGCCTAGAAAGAAGCAGTAGATTGCTCACCCTATTGTGGATGTAAGGCACTTCAAGAAATGCGGAGATAACAGGTTGTGATTTATTACCAGTAAGTGGATTGAGGACCTGCTAAACAGAGCTCAGGAATAATGGTGATATAACTAAAAATCACAGCTAAAGAAAGGTTGGCCCTATCATTGAGAAACAGCACATTTAAACATACTGCGATGTAAGATACTGGACCGCATCAAATTTTATATAGCATTATACTGTCCAGGTTTTCCACGGTATATTGTTATTTGACCGTATTTTCCATACCAATGGTATTCCAGTATCTTGAAATGGGGGAGGAAATCCTCCACGATAAATTTTGCTGAACAATAGCATATTACCATAATACCTCTCAAGCCTACAGTGGGGTGGGATGGAGTTTAGCTAGGATTAGCACTGTACAAAGTTTTGGGGGTTTCTGGAAGACTCTTGCTAAACTAGCTGTCATGTGCAGGTCCATATGCCACCTTGAATGACCTCTTTCTGCACAAGCACCTTCGCCAGTTAATTGGCGATATCACTAATGAAATCTCCAGGACCCAGTCTGTGTAGAAGATTCTCAGCATCTTGTCAGTTTTTATCCCCCTACCACCCCTTGCAGATGAATCCCAGAAGTTATCCCAATGATTCTCTGACTCATAGATAAAATGCTGCACCAGGGCTATCTAACCCTCCGAGAAGTAAAGTTACCTTGAGAAAAATACTTACCCTGAAATACCACAGTAAAATGCCCAGCTGGATAAATGGATAAAAATTGCAAATGGTTGTAGATTAAAAAGTGAAATACAGAACTACTATATATGTACCTTAACCTTTCCCGCTGGAGTTCTAGGGAACCAATAATCTCCGTCACCTTTATTTAAGTGCCTTTCTTAATTACCATCAGTTAGGAGGGTGAGTGCACCCCCAAGAAGCAGATCATTAACAATGATGTATAACAGAAACTGGATTGGCCCTCTCCAGGCCCAACAGAATATGTTCAGAGAAGAACTGCAGGCTACTGGCATGGCACTGTGCCATAAATGATTCGACAGGCTTGTTATTCTCCCTGTAAGAGCTTTATGAATGTTTTTGGAAATGATGGAAAACTCTTTATAGAACAATATGATTTATCTCATGGTCAATTTCCCTAGAGGGATGTACAATATGTATGCTAGCAAATCACTGTTTTTGTTCAATTATTTAAATTGCTTAATTTACACTTTTACTCAAAATAATTCACAGGGTGTACAAGAAGCTCAGGTACCTGTTCAGAGGACCATCATCAGGGTTACCTCTGGGACATTAAGCAGCAACCCATCCAATAAAGGTAGCTGATTATGAGTAAGACCTCGGTGTGTATGTTGATGCTTCCATGTCCCACTCTTGCCATTGTGGGGAAGCAATGAGAAAGGCCAATAGGTTACATCTCTAGGTGTGTGGAGTTTAAGTCAAGGGAGGTGATGCTATAATTATATAATTCATTGGTAAGACCCCACCTAGAATATTGTGTGCAGATTTGGTCACCATACCTTAAGTAAGACATTGCTGCCTTGGAAAAGGTGCTACGTAGGGCTACAAGAATGATTCCTGGTCCTAGAGGAATGTCTTATGAGGAGAGGTTAGCTGAGCTGAATCTGTTTAGCCTCAAGCAAAGGAGACTAAGGGGGAACATGATCCAGGTATATAAGATTCTAACAGGTCTGGATGCTGTTCAGCCAAATGGC
>JAODJU010000062.1:16010733-16023176 GCA_026776725.1 Gnathonemus echidnorhynchus | reverse complement strand
GGTCTGGATGCTGTTCAGCCAAATGGCTATTTCAATATTAGTTTAAATACTAGAACTCGTGGCCATAAGTGGAAATTTGAGGGAGAACATTTTAAAATGAATTTGAAGAAGCATTTCTTTAGAGAGCGTGTAGTTAGAGTATGGAATAGTCTTGCTGCTAGTGTAGCACAATCACATTAAATCAGAGCTAGATAAGATTTTAACAACTCTGAGCTATTAGATAAGTTCTCCCAGAATGAGCTTGATGGGCCGAATGGCCTCCTCTCATTTGTAAATTTCTTATGTTCGTAACTTTGCCTAGATTCTAAAATTTAGTTGAAAAACCTGTACCTGAACTTAAAATAAACCATTTACAGTTTATACTGTTAGTATGAAAAACTCTGAACCTGGTCTGCATTTCATATAGCCAGGTACTCAGAACCCAGAACCTTGTTTGCATTTCATATGCCAATGTACAGAGAACCCAGAACCCCATCTGCATTTCATATTCCAATGTATGCAGAACCTCATCTCCATTTCATATGCCCATGCAGGCAGAACCCAAAACATCATTTGCATTTCAAACACCCATGTGTGCAAAACACAGAACCGTGTCTGCATTTCACACATCTATATAAGCAGAAACTACACTTTTATCCACATTTCATATTTCTATTTCAACAGAACCCAGAATCCCATCCACATTTTACATCCCAGTGTAGGCAAAACCCACAATCTCATCCGCATTTTATATCCTCATGTATGCAAAATGTCATCTGCATGTCATATTCCCATGTATTTGGAACCCAGAACCTCAGCTGTATTTCATATGCTCATGTACACAGAACCCAGAACTTTGCCTGCATTTCATATATCCATGTGCACAGAACACAGAACTTTGCCTGCATTTCATATATCCATGTACACAGAAACTACAGTTTCCTCTGTATTTTATATATCCTTCTGCACAGAAACCAGAACCTCATCTACATTTCATATATCCTTCTACACAGAACCCAGAACCTCATCAGCATTTCATATACCCATGTACACGGAACCCAAAACTTCATCTGCATTTCATATATCCTTGTACACAGAACCCAGAACATCATCTGCATTTCATATATCCTTGTACACAGAACCCAGAACATCATCTGCATTTCGTATGCACATGTCCGCTGGCACTCAGAAGCAGGTCAAGAGAAAGAAGCTGATGGCACAAATCTTTTTACTCCTTTTTACTCTTATTGTTACCCATGTGATATGTTCTTCTACTTTGGAGGGGGACTATCTTGATGGCAGCTGCCCTCAGGCAGACCCTTTGCAAAAGAAAAATACAGACTGTTTAAATATAGAAATGTGTGATACTTGCTACCACATTTTACATGTCAAGACACTAATAAAGCAAATTCCATTGTCTGATGGTATATAGCAAAGTGATTTTCTTCAGTCTCACCAAACTGCTTCCTTGTATCCATAGAAGTCTTCAGAAACAGTAAGACTCTAAGTGTCAGCTGCCCGTGAGAATAACAGTGACCTGTTTGCAGGTGCAGACATTGTGACCAGGCGTGGAAATTTTTTGAGACATTTTTCTCTTTAAGAAGTGAAAGGTGCAAATGACTTTTGAGAGAACTTTGAGTAATCAAGCATACCAGACTATTTTTGTTACTTATACCGGATGTAAAGTAACCAAGTGTAATTCCATGTAATGATGTAACAATTCAAGAGATCCTAACAACTCAGGCATACTCTTCATCCATCTTCCAACTGTTTTTCTTGGTTGTGGTCACTGGAGGATCTTCAGTCTATTTCAGGCAGGAGAACACCCCAGTTGGGATGCAAATCCATCACAGGGCAAATATACCCACAAATATACCCATACACACAATTTGAAGGAGGGAGGGGATGGCTCAGAAGCAACTGGAGGAAATCCACACAATCTGGGGAGCAGGGATGAGAATCAAACCCCACCATTAGAGCTGTGAAGCAACAGCATGCTACCTACTGAGCCACCCTCCATACAATGCCAGAACAAAGAATTGCCATTTTAATGATATTATCTCCTATGTTTCTACATTAAAGCTGATATTATAATTGCGAGACGGACGTATTCCTGCAACCATTAATATTTAACATGGCTAATTAATCTGCCAGTGACTATGATTTTTACGGCGGTACTGCTGCACACACGCTGTATTCTAAAAAATAGCAATTGCCCAGGAGACTCCAGCCCGTTTGGATTTACAGCGCATCTGAACTGCCGGGCTGACCTTGATGGAAATGAAACGTTTTAGAGTTTCTGTGAACACCCTGTCTTAGGTCTAAAGTGATGCATTATGCATGCAGTCCATTATTGATGAACTCGGTTGCTGTTACAGCTAGAATTAAGGAGCTCTCACGTGTGTTTTCTTTTGTACATTTATTGGATTTTAAAGACAGTTGCAGATTTTCGCGAATATTGAAGCCTGTGACTTTAAAACTTGAAAAAAATTGGCGAATGAGAAAAAAACGTCTTTGGTATCTGCTCTCTACAATCTGGCAGCCGAGGCTTTATTTATAAACACTGGTGCTCTCTCTGTTTCACAAGTCCCTGCTTTGCTGTAAAATGTAAAATGTGAATACTGAGACTTTATAATAAGGAAATGCGATTCAAAGTAAACGATTTGTCAGAACATTAGTATACGATAGCCAGAAAGAACAGGGACTGTAAATCAGCGTGATGGATTTTTTGTCACTGCAGTTAAAACCGTCATGTGTCTATGGTATTAAAGCTGACAGCAGTACTAAAATAATCCGTAAATAAACTGAATGTATGTGGTTTAAGGTGCTGATGCATATATTTTAACACAGCTATCCAAGGGGACTAATAAGAGCAAACTGACAAATGATTGCAATATTCACTGTACAGCTTTTTTGCTATTTAGTTCTTGCAGCAATCTATTCTTATTCACTTACATATGCATTTTTTACTTTTAAATCTTGTTTTTGGTTTACTTTGAGATAGTAACATTGCAAGCGGCATGATTTTAAAAATGCAGTGTATGACTAGGAAGTCATAGACTGTCGTTCTGCCCAGCTCGTCAAATTTTATACGTTTTCCTGCTCCGACTTTCGTTTTTATTTACGTTTATATCGTTTTATTCTTTCATATGTGTTGAGAGGGACTGTATTATATATCAATTAAGGTCCCATGAAGCGAATTTTGAAGCGAATTTCTTGGATGTCCCTGTATCCGGCATGATGTTTGATATTTAAAATAGTCGGGTGATCCCCATATTCTAACCCACAGCATACGAGAAGTTACGCTTTTCCCTCACCATTTTGGTATAGTGACATTTGCACATTAACAGAGCCTTTATAGGCAAGCGGAAGATAAATTGAAATTCCCCAGTTGACGGTTTCGGTGTGTCATTCAAGAACTGTCGCTACAGCTTATTGGTTACGCAACATGCTTGATTTGCATATCCCCGCCTCCTCCTGCAAATTGCTCTGCAGCGTATGATGCAGTCTAGTTTTTGCAGTGCGCTCCGGAGGTTCACCGCGTTAAGTTAAGAGACGTAACAGACTGATTTTTTTTAGAAAAGAAACGAGAAGATATGCAAGAATAATAACGAGAGTGTTATATTGCATCTGTTTTCATCGCCATATACCTTTCGGAATATACCTTTTGCGATTAAAAAATATCTCTGCCTTGGCAGGGGAAGCTGGGAAGGAAGCGCTGGTGTGTGAGAAAGGAACGGTTTGTTGCATTTATTTCCAAGCACTCATACAGTATGAGGTGCAGCTATGGCAAGAAGGGGTAAGACAGTAGTGAGGACCCTGGAGGATTTAACGCTTGATTCGGGTTATGGTGGTGCTGCAGACTCCTTCAGGTCGTCCAGCTTGTCATTGTGCTGCTCAGAGACGCATCTTCCCTACGCACATGGAGGGAATTGCTGGCATTTAACTGACTCCATGCACAGTCGACACAACAGCTTGGACACAGTCAACACCGTCCTGGCAGAAGACACCGAGATCCTGGAGTGCTCCGGCCAGTGCGCTAAGCTACCCGAGCTTGAAGATGTACCCTGGAGTCTCGGGGAGATGGAGAACGCGATCAAGAAGGATGAAGAGTTACGCGTGGGGAATATTTCTAAGGAGGTCCTGGCCAAGCTCTCCGCGCTGGTCAGCCGAGCGCTGGTGAGGATCGCCCGGGAAGCGCAACGCCTGAGCTTGCGCTACGCAAGATGCACGAAATATGAGATCCAGAGCTCCATTAAGGTGGTTCTGTCCTGGACCATCTCCGTCAACTGCATCACGGCGGCACTCAGCGCCCTGTCGCTCTACAACATGAGCACAGGGGACCGCTACAGCCGCGGCAAGTCGGCACGATGTGGTCTCATCTTCTCGGTGGGGAAGTTCTTCAGGTGGATGGTTGACAGCCGGGTGGCGGTGAGGATCCACGAGTACGCAGCCATTTACCTCTCTGCCTGCATGGAGAGCCTCTTCCGTGAGGTGTTCCGCCGGGTCTTGCACAGCGCCGCGGTGGAGAAAGACAACGGGATCCCGAAGTTAACTGTGGAGTCCTTGGAGCAGGCGATCAACAACGACTCTGAGCTTTGGGGGATGCTGCAGCCCTATCAGCACCTTATCTGTGGCAAGAATGCTAGCGGTAAGTTGACAAAATTAAATCTTAATTATTTTGTCCCTTCTGTTGTTGTCTCAAGCGATCCATTTTATTTCTTCTGTTTTATTTTATCGCTGCGTTGAAGATTCATACACATTCTTTACTATAGGTTATATTCCTGGATCACTGGATCCCCCTGAGATAGCTTCGATTATATTATTCAGTCGGGCGCTCATCCATGGCCTCAACAGGGTTTTTTCTTCCTTGTTCAAATACCATCAATACGTTCCGCAGAGCCAACATATACCAGTCTATAGTTTAAACGCAGTATATCTTAACGCACCGAGATATTCAGTGAGAAGGTTTGGGTGGTTGCTGTAATTTGACAGGGAGCGCGGCTTTTATTTTTGTTATTTTATCATTGGTTTGAATATTTGTAACTGATATTAAAAAGTAGAAAAAACACAAGATTATTAAATTATATGCGTGATAAAGGTACCCTTGTATTTTCTACCGATTGATTTAGCATAATTGAATGGTGAAACGCTTTGCAACGAAATAGAAAAATCTCAGTAGCGGTTAGTAACAAGTCGCATATAATGTAGCCTATGTTTTTATATGCAGCAAAGATTAACATAAAAACTGCAATGAAGAAATATAGTGTGGGTTGAATTTTCTGGAAATGTTTAGAAGGAAGTCTGACCCTCGGAAACCCCCAAACAAATAATTTTATGACGAAATACTAGGGAAAACTTGACTGGTGAAGTGAAGACTCTGCATGATTTAACTGTTGACATTCCAAACTGCAGACTCCCAGAAGATCAGACCTTCCCTGTGGGCGTTTAGAGGCAATGCTGAACTTGTAACAAGCCCATGAGATGACAGCAATCACGGCAGTAGTATGAGCCAAAATAAAAACCTAAGAATAACTTAAGCGTTTGGCAGCTACGGGTTATTAAGTACTTTGTTTTTGTAATTGTGAAAATTCCAAATCCCAGTGTAGATCACAGTTTATTGTGATGTCGTAACACTGACTGTGTGGGTGTGATTGCGCAGGATGAAAACCCCTTAAAAGAAAAGTGCGGGGATGAATTATCACGCCGAGCGTGTGAAATGTTACTCACAACTTCTTAGCTTAACCCTGCTCACATATTCTGTCTATTCTCCATCTGTTTCACATTCACTTCAAAATGTTGTTATTGCTCCTCTGTACTTAAATATAAAAATAATGTCAGCATGTCAGTCTTTTAGCGTAATGATTTAGCATCTTCGATTTATCACAAAATGTGAAGGTGATACAGTGGCTCTTTGCTTTTCAGTTTTTTTTTTATGAATATTACGGGAGATATAAGTAAATTATGTACCGTCTTTTGTCAATATAATGTAAACGGAAGAAATTGACTAGACCGTGGACTGACTGTTGACTCTTCATTGCTGCTGGACTGTGGTGAAATATGTGACCCCAGCCCTTTTAGACTCATTGAGGGGCGGAGTGCACTGGCCATAACCTCAGACATTAAATAGCAGGGTGACAGGGTCAAGAAAGGAACAACTCCCAGGTCATTAATGTAGTAAATAACCAGTAATTTGACTAACTACTCTTAAGGCACTAAAATTCACCTTATTGATCATTGGAGACAGTTCCCCAATATACTGTCAGGTAATCACTGTATATTCTATTAGTGATGGGTGTGTGTGTGAAACAGATGGACCATTGGCTTATTTAAGGCATTTGGATTGCATGGCATGTGACCGACAGCTGACTTTATAGTTTATTAGTGACACGCTGCCGATTGGCTTACCATGATTCCTCATTCTTGCGGCCCGGTTTCCATATTTGGCACAGGGGCAGAACCCTCCTCCCGCCACACATCAGTGAGGTATCACTTCAGGTTTCAGAAAATAGGGTAATGGCATCTTGTGCCATAAAGCTAGCCTGCTCTCATATCCGTGTCCACATTGCCCTTATCGAGGCCAGCTGTTGATGACATCACCTCAGACTGTCATGGCCATAGCTTGCCCTGACTTGATAACTACGGGGAAGGGTGGAGATGTTACCTTCCACAAACTCCAAACTGAATCAAATGGGGGTGTTTCAGAGAATAGTGGTGGCCCAGTTCTGGCTTGCGCTGTGACAATGGACAGGAGCACAGTGACCAGGGAAGGAATTGACAAAGCTAAAGGGAGAACCCTCCTCCCCCGCTCTTTTCTGGCCTTGGCACAGCTATCAGATAACATGCCGGCAATGTCGCAGCCGCCCGGTTCCAGCATTGGTGTTTTTTTCCTCGGGACAATGTTTGTATTCATTTTTGGTGAGGTGGCCCATAAGTGCTTCCAGATTGTGATGATCCGGCTAACCACAGTGCCCCCCAGGCAGTGCCCTGAGTGTGTGTTTCAGTGTGCAGTTAATGGGAGAATGTCATCTGTCTCTCCACTGTCCCAGAAATGCTCCCCTGCCATTATAGTCCTTTTACAGGCTTCAGTTGTTAATTAATTCATATACAGTGATATTGTTTTCTGAGATGTCTCATTAGAGCATGATTAATTAAACTTAAATACCACTGGAGGCCTTCAAGGGCACAATTAATTAAATTCTCATTCATTCATTCATTCATTCATTCATTCATTCATTCATATTCAATTCAAAACTATATTAAAAAAACTATGAATGGAAAAATGTGATAAAATGATCCATCTGGGCCATGAATAAATCAAGAATATTTCATTGTTAAATTTGCAATTATATTTACATGACTGGCATTCTTAGATTGGGCAACATACTATGATTACCAAGGAAAAATGAAACAAGGTTGAGTAAATTAGGAGCGAGCTGTTTGTTTTTGGTGTAATAAAACATTTTTTATATCCTATATAAAAAGACCATTGTTTAAGTAACAAAGGACTGTAGTGCAGTTTGCTCTCTCTCCTTATATTTTTCATCACTCTTGAGTATACTTCAAGATATTCATCCAGAAATCATAAAAGAGCTTCTCCATTTAAATATTGCAATTTAACTTCTTGAAGAATCAATGACTGTTTCCAAGGTTGTAGGACAGAGTCTGATATTGGAGTGGGGGTGGGGTGGGTGGTACGACTTAATTTAAATGCAAGGGTCATTTTTTGGAGGGGGGGTGATGCCAAGTTAAATACAGGGGCTTTTTACATACGTCGCACCATTTTGTCATGCTAATTTCAGCAAGTCCCACAGATATGTAAATTGCAATTGTTAAAAACTGGCACATTTAGGGACATCTTGCCTGTTTCATAATACTAAATCTTTTTTTGCATGTTGTGTTAGGGATACTGCACATCTGTGCTGCCAAATCGCAGCACCAGTGTCTGGAATAAGTCTCGGCCACACTTCCGTGACATTTTTCATGTTTCTATAAATTCACATCTAAAATATCGTCCAGCAATAGAGGGTGTAACATTGAATCTGCAATGAACTATGCTTATAAGCCACTTAGGCCAGGTCAGGCCAAGGCACCTCCTGATGTGTTACTATACTTATGGGAACGGACTGATCCATATCATGGCCTTTTTGACAAATCCGTGAAAATCCTCATGTTCTTTCTTCATCAGTGATCTGTTGTTCGGGTGTGCGGATTTTACCCGAAAGCAGCCTCATTCTCATGTTTTGATGATGAAAGCAAATCCGTCTCATCTGTCAGGATTTGGCAGTGAGCAGTGCTGCGCCCAAACAGCAGTGCGACTCCTGTTTCCCGGGAGGCAAACGATAAAAAGCACAATAACCCACTCAGATGCATGGGATCATCAATTCTTACCTACATTAATGATTCCACGCTCAATTATACATTTTGTTATCATTTTACGGTTTTTTTAAATTAACTGATTCCTTTGTCGACCACATTTTCTGAATCTGCTAAGGAAACAGTCCAGTTTTTTTAGAGAATAGGATAGGCGTTAACATTAACACTTCTACAGGCCTATTTAGTTTATGTTACCTGTGTTCCTTAAACCATTTTGGTCCTAATTAAATCTCAGCTACGCCTATCAGGAAACAATCACTGATACCTTGCTTAATGTTTCAAACTGAAAATGTTTCAAGGTCATTGCCCGCCCTGCTAATCTATTGGCATTTTTTCCCCAACTGGTTTTTATTACCCATTTCCAGACTCCAGCTGTTGCAGTAGTATGAATGGTGCAACAGATTTATAATTTAATTTTAAAGCAAACATGATTTTTTTATGTGGTGAGAGTATTATAGACGTATTCTGGCCGTTTTCTATCTATTTCCTCATTATTCTGTAAAGAATAACCAGATTGAAATGGGGCACTAAATTAATGAGGCAAATAAATGAAGTCACAGCACAAGGTGAGCCACAATATTGTCTGTATCACACTACAATCATAGGCAAACGTTCCTCCCTGCATGCTTAATCTGTTAATCAAAATGTGCTGATTTCTACAGTGTTACCACTTCGCCCTTGATCCGCAGTATAGCCATGAGTAGATTTTGGGCATCAAATTTGAATTTGTCCCCCCTCCCCATTGGAGTGCCGTATACGGCAGTCAGTGTAAAGACAAACATACCTGGAGAGTTGTTTGTTAACACCTGGTGATAAACACAACTGTAATTATAAACTCATTTCAGATCGACACGATAAAGTTATTTTGTCACGCATTTATTGTTAGCCTATTATCGGTGCACCCCAGGGTTTTTGGTAGGTGGGTGCGGGTGATCGTTGTCTGGAACCAAATAAGATGCACAGCGTCCAAACTCCTTCAGCTTTAATTGATTCACCTGTGTCTTCAATTATTATTATCAGTGTTATTGTTTTCTGTCGGCTTGGGTGCGATTTGTTAAACACGTTTAAAAGTAATCTTTAGGGACAGAATGTGTAACACCGATTTACCATGATTTGGGTTTTTGTTTTATTTTTCTCTTCCATGCTGCGCAAATGGGGAATGCCCAGAGTGTTGCCGGCTGTTAAAGAGTGATGTGACGGATCCTCAGGTGTCTTATTTGGATGAGATCTTAGTGGAAGCCCGCTGGCCCATGCTAGGAATCTACACTACAGATACAGTAAAGCAGAGGATGAGGATGGTGTGCTCTACGATGGGCTGGGATCCCATCATGGGCATCCCCTGCCTCGTGCCCTGTGGCTTCTTGTGTACAGCTCTAGCCATAGTGCAACCCTGTACTGGATAATAGGAAGGACAGTTCAAGGGCTGTACTGGAAAATGGAATGACGATTGGATACGGGTAGTAGGTAGGCATCCAGAGTTTATTCCCAGAACCTTGCCGCTTCAAATCTTAAGAGAGCCTTCAGAGAGGAAACAACAGGACGTTTCTTTCTTTACATTAATTTTATCTTTATTAATGTGTAAACACTGTGTGGCTTTAAGAAGAATGAAATAGTTAGTAATGAAATAAACCTTTTTTAACCATAAGAAATTGAGGGCGTGTGGGTGTATTTTCTTGGAGACCTTGGTAAAGATCAGGATCCTTGCCTCAGCATGCCCACGCAACGGCAGGTTTAGCCTCGACATCATATGCATGGCATCGTATCAGGAAAGGAAGAGGAGCACTATGTTGGGGCAGCCTTGTCCTTTTTGCATCTGAGCTAAAAACCCCAATGAAAGTAAACAACGTGTTCCTAGGAGGGAGCATGTGGGGTTTAGCGGGATGCAACTCTAATTATTAAACCTTACCATGTGTGGGACATGGGCACTAATTACGCTGCAGTCACACCCTTTTAAAGTGTATTGAGAATCCTGTGCTTTTACCATGGACTACCCACATGAGAGGAGTCTTCCAGAGCACTGCGCGGTCAACTCGTTTTGGATGTATTGAAGTCTTTGTGGGTGCGGCTATGTTTGTACCCAATGCCTTTTTCATTGGCTCTCTCCTTGCTAACTGCACAGGCATGGACGTGTCAGAGGTTTTGATTTTATTCGGGGATATTCAGTGAAAATTCATCTTCCAGCAGCCTGGAACTTATTACAGGAACCATAGGGCATAACCCAGGAGAACACCCTGGATGGGATGCTTGTGCATAGCTGAACACAACCATACATAATTCTACACACTATGGGTGATTTAGTGATGCCAGTTAGCCTAACTGCATGTCTTTGGGCTGTGGGAGGAAACTGGAGCGAGATGGTGAGAACATGCAAACTCCGCACACACCCAGAGCGGGGGTTGATTTGACCGTCCCTGGTCCTGGAAATGTAATGCGACAGTGCTGGCCTGACTGAGAAATTTGGAGAAAGACAGTAATTCATCCAGCAGTTTTGGTCCAAAGTTGTATCTATTTCTAGGCCAGTAAAGAGCGGTGTGTAGGATTGCTATGGCAGTGAGCATTTTTTATTGTTATTAAAAGAAGCTGTTTGCACTGGTTTTCCCTGCAAGGAATGTCTCAACATGGTCCAAGTTCAAATACAGCCCTGTAGCTAATATGGAGACAGCTATGTTTCTGTGACTTTACATACCCCTTTATCTATGCAAGGTGATTCACTGATTTTCTAAATTAACAATTCCACGTTTGCCAGTTCGCCTGTTTCTGAAAGCACTGGGTGTGAACCACAACACCCAGTCACTCTCTGGAACACTGTCATGTCACGTCTATACCCTCCCTTGCCAGTACGTTAAGAGCTACGTGGTTACACGCATACACACATGAGAGAATGCCTCCGATGACTCTGTGTGTGTCTGCATGCATTAATCACTTGGCCACTGGGGCTAAAAGTAAAATAATATTGTCCTGTAAAATAATAGCTAAATTTGATAAATGAAGGACTCTGTGACAATGAGCTGGGAATGTTTCTAATCGTCCTGAGTATTGCTATTCATTAAATCTCATTAAAATGCGCGCCGGGTGCCTACTTGTGCGTGCATGGCGGAACCAGAGGTTGAGACAGATTAAAAACAGGAGTTGAGATTAATAGGAAGGTCAGTCTAAGTGCTGTGCCCCCCCCCTCCCCCGCCATGTTTCCTTGGCAATATCCATAGAGCCACTTCTGTGATTTCAGACCGTCGTTGGCCGGTGGGAGCAGCACAATGTCACAATGGATTTGGGTTCACTAGCTGGTCGGTTCTGCTGGGGAGGTGGGGGGGTATTCATGGTGGGCTGGGGGGGGCTGACAGTAGTATTTGGAACTTGAACTTTGACCCATGGAGGCCACATGGGCTCATCACAGGAGCAGGCAGGTTTATGGTACCTCAGCAGATAAGAATAGATTTACTGAGCTTGCTAGGCACTGGACATGGAAAGGAGGAGTGTGAGAATTTATACTTTTTTCCAATAGGTCCTTTAGTTTAACGATTAGCTAGGACACACTGGTAGGAGACTATTAAGTTTTTTATATTTGGGCCGGGTGGCACGGTGATATGGTAGTTAGCACTATCGTCTCACATCTCTGGCACCTGGGTTTGCCATGGCTCCGTGTGTGGAGTTTGCATGTTCTCCCAGTGTTCTCCTCGGGTTTCCCCCCACAGCTCAAAAACATGCTGATGATAATTGGAGTTACCAAATTGCCCATAATTGTAAGTGTGTGACTGCATGGTGTGTGAGTGTGCCCTGTGATGGCTTGGTGCCCCATCCTGGGTTCTTCCCTGCCTTTTTCCCATAGGCTCTGGGCTCCCTGCGACCCTGAATAGGACAAGTGGTTTCAGAAAATGGATATTGGGCTGTTCACTGGGCCACCTTGTGACCATGACCAGAATAACACACACATATACCCCTACATGCAGTCTGGTAACTCCAGTTCACCTCAGCATGTTTTTGGATGGGGCGGCTTGGTGGTGCACTGGTTGGCACTAGGGATGCTCCGATCAGGATTTTTGCCACTGATACCAAGTACCGATTTTTTTGTCATGGTGATCGGCCGATAC
>JAODJU010000062.1:15987022-15998656 GCA_026776725.1 Gnathonemus echidnorhynchus | reverse complement strand
CCCAAGCACACGCCCTCATACGGGCACGCCCAAGCACACGCCCTCATACGGGCACGCCCAAGCACACGCCCTCATACAGGCACACCCAAGCACACACCCTCTTTGCTTTATGACCTTGTAAAAACCCAGAAAACCTCCATGACTGACTGCTCTTGCTAAGCCAGGTACTTTTCCCCATATGGCATGCATTACTATGAAGTGTTTTTGTTTCCTTTCAGAACGTTTTATTACAAACACATGTTCCTTCTGCCCGTAGTTTTATTGTCACCGCGTATGGAATCTCTGGCATAATTGCACTTTGTGGCATTAATCTAATCCGAGATATCTGTGCAAACCTGAGGTGTACAGCACAGTTACTGCCTTTGTCTGTGTGTTGGGCGTAGCCTCGTCATTGACATTCCTCTGATTTTGGGATGGTCTGAAAAATGTCTTGCATGTGGATCATAGTGAAGGATCATTTGTGAATCTGTAACTGACAAGAGCAAGTTAATGACCCTTTTTGCAGGTATAAAGTGTCATTTTTTAATTTCATTCATGGAAGCATTTTCAGCAGTGGTGGATTTACTTACGTAACAGGTATTTTATTTCCACGTATCTCTGTCCAAGGGTGGCACAATAGCTTGGTGGGCAGCGTATGGATTCACACTCCTGGGATTGTGGATTTGGTTACATCTCTGGGCTGGTTGTGTGGGTTTTCGTCTGCAGTCCAAAACCTGTGGTTAGGGTAACTGGTATCTTTAAATTGTCCGTGTACCCTGTCATGGAATGGAATTCAGTCCAGAGTGTCCCCTGCCCTGTTCTCCCTTGGACGGGCTCCAGGCTTGCTTTACTGTGGCTATGGATGGCAGATTGGTAACTTGAGTGTGCCATTATTAGACAGTCTGACATTCACAGGATGCCACCTAGATGCCAGGTGGACTCACTGCAATAAGCGCTGGGCCATCGGGATCCCTCTTACATAGTGGCCTGATACGTGTCGCACCTTGAAAGGTGCTGTACAAAAAAAAAGTACAGGTGTGTAAAGCCCAGAACACCAGTTTACTGCTTCTTTGCATGCATCTGCATAATTTTGAATTTCATACATAGTAAGATTTACTTTTGTCCTCAGGACGGCTGCCCCTGGCTGATATGGGTAAAAGCTATTTCAGGGTTTAAAAAAGAGAAAAGTCTGCTATTTGAATTAATAATTTTTGCATTCCTGTTCATCAGAAACAGCTGAACATGGAATACTTTAGCTGTACTTTTCCTTAAAAAATGTCATTTTTAGAGAATTACCTTTAAATGTCATAAGGGTCAGATGCAGATGTACAAACTCCTCCTTCCATTTCCTTCTGAGTGCAGCACTAAAACAAGACTTCCCTCAATCCCTCTGGTTTTATAACTGCCCTTTTCTGAGAACAAGGGTGTGGAAGAGAATTAATGCCTAAGGAATGTTCTGGAAAAAAACCTACATGTAGAGTATTGTCTTCCAAGAAAAATGTTTATAGAAAGACAGTCAGGGATTATCAGCACTGCTAAACAGTACTGACTTGTGATGATTACTTAAAAGGTTAGTAGATTACTGACAGTTCATTAGCATGTGCTGCATGCATTTAATCACGTTTAATTGTACTGCATATGATGGGAGTATTAAAAAATTTCCATTGCATTAATTGTCATAAGACTATGACATTATGTAGCATTTTTATACCTGCTGTTAAATTTCTTTTCAGGGTATTTGATTGATTTTAGTTTATTTTTTATCCATCCTTTACGAAACAAATCAGCTCATGAAGACGTTCTAGATCTTTGTTCCTTATTCCTGATTTAAAATAATAATAATAATAATAATAATAATAATAAAATTAACTTTGTTTTTGGCTGTACAAACAGAAAGTGGAAAGCGGAAATACCCAACTCCTATGAATGTCATGTAAGAAATATATTGTAATACAGTACAGACACTCGTCATTTAATCATCTCTAAAACTGCACATCTTGTGGGGTGTTCCCCATATGCAGCGGTCAGTACCTACCAAAAGCAGTCCAAGGAAAGCCAACCGGTGAACCTGCGATAGGGTCATGGGTGACCAAAACTCATTGACGCGCATGGGGCTAGCCTGTCTGGTCTGATCCCACAGGAAAGCTACTGTAGCACAGGTTGCTGAAAAAGTTTATGCTGGCTATGATAGAAAGGTGTCAGAACACAGGGCTGCGTAGTTGATGATCAGTCAGTGTGCCCATGCTGACCTCTGTCCACTGCCAAAAGCGCCTAGTAATGTGTATGAGAGCGTCAGAACTGGGATATAGGATAATGGAAAATGTTGGCCTGATCTGATGAGTGTGGACGATTGGGTGCATGTGCGTCGTTTACCAGGGTAAGAGATGGCACCAGGATGCATTTCGGGAAGAAGACCAGCAAAGACAGTGTGATGCTTTGGGCAATGTTCTGCTGGGAAACCTTGGGTCCTGGCATATCCTCATGTGGAAGTTACTTTGAACCACCTACCTAAACATTGCTGTAGACAAAGTACAAAACTTCATGGCAGCGATATTCCCGATGGCAATGGCCTCTTTCAGCAGTATAATGTTTTTCTTGCCATACAGAAAAAAATGTTCAGGAATGGTTTGGAGAACATGAACAAGAGTTCAAGGTGTTGACTTGACCTCTAAATTTCCCAAAACTCAATCCGATGAAGCATCTATGGGATGTGTTGGACAAACATGTCTGATCCATGAAGGCCCCACCTTGCGACTTAAAGGACTTAAAGGATCTGCTGCAAACGCTTTGGTGCCAGATTCAGAGGTGTTGTGGAGTTCAATGCCTCGACAGGTCAGAGCTGTTTTGGTGGCTTGAAGGGGACCTACACAATATTATGCAAATGATTTTGTTATGGCTAATTGTGTGCACACGCAAACAGACTGCTTTTGGATTCTGGGTGGTTTCAGAAATCCATGACGACAGGTCTCAAAAGCTAAAATAAGTTGTTTTAATCTGCGCTGAGCGATATGGCTTTTGGAAACTGATCACTGTTTACTGCTTTGTGCTGCACTGGTGTAGATTGCAATATGAAATATAATGTAGCTCACAGATGTTGTACCAAGCATCTGTGCGTGAACATGGGACCACCTTTCCATTTGCTGAGCAGATTGAGATTGAAAGTATGATTTGTTTTAAAAGGCTGCATTGAAGACCTCCTGTCCTTAAGGAGAGTAAGAAATAATCCCTCCATCTTCCAATCCCATATCCTGGTCGTGGCTGTAGTGACCCTGGAGTCTGTCCCTGGCATCTCAGAGCACTAGGCACGGGATGCACTTGTTGCATAGGGTTAGGGAAACATCTTGGATCTTAAATTTCATTTGGCCTAAAAGCAGAGGTGGGTGAAGGGGGTGAGTCGTCATGGCATAATCTGCAAATAATCTGCACCTATAATCAATCCGAAGAAGCCCTTGGTTGCTGTGCCCTTGGGTGGGGTTCATGGGAAACTGAGGCCTTGTCATTATGAGGTCATGACCAGTCGTTTTATGCATTTTTTTTCACTGCTTTTGAAGGGAGTATAACTTAAGCATGAAGACAAGCATGTTTTTGTATTAATTACAGCCCACAGAGTCGACACATATGACGTTTCTGGAAAACTCCGGCTCAGTCACTGTGAATAATTACTTCAGAAAATTTTCTAAGTTTAAAACAACATTTAAAATGTAAGGGTAAAACATCATTCAGACCTGTCAGCCCAAGTCATGTATTTCCAAGTAGCTTATTTACTTTACTTTTAACCACCCTGTGTGGAGGGGACTCCACTTAACTGCCTCTGTGAGAGAGGAGAGGCTATTTTTAGAGTGAATGGAGAAGGTCGATGAATGGGTGATGTGCTGCCATCGAAACACTTGATTAATATGCCACCTGGTGCAGAAGGTGTGTTAATTATGACACACATGTATGCAAGGCCGGAGTAAGGCTGCTCGTGTTATTAACTGGCCTCTCGCCTGTGGACGAGCTGAAGAAACATGTGGCATGCTCTTGGGCTGGGGGCAAGCAGGGAACATTAGAGCCCAAGCATCCGGGAGCCCAGTGGAGAGGTGGGCGGAGGGCGAGCTGCCGGAAACACGGCGTGATCCTGACAGATTTGCAAACGGCCGGCTGTACGAAGAGCTGTGAGGGAAGCGCACAGCTGTGGAAACACTGGGCTAGCAAGTACAGGGGCGTGGCTTTGGACATGGGCAACAGATCTGGCCCGTGGAGCCACCACCAGGAGCCACTGTGGGGTTGGTGATGCCCACCCAGCATCTTCCTAAGCATGTCCCTGTGGTGGACTGAGGGAGGTGGCAGTCAGGGGCTGTCCAGTTGAGCTCGTTCGTTTTAATATTAGGAGTCTTGAAAAGTAGGCCAGCAGATTGCCTGAGTACAGAGGCACCACATGACTGCAGAAGCCGGTGTGTGATGGGGAGGGGCCCGTCTGGGGGTCTGGGAGGCTGTGGGCACCGGGAGGAACCGCTCGAATTAAGTACTGCTGCCAACATTGTTGAAGAACCCCAGATCTTACGCGGTTCCAGTTAAGTTCGTGCATAAAAGTGGGCAGCCTTTGGAAGTGTCTCTGGGGAATAATGTCAGAAGCAAATCCAGCAGTTTTTGAAAGTTTTATGTGAAAACAAAAGTTTGAAAGCCACCAAGCACCTGGAGCTGTAATCAATGATTCATTATTAACTAATGACTAAAAGACTAAGTCCATCTGTCTTCCAAACGCTTATTCTGGTCAGCGTCATGGCTGGGCTTGGAGTCTGTTCCAGGCCTGGATGGGATGAAAACCTACATGTTCCTCTCCAAAGCGACTTGGCGTTGAAGAGGGAAAGGTGTAAACGTTCAGCCGGCCCTTTTTCACTTGTCTCCACATAAGTGCTGTGGCGCACGTTGAATTAGCGTGAGCTAAATGTCAAGTGCTAACAGGCTAACAAAGGGCCGGACAGCGGCCATCTGGTGACTCAGCTCTCCATGCCGCAGTCGCCCCCCCCCCCCCAATCTTGTTGGCGTGGTAACCTCGTCTCGCCGCGCGCCTTACACTCTGGTAAGCTTCTGCAGCAGAGGGGGAGTACTGGGGGATGTTGTCGGCTGGACAGCAGCATGCATTTCACAGCCCGGCAGCTGGCTCGCAGCTCCCCCCCAATAGCTGAGGAAGTCGCACCCAGAATGGGAGGGTGGGACTGGGAGAACACACGCCTCTGCAGGAGCTGGATACCATGTGAAGCGGGAGAATCAGCCATTTTGGGCAGCGGTACATTTTCAAATAATTCATTCAGCTGAGATGTTCGGCTTCTTTGTTGTGATGGTGATCCCCAAAGAACTTGCCATGATGATAAAGGATTTGGGCATTTGACCTAAAAATTGCAGGTTTAAATCTTGAAATGTTGGGGAAATATGACATCATTAAGCACCTCCCGTTTGCTGGCTTCCACCACCCCCATTCCTGCCTCTATCATGTAGTTCCCAAGGAACCAGTGTGCCTTGTGAGATCCTGTCCCCCAAGAAGAGGGGCGAGTAGGACACCATTAACTGCATATCCTACGCAGAGCTTCCCACACTGGTTTTGTTTTTATTTCCCTATAAGAACGAGTTTAACGAGTCACACAGTGTTTCCGTCCACCTTTGTGAAACAGACTCAGTGGCCCAGACGAGTGGCCTTGTCCTGGGAGGCGTTCGGCTGCCTCTGGATGGCAAAGAGAGGTCGCATGTTTGCAGCTACACCCACTTGCCTCTAGTTCTAGGGCAACTGCAGTTGGAAGTCTGCATCAGCCTTGCAGATTTACTCCCACACCTGGTTTCCAAGGATCGCAAATTGCCCACAAGATGCAAGGCTTTGTTTTCTATCGAAACAATGCACCAGGGGAGCTCTAACACATTATCATGTAGCAGAGAATGGGAAGAAGCGATAGTCCATGCAGGTGTTATGCATATTTGCATGTGCAGGGTATAGAGATGCATTAGAATACTCTTGGTGATTCTGGTGAGATGGTATCACTTCCTGGGAGTGAGCAAATAGTGTGGGAAATAAGGGATGCAGTGGAGCTGGGCGTTGAAGAGTGTGGAATACAAAGTGACAGATCTGAACAGTCGGCACGGGCTGGTGTGACAGGTGTGCCTCTCGGGGAGCCAAGGTGAGCCCGTTAATCCCCCAAGCTGCGATCCACAGCGACCCACTTTTGTGGGCGATGACACTGGGGTTAAACAGGGCCACAATAGCCTGGATGGGCTGTAAATATGCAATAATGAACCATAATGAAATTAGCACCCAGTGCCTCTCATGTGTTTGTGCACCATGTGACCTCTGTGCCAAACCTAGATGGATGTATCATTGTGAACGACAATTAACCTGTATTCTGCTCATGCCTTACAAATAGGCAGCTATATACAGCTCTTTATGATGTTTTCTTTATAGCCTGTTTATTTGATTTATAAATTGTGCCCATCAGAAGTTGCTGTGGATTTATTATTTATCATTGAACTAAATGTTATTATTATTATTATTATTATTATTATTATCATACCCCGATTAGGATGTGGGTATGGAAAATGGATGGATGGATGGATAATAGTAATATTCATTAGTATGGGGTCTATGTGACCCCATAACTAAGGTCATGTCTTGATGCTGAATCTCCCTGTAGGCCTAATGCTGATGCTTGGGATGTTTCTGGGTCTGTGCCCAACCAGCTGAGCCAGTGGGAGAGAGTGGGGAAGCCTGTTCACAGCAGGGGGCTTGTGGGAGAGGAGAGGAGGGCTTCTTTTCTCCGGAGGGACAATTAGCCGCCCTGTTGCCTACAGCTGTTCGCTTTGATCTTATGAGTGTTTGTTTACCATAGGTGTTGGGTCTCCCTTGGGTGTTGGTGTTGAACAAGGGACAGTGAGCACCAGCAGTCAAGGATCGCAACATGCTGGTATTTAAAGGAGTACAGGTGTTTATTAAGGTGCAGGTCTGTCCTACAAAGTCAAACAAGTTATACATAAAATTGCTAATATTTTTTACACATTTATCACATTTATTTACACATCTACTACTTCATAAAAATGCCAAAGCTGTGTAATCTATGCATGTGAAAATGAGTGTTGTTGAATATTTACTGTCAATGCTTGAGCCAGACTTCCTTGCTGGTGCATTGTTCATCTCCTTGATTTAGTATATATTCTTATCCAGTAAGTTTCAGTGCAATAAAACTCTCTGTTTACTCATATATGGATAATCAAGACAGAAAATGTGCAAAATAAAACATTACAATCGCATGCTGAATTCCCAAAAGACAGTAAATTATCAACATGGCCCACTGAGTCGACCTACATTCTGGGAAATGAGACCGGCATAAAGTTTTTTACGTGGGCTGTGTTGGATTTAACCTGTCGGTGAAGGTAAAGGAGAGAGAGAGAGAGAGTGAGTATGTGTGTGTGTGGGGGGGGTGGTGGAGTCTGAGGCCCAAGGCTGGATTTATGCCTGTTATCACTTCTTCAGTGGAGAGTGTCATGTATTCACAGAGAGCCGTGGACTGAATTTTAGGCAAGCTACTTTGTAGTGGTGGTGATTCCCAAAGAAGTGCATGATGATAAAGCACTTGGACATTTGACCCAAAAACTGGCAGTATATATCCTGAGGAATGCTACTGCTGTGCCCTTGACGGGATAACCCTGCTTCATTTATTTTTATCTAGCTGTATAATAATTGTGAAATTGTTAGGTTACTGCTTACAGGACTAAATCCCCTTATGAAAACATCTGCTAAGCATGTAATTAATTAATTTGAGTTTAATTATTCTAAGGTTATATAAGCTTAATATAGGCACTTACAGGCTGGCCTATATGCAGTTGAATTTAAGTTGTCTTTTAGCTCAAATTTAAAGTGCAGAGTGAAGCTGTGAGAGTCCCTCTTTAAGCCTGGTTTTTATGCAGTGTGAAGCTGTGAGAGTCCCTCTTTAAGGCCTGGTCTTCATACACTGTGAAGCTCTGAGAATCCCTCTATAAAGCCTGGTCTTTATGCAGTGTAAAGCTGTGAGAGTCCCTCTTTAAAGCCTAGTCTTAATGCAAGGTGAAGCTGTGAGAGTCGTGAGAGTCCCTCTTTAAAGTCTAGGCTTTATGCAGTGTGAAGCTCTGAGAGTCCCTCTATAAAGCCTGGTCTTTATGCAGTGTGAAGCTGTGAGAGTCCCTCATTAAAACCTTGGTCTTTATGCAGTGCGAAGTTGTGGATTTCTGTGCTTACAGTCTTTTGTTCATATTATTCAGCTATTCTTATTTTGCTGTCTACAGGCTCAGTAAAATGAAAAGACTTTTATCTCCTCTTTTTGGTGGTGCCATGATGTCCAGGCATATGTGGCAGGCTCTAGGGCCAGAGGGAGCCAATTTGGGGCTCTGGGTCCAGGGATACTGTCACCGATGAGATGGGGCCTCTGCCCATTAAGGTAACAGGTTGTGAGCATACTGGGCTGCTGCTGTCATGCTTTCCCACGCCATTCCTATGCCTTGGTCTGCCTTGTATGCTGGGAGATTTTTAATCCAGAATTCCCAATCTGAACTCATTAATCACAGGGTGTGTGGACAGCACCGTCCCTGTGTGCCAGCGTGAAGATGCCCACGTGGCTCAGTGAGTGGCTTCAAATGTCAGTTACAGAGTTACAGAGAACAGGGCTAAGCTTTTGTGTGATGTTTCTCAATCATGGCCGGACGATCTTTGCTGTGCGTGTTGCGTGGGGGGGCGACCCAGTTAGGTTGCAGGTGCAGGTGAAGGGCGCCATGCATAGAAAGAGAAGTAAATGGGTTTCCTGCATGGCCATGCTGAGTATGTTTAGTCATATGAAAGGATAATAGTCAGCAGAGGACAGTATGTGAGGCCAGGCCAGCTTGACCATAGATCCAAAATCAAGCTGGAACCATGGAACAAAATCATCTGGGTGACAGATTGCTTGAGTGTGTAGGGTTGCAGGTAGCCTAGTTACGAATTTGGATTTGTGGTTTGTGATCTGTGATGGATGACAATGCTGCATTTATGACTGTAGTACTTAATCTGGGGCTGCTTGGCAAAAAGAAATCAGCCTGTATTGTAATTAAAATGTTAATTATCCCACAAGCAGTCCATGTGGAAAAAAAAGCCATGTGGTGCCTTCATTTTCAACCATTTGCAGTGTCGCAGAGCCTAAATATTTGGTCCAGTTTTACTTTCGATGAGTCATCACTGGCTTGCTGTGCCTTTAAGGTCTGCAGTAATGCCCAATTCTGTGACAAGAGGGGAACCATATGATTCCCAGAGGTTCTTGTCTGTTTAGCTGTTGCGTGACCACAGCAGGACTTATCACGTACACAGAGTTGTGACAATTGCCTGTATTGAGCCAAAAGTCAGGGAGAGGTACAGAAAGTAATTACAGGTGGCAGTTGAGGCTTTGAATATTTCATTAGGCAGATAATTAGACACCTCGGCGGGGTTACTGTCAGCTGGTGAGGGAACCAAACTGACTACCCACAATCCCACTTTAAGTGGCAGAGGCACAGACACACCTCCAAACCTCTATGGCTGCCGAGGTTCAGGTTCCTCTCCACTTCCCATCTTGAACACTTTAAAGGATGTATATACTGTATATACAGTGTCAATTCCCTTTTGAATCTCAGGCACCCCACATACTGTAATTTGCCATCACTACCCTCTGACTCCTTCCCTTCTCTCTCCATACATATCAGAGTGATACTAGATTATTCAACCATCCATCGACATCGTACAAGAATTGTTTCTGTACTGGGGAAACAGCAAGTACACTGAAAACATGACATTAGACATGGAGCCAGACTTTCTTGGAGCTGCTGTGAATGATGCCAAGCTAGACTTTGTCCTTCAAACTAAGGCCTTAAATCCATTTACTAATATTTTATGCAGCACATGATACTGAGGTGAGTCTTTAAAGAACCAATTGCATGACATTCATTACTATGACATTCATTAGAAGGACTTAAAAAAGGTGGAAACTTGCCCCACAACAGATACTGGGGAGCATTCAGTTGCATTGCCAAGTTTGGTTATAGGATAGTAGTTACCTGAATCAAATTAAAAGTAAATGATGTGGAAGAGAGCATTATATCTATTTATTCAGCAGGCTTTACAAGCTACCGGATACGGTTAACATACCATTGATTTAAGGATGAAATCCTTTATTTTTGCCTGGTTACTAATTCTGGCACTCTCCTTCTAATTTGTGCATTATCAGATTAAATTGTCAGTATTATAATATAGTTGAGGGGTTTTTAAAGCAATTTGCCCATTTGTGGTATGAAGTTCCTGAAGGAGCTGAAGTACTTTTCATGGGTAGGGTAGCTGATCCCTCCTGGGAGCTGATGATGCAGCTTTGTTGGTTGCTGGATTGTCAAGTATGCTGCTTGGCTTTTGTTTTTCTTCTGAACTCTCCTTAATGGTGGATCATCAGTTCCTGTGGCTGGCTGAAGATGTAGTTACACCTCATTGGCTAGTGCTTGAGCAGCCCTATACTGACAAGAAGGTCCACCTCTCAGGGTGGGGTCTCCTGTGTATGTACAGATGGTGTTTCCAGGACAGGACTCCAGCTTCTGACATTACACAACCTCTGCTCATTCCTCTTTCAAAACATTTCTTTCTGTCTCTGTGAGTCGAAAGCTGGCAGGCTTCTTTGACCTGCAAAATGCTCATCAGAAATCCCCCTCTCTGGGGGATGGGCTTGGAGACTCTAGGTCAAAAAATTTCAGCTGGAAAAGCAAAAACTAACGGGCAAAACCCCCTGATGACCATGACTTTGGTGTTTGGTGTTCAATTTCACAAATGCTTTCAGAACAGTGTGACTCCAGTCAGCGGTAAGATAAATGAGTCTGAATCAATGCCCCCTCCCCCTGGCCCTGTGTGTACAAAATGCTCCACAAAGCCATGCATTTGCCCCAAAACTATCTCTCCCAACTGTAATGGATTTTAGGCCATTTGTAGGAGTAATTTACTATTTTAACCTGCAGTTGCAGCTTCATTAGACATAAGAGAATGATTTGGAATTGGGACACCTGTTTCCAAATGCTTTATATACATATCTATTCCTTTCTTTTTTTGTCCTGTGTTCCTTTTCTGTGTCAGAGCCATTCACAATGCTTTAGATTAGTTTATTAAGAGTAATGAATTGATTTTGACTTCTTCCCCTCGTCTTAGGGGCTGTTCTATCATGCTGCTAATGGCCATCTTCACAGCAATATTCTTTGCAAAATTCAGTCTAATATAGATGTCTTGATGAGTTCTGTCGGTGACACTAAAATTAACCTGCAGGTTGTCCATACTGATCATTAACACCCGTGTCATGTCCTTTCCCAAAACCTTGCACCTCACTGAGACCTTCAGGTGTCTCTCAGGAGCTCAGGGAAACTTCTACTATGCACTTGAATCCTGAAAGAATCATACTATAGTAGCAAGACTATAACTTACTATAACCCACATATATACTTATGCTACCAAGATGGCAACCTTGCTTCTAGACACGGGGCACATTGTGAGAGGAATTCAAGTGGACCACGGAACTGTGGTTTTCATATTTCATATTTTAACTCATATTGTCATGGAGCCGGGCGGCTCGGGAGCGGGAACGCGGCATCGGGCACAAAGAAGGGGTGGACGACCCACTTGCGGCT